>VZTN01014880.1:26056-69679 GCA_013400515.1 Erpornis zantholeuca
AGGCGGAAGGCGGATGGCGGCGGCCCGGGCCTGGGCCCCGAGGTGAGAGCCGAGCGCCCGGCGCCGTGAGGAGCGCGGGGCGGGCCCCTGCCCCTTACAGCCGCTTCTCGGGGGTGCTGCTGTGTCCCGCGTTGGGGTACCGGGACCTCAGCAAAGCTGTATACACCGGCGGGGGACCGGGAGGGTCGGGGACAGACAGTGCCCGCGGGTAACATCATAGAATGCCCTGCGTTGATCCACGGGGATCATCGGGTCCAGCTCCTGGCCCTGCACAGGACACCCCAGCAATCCCACCATGTGCCTGAGAGCATTGTCCAAACGCTTCTGGAACTGCACAGGTTTGGGGCCATGACCACTGCCTTGGAGAGCCTGTAAATGGCTTGAGTTCTCCTCCAAAGAATGTGGAAAAGAACTCATTTGGAGTGCTCGGCATTACATTTAAGGTGTTTTGTTTAAAAAAAATAGATACATTCTCCAAGATAATCTTCTGGTGAACAAAGCAGATGTCGAGAGGAGCGCTGTGTGTGCTCAGCACATGCAGCCCTGAAGGATGGGGAGCAGCCCACGGTAACTCCTCGCCCCAGGGACACTGAGTCAGTGCCCGTGGAACAGAAGCTGGTGTGTCCAGCCTGTGAGATCAGCCCTGTTTGTACCCGCGTGGAGACAAATTCCTGTGGTCGGCAGTATCCTCTATTTGGTGGATCAAAACCTCTGCTCTTCGCTTGTTTTTGTTTTGGTTTGTTTTTTTGGTTTTTTTTTGCAAAGCTTTAATTAGGCGGTATTGAAAACAACGGTGTCATTACTTGTCTTACTTAGCGCGAGAGATGAGGCACTAGCAATTACAGCAGCCTGTGCTGTTACTGCCAGATGATTCTTAAGCGCTGGAACCGCGAAGATTGTCGCCTCTCTTTTACTTCGTTACCCAATGACAAATGTCTTTAAGAGCACAACAGCTCAGTCCCTAATTTGGGCAGACTCTCCAAATTACAAACAAACCTTGTTAGTATGCAGGGGAGAACAACTTCCAGTGGTTGTTTACGCTGGGAGGTTTTACATCCTGTGGTGTTGCGTGGCATTTTTCCCCCTGTATGCCTTGATGTCTTTTCATCACATATAAAAAGAATATTCTCAAAATTTTTACAGGAGTTCTTTGAAACAGGCCATCTGGTCAGTGGAGGTCTCCAAAATGTTGCATTTACACTGATTAGCCTTTAGAGGAATTTGTGCATTTAGGCTTTAAGAACTGTTGTGTTGACCTGTGTGGCACAGTCTCCACCTCATCTACTCAGTGCTTTCTTTCTGCAGCTTCCTTGGATTTTACTGAAGCATTTTTCCCTGCAGGGGTCAGCAAACCCTTCTGGCAGAGCAGATCCCACACTGTAAATAAAGAAAACCTCGAGTGGAGTGGCCACATGTAACACCTGTACAAATGTTTAAAGCTCTACAGCAGCAAGGCGGGGAAAGGGCTGAGAGAGCAGGACCTTGTGTTTGCATATCATTTGTCTCCTTACTGCATACATCTGCTTATGTTAATCTTTAATAAATAAATCTTTGAAGTTAGAGTACCTGGGTTGACAGTAAATTTAATATTAAAGTGTGATCTCAAAGGAAACTTTTGCCCATAAGGAGTGGAAGAGTTATTTTAAACGTAGTTGGTTGTATCCAAATAGTTTCTTTTTCCTTCATTGTCCACGAACTGGTGTGATTGCATGAAACCTCTCCTGAGCAGCATTTCCCTTCCCACAGGAGAAGTCGTGCCGTTTGTCAGCAGCTCTGCTGGGCGAGGGCTCCGAGGTCAGCCAGGAGCAGCTGTATGAGCTGCTGAAATACGCAGCTCTGGGGAAGAGCCACAGCGCAGCCCAGCCCAGGTACAGCCCGAATCAGCCTGCTCCTGCGTTCTCCCGTGGGGTGAGAGCATTCCTAAAGGAATACTGGCCACACTGGGTTTGGAGTTGCCATAACAGCAGCCTGGATTGTGCAGATACAGTTGTTGTTAGACTTGGCCAGGAAGCAGAATTCCTCTTCTGGCAGAAATCCTACTGTTTTGGTGCCTTAAGTTTAAACTTTTGTATTTTTCAAATCCTGTACTGCCCAGTGTGACTCTGAAGTTTCCTGTAGCTTGTTAAGCGTTGTTCTCTTATGCAAAGATAGACATAACAAAATCTGGTTTACTCTCCAAGGACACCCAGACCCTCCTAGGCCCAACAACTGCAAACCACAATCTTGGGGACAGGGGGGCAAGCTTGGGCAAATTCCATCCTTGCCTGGCTTCTGCTTGGGGAATTGATGCTGAGATCCAAGTGGGAAGAACTCGGGAGCTGTCCTTGTCCATGTTGGGATGCACTGAGGCAGGAGCCTCTGGAGCCCAGAGTGTACCTCTGAAGGCCTTTCCAACCAATCCCTCCTTGATTCCTTTATTCCTGCCTGCTCTCTGTTTCTAGGGAGCCATTTCAGGCATCAGTATCATAGTTCTGTTTCATGCTGTTTTGAAAAAGTAAATGACTGCTGTGGAACTGAAGAAGCTCCACACACCGAGAAACAAAATACCCTGTTAAAGTATTAACACAAATACTAATGCATTTCATGTTAGATGTAATCAAAACAGAGTGTTCTATAGAGTTTTATAGAAAAAAAACATTTTAATCACTTTTCCTTTTCTCTGAGCAAATTCTCAGTACTAGAATGCAAAGGCTGAGGAGGGTATATAACCTTGAATAGCAAAAATATGGTGAAATGAAGTGAATCTTCAAATGAAACTCAAAGCAGAAAATACCCCACTTCAGATTTTAATAGTGAATAGCAAATTATTTTGTGAAACTTCGATGCATTAATTCACCAGACTGCATCACTGCAGTTGAAGTTGCTGGTATATTCACATTCTGATGCATATAAATGAGACATACAGGTCTTGAAATGGCATGCAGCAGAAATTTGCAATAACTCTTCTTTCTCTGTCTCCTGTATTCTGTTGCTTCCAGGAATATGTGGCTGTTGGAGATAAGCTATAAAGCCTCTTCTTATTGAAGTCATTTGGCACTTTGCCATTTACTGACTTAAAAGCTGGGCTGGTTCCAACTATTCTTTTTAGGGTGCTTTGATAATTGTTTTGCTTTGATTTTTATGTTTTTGTTGTGTTTTTTTTTAATTATTTATTGCTCTTTTTTTAACTGCAGCTGGTGCCGTGTTTATCACCAAAGGCACCTGGCTGGGGTCGTGGTTGTTGTTCTACACGAGATGAGCCAGCTCCACTTCTACAGATTCTATTTACAGTTCAAACACCTCAGGAGAGTGTTCCGCCATGTAAGTCCCCAAACTGCATCAGTGTCTCCTAAACTTCTTCCTGTCCTGGTCCCACATCCCAGGGATAATGGCTGCAGTGGAATCCCTGCCTTTTCCAAGGATGTGGCCATCCTTGACCCTTAGAGCAATGAGAGGATCTGTTTGCAGCAGTTGTCAGCTCAGAGCAAAGGGCTTTGATAATAGGAACAGAGTTTCAAGACTTATGTCTTTGAAGCCTTACCAGGTGAAATGTTTATTGATGCTTCAGTCCTCTGACTGTTATGTATCCTGCATCTACAGGATGCCAGATAGATTATAAATATCTTGGAATAATTTCAATAATTTGGAATTTACTCTGAGTGAGGAGACTCTCAAAAGAATTACACCAGTCCCCCTGGCTGAAAAATATTACTTCTATTATTTGCACTTTATGTCAAGTTTCTCCCATTTCCCAAAAAGAATATTAAAATATTTGTTTTAATTTTCTGACTTACAAGCAACATTTTTGAAGGAAGATAAAAAGAAAAAAAGACTTGAATTCATGCTTCTAGGGAGTTCTTCCTGAACTGCAGCAAATGTAAATCACAACTTAACTGGAAAGACTGGAACTGGCTTTAGTTTCTATGAAAGAAGTCTTGAGATTTGCCTTCTTGATCATATCAGGCAAGGCAAATCTGTCCTGTAGTATAAAGAATTCTGTATCATCCCTCACTGGAACAGGTTTGGTTTGCGTTGGGATTTTCTACTTGATGAAACACCAAATATATTTCCATTATTTCTTTATCCATCTTCCTGTGAATTTGGCTGGTTTAGGGATCAATAAACCCTCCATTTGCTTGTCATTTCTGCCTGTCTTTCAAAGTCACTAATGCATGCCTTTTTTCAGAGATTCACATTAACACCTTCTGCCAACTTCCCAGTCAGCCTTTATGGAGAAGGAACAAACCTGAAACCTCAAAGCACTCCACAAGGTATTTTGTTTGGTTTTGCATTGTCTCTTTCAGGACAGTGACTCGCTGTGAACAGAAATTTATGACTTTGCATCCTCTGCAATCCCAGTGCTGCCATGGTAAACTTGTTTAGGAAGGAGCACATAAAATGGCTTAAACCATGAGACTTCTTACCCTGATTGGTTCAGTAGGTCATGTTGGGCTGATGGTCAAAGGGAATGCAAAAACAGAGAAAGTTTTTGACATATTTAATCCCAAACTCTGCTGCTTCACTACCCATTTTGTGATTATTTTATTCTAAGATGTATCTAATCAAAGAGACAGAGATATAAATTTGATTTAGGCTGAGAAGACTATGTGTCTGTCTTTTTTCTCTGACCCTCTCTCTCCAGTCTGTTGTTCCAGGTAGTAATTTGGAATGGTGCAGCCTCTAAGTGTTGATCTGATGCAGAAACTGAGTGCAAGTCAGGAGTGCTCTCTGAGCTTGACAGGTGCTTTGTATTTTACAGGCTTGACTTCCACCAGCAGTGAATGCATGACTAAAAGCTCAGACTTGCAATGTGATCCCATCATTCAGAGATATGGAGAAAAAAAACAAGGCCTTACAAGCTATACTCTGACTTTAGAAGAGCAGAAAAAAAATGACTATCCCATAGAAGGTCAGTATGTGAGTGAGGGCTGTTCAGTTGTTATGTTAGGGGTTGCTTTTAATTTTGATAGTTTAGTGATATGTTTTGTCATATGAGTTGTAGAAGAAAGGTCTTTTTCTCATTCCTGGGTGTGTTTTCCCTCCAGGTTCCCCTGGGTGCAAGGGCTACATCTCCACAGAGTGTGATCAGCAGAGGACAGACAGCAGTCCCCTCTTCGGTCTGGACTGTGAAATGGTGAAAATCTATGTGTGTGCCCTTACAAAACAGAGTCAGGCTCTCAGCTCTTACCAGCTGTTCCCAAGTGAGCCAAGCACTCTGTGTATTTGCTAAATCACTTCTGATATCTTAATATCTGCTGCCAGTCCCTTCCTCGATGGTACCAGTGCTAATGCAGTCGTGGGAAAGGCCCCAGAAATGATTCTGGCAATGAGACACAAACAATACCTGAGCAGAGAGCTCTGTGTTGGCTCCCAGAGCAGCAGCTGGATCTGCCAGGCCTATCAGCAGTGCTGCAGTAACTCATGAGGGTGCTGTGGAATTCCTCCTCAGCTCTCTCCAAGGTTTGGGAAAGGAAAGGTGCTTCTCTCTCACACATCTTTCATTTAGACATCACAGTTCCTCTGGCAGCTGCTGTGGTGAGGAGTCCTCCTTAGTGCAGCTTTAGCCTTGCAGAGATGCCTGTTTGGCACAAGCATTGAATAACTGTTGGTACAACCTGGGCTCTGCCTTTAAGTGGTCCAACTTCTCTGGGGTTGGTGCTGTCAGTGGCAGCTGTGCAGAGCAGAGCACAGGCTGATTGTGTGAAATCAGCACTTCTTTACAATGTTTTTCTCTGTGCTGTGCTTGCCTGTGTGTTTGTCTTGCTTGCAGTGCACATTTAACAATAGAATGAAGCACAGTGGAGTATAAAACAACCAGCTATGAGTGGCAGGTCTCTAAGTCAGGGAACTCCTCAGCTGTGGTGCTGCTGCAGCCAAAGCAGATGTTAGCTCAGGTNCAACTTAACTGGAAAGACTGGAACTGGCTTTAGTTTCTATGAAAGAAAGTCTTGAGATTTGCCTTCTTGATCATATCAGGCAAGGCAAATCTGTCCTGTAGTACAAAGAATTCTGTATCATCTCTCACTGGAAGAGGTTTGGTTTGCATTGGGATTTTCTGCTTGATAAAACACCAAATATATTTCCACTATTTCTTTATCCATCCTCCTGTGAATTTGGCTGGTTTAGGGATCAATAAACCCTCCATTTGCTTGTCATTTCTGCCTGTCTTTCAAAGTCACTAATGCATGCCTTTTTTCAGAGATTCACATTAACACCTTCTGCCAACTTCCCAGTCAGCCTTTATGGAGAAGGAACAAACCTGAAACCTCAAAGCACTCCACAAGGTATTTTGTTTGGTTTTGCATTGTCTCTTTCAGGACAGTGACTCGCTGTGAACAGAAATTTATGACTTTGCATCCTCTGCAATCCCAGTGCTGCCATGGTAAACTTGTTTAGGAAGGAGCACATAAAATGGCTTAAACCATGAGACTTCTTACCCTGATTGGTTCAGTAGGTCATGTTGGGCTGATGGTCAAAGGGAATGCAAAAACAGAGAAAGTTTTTGACATATTTAATCCCAAACTCTGCTGCTTCACTACCCATTTTGTGATTATTTTATTCTAAGATGTATCTAATCAAAGAGACAGAGATATAAATTTGATTTAGGCTGAGAAGACTATGTGTCTGTCTTTTTTCTCTGACCCTCTCTCTCCAGTCTGTTGTTCCAGGTAGTAATTTGGAATGGTGCAGCCTCTAAGTGTTGATCTGATGCAGAAACTGAGTGCAAGTCAGGAGTGCTCTCTGAGCTTGACAGGTGCTTTGTATTTTACAGGCTTGACTTCCACCAGCAGTGAATGCATGACTAAAAGCTCAGACTTGCAATGTGATCCCATCATTCAGAGATATGGAGAAAAAAAACAAGGCCTTACAAGCTATACTCTGACTTTAGAAGAGCAGAAAAAAAATGACTATCCCATAGAAGGTCAGTATGTGAGTGAGGGCTGTTCAGTTGTTATGTTAGGGGTTGCTTTTAATTTTGATAGTTTAGTGATATGTTTTGTCATATGAGTTGTAGAAGAAAGGTCTTTTTCTCATTCCTGGGTGTGTTTTCCCTCCAGGTTCCCCTGGGTGCAAGGGCTACATCTCCACAGAGTGTGATCAGCAGAGGACAGACAGCAGTCCCCTCTTCGGTCTGGACTGTGAAATGGTGAAAATCTATGTGTGTGCCCTTACAAAACAGAGTCAGGCTCTCAGCTCTTACCAGCTGTTCCCAAGTGAGCCAAGCACTCTGATATCTTAATATCTGCTGCCAGTCCCTTCCTCGATGGTACCAGTGCTAATGCAGTCGTGGGAAGGGCCCCAGAAATGATTCTGGCAATGAGACACAAACAATACCTGAGCAGAGAGCTCTGTGTTGGCTCCCAGAGCAGCAGCTGGATCTGCCAGGCCTATCAGCAGTGCTGCAGTAACTCATGAGGGTGCTGTGGAATTCCTCCTCAGCTCTCTCCAAGGTTTGGGAAAGGAAAGGTGCTTCTCTCTCACACATCTTTCATTTAGACATCACAGTTCCTCTGGCAGCTGCTGTGGTGAGGAGTCCTCCTTAGTGCAGCTTTAGCCTTGCAGAGATGCCTGTTTGGCACAAGCATTGAATAACTGTTGGTACAACCTGGGCTCTGCCTTTAAGTGGTCCAACTTCTCTGGGGTTGGTGCTGTCAGTGGCAGCTGTGCAGAGCAGAGCACAGGCTGATTGTGTGAAATCAGCACTTCTTTACAATGTTTTTCTCTGTGCTGTGCTTGCCTGTGTGTTTGTCTTGCTTGCAGTGCACATTTAACAATAGAATGAAGCACAGTGGAGTATAAAACAACCAGCTATGAGTGGCAGGTCTCTAAGTCAGGGAACTCCTCAGCTGTGGTGCTGCTGCAGCCAAAGCAGATGTTAGCTCAGGTTTTTGAGTGGCAGCATCATGCTGATTAAACAACTGCCTCTGCTCCTTCCCAACAGTGCCTGACTGCCAAAGGGAACGAAGTCACCCGCGTGTCTCTGGTGGATGCACGGGGCCAGTGCCTCCTGAATGAACTGGTCAAACCTGAGAGCACAGTGGTGAACTACCGCACCAGGTCACTCCCACAAGCCTTTCTTACCTCCTTGTCTCTCACAGCTGCTGCCCTTTCACATTCTGTTACAGAGGTTTTGGTTGGCACAGATGCCTGCTGCATTCCCCTGAGTGTTAGGAGTACAGTTCCTGCCGTGTGACTGAAGTGGCCAACATGATGTGTACAATCTGCTGCACAGGCAGAGCCCCTGCCCTTCTGCAGTGTCCCTGGGAACGTTCTGTGACACATGAATGATACACAGTACAAGTTACTCTTCACTGCTGGTTATAAAATAAGATGGAGTCCCTAGCTCCGTTTGCTCATGTGTAAAAAACGCATAAAGCTTGTACACAGCTCTAGGGTGGGGCTCAGGATTGTAACAAAAGCAGGGAAAACTCTTGTTTTCTTCAAGGCTTGTGTTCTTCAGAACTTCACCTGGCATTATCCAGGGGGTGAAATGCCAGTCCCCTCAGGTGATTGGAAGCATCTCCTTCCACCATCAGACTTGCAGGATTTCCTTACCTGTGCTGTCTGGTGCTACCAACTGCATCACTTAAAAATACCTGGGAGAAATGAACTATTGAAACAGATGTGGTAGCACTCTTAGCAGTTTAATATTGCTCAGTATAGGGTCTGATGTTGGAAGAGAAAGCAGTAAATAGCATTCTGTGATTAGTTACACTGAGTTCACATTTTACAGGACCTTGTAATATTCTCCAGCACACACTGTTCTAATGTGTTGCTTTTAACTCATCCAACTTTTGTTTTGAAGATTCTCAGGAATCACAAAGAAAATGCTTCTTCCAGTGAAGACAAGACTGTCAGACATCCAAACCAGGCTGAAAAAAATGCTTCCCCACGATGCAGTATTGGTGGGCCATTCTCTAAATTCCGATCTTCAGGCTTTGGAAGTGAGTATGTTTTTAAGAGTGTTTTTCCCAACTCTGTGGTACTCATTTCACACTGAAAACTCTTTAACAATTGCTTATTTTATTGGTAAACCCTTGTTATTCGCTTTTTATTATGAACAGCCCTGTGTAAGGATTTAAAAGACTCTCCTTACAGCTATAAAATTTGCAAGGTGCTGTTCAGAACCCAAAAGAGGGTCTAGACACAGGTATTGTTTCAGCTGAAGCTTTACCCCTCTGCTTTAGCCAGATGCTTCTGATAGCTCTGTCATGGGGAGAACTGAAGTCCTCTCTGTGGGTAATTTAACCAATCTAAAATGCTTGACTCATAATTGATCTTTCTAACCCAATCTAGATCTTCCCACTAGAATGAGAAGTAGAAAGGAGAGTTTGAGCTGTTTCATTATTCCTTTTTCTCCCTTGTGGATCAGGGAGCTGTCAGTGAGAAACTGGCAGCCAAAATGAAAAGGCAGAGGCACAGAAAACTGTGGAGGTACTGCCCAATTCTGTTTGTCTGCTGTTCTTAAACTAAACTGGTGATGATTTTCTCCTGCAGATGATCCACCCCAGTGTTATTGATACTTCACTGCTCTTTGCCAGGAGTGAAGGTCGAAGATTTAAGCTAAAATTTCTAGCCAAAGCTGTTTTAGGGTAAGATTATTACTGTACTGTCATGGGAAAGATTAGAAACTGTCATGCTGGGTCGTAGGGTCTTACTCTGCCACTACTAGTATCAGAATTATTATTTTTTTAACTAATATTCAAAAGAAAGGAGCAGGTTGTGCAAGTAAGACACAGTGAAAAGGAATTCACTGGCTCCTTGAAACATCAGGCAGCATAATAAATGGGCTTGTCTTTGAGCAAGCAGGAATGCTGTGACCCAACCAGATCTGAGTCCCAGCAAAACTGGCCTTTCTGCAGGGCTGTGGAGGTGTACTGGATTGTAGAACAACAGAGGCACTCTGGCTCACACAAATGAGAGCTGCAGTTGGCAAGAAGGAAAGGCTAGTGCATGAAAGTCTGATTTACTGACTTAAATCATATTTCTCAGTGTATCAGCTACCACTGGGTAGAGTCTCAGTGAGGCAGTTCTCCCCCTGCTCACAGTGAATGCTAATACTCTGCAGTGCCAAACTTCACTGAACTGGAGGTTGCTTTCCTCTCTGTGCAAATTGTGAGTTGGGCCATTGGTAAAGAAGTAAAATCTAAAAATAGTCATGCATCAGAGTGGCAAGTATTAGCACTGCTTCTGACAAACTACATAAGCCATTTTGCTCAACATTGCAAAAACATTTCTTGCAGTAACTTTTGGGAATATTTCACAAGAATGCTGCTTCACAGAACTGAAATCCTTTTTGGAGAGGGGAAAACTCTTTTGCCTGAAAAGGACCCAGTTTAGAAAAGACAGGATGTTGCTCAGTGTGGAAAAACAGATAATCTGCCTGTACACCTAATTTTGATGCCCTAGGAAGGAGATTCAGTGTGAACAGAAGCTTGGGCACGATCCTACAGAAGATGCTAGAGCTGCATTGGAATTAGCTCAATTCTTCATTGAGCAAGGACCAACAAAGGTATTTATAGCTAATTAATATTTCTGTCCTAAAATACAGAACACTTCGTAGTGCTCATGAAGAAAAAACCCAACTCCTGCCCATCTTCTGTTGATTTAAAAGAGAAACTGGAGCTGTGAGGGAGGCTGCAGTCTGACAGGCTGTTGCTTTCAGCCTGTATCCTGAAACTGGGCACCAGCAGTGCTCACCAACACCTGCCAGCATTGCTGCTGAGCCCCAGGAGGGGCAGTGGCCAAAGAAGGGCTGAGGAATGCCTTCCAGCCTGCAGGAATGCCTGCCATTTTTCTAGATGAAAGAACAGAGAGACCTTGTGTGTTGTGGTAGTGATTCAGCTGCTTTTATGAGTCCCTGGTGGTGCTGATTTCTGAGAGAAGTTTTTTGGAGATGAGTGCCTGTTGATGCTGTGAGTGCTGCGTGCTCGGAGATGACAACAGAAAATAATAAGGCAAGAAATGAATGCCCATGTTTCTGCACTGCTGGAGTGTGCCTAAGTGACTCATGGGGAAAGCACAGGCTTTGTGGTCAGCTGCAATTAGCTGATGAGATGAAAGCCAACTAATAATCTTCTTCCTTCCCCAAGGTAGCTGAACTAAACTTGGAGATGCTTCTGACAGCTGAGAAACTGGCTGAGGTCTCACAGAACAAAGCTGTGCTACAGCCACAGGGATGTGGGTTCCAGGAACAGCTGAGTGAGCCTCCACCATCATCCAAACCATGGTAATAAGATTCTCATATGTATGGTTTTCCTTCCGTTGAATCCTCAGTAAAATCAAACAAGTGCCTTATGTTTTTCAGAAGCCATCAGCATCTTCAGAGAGACACAGATAATTGCAGCATAGCACTGAAAAACTTTCAGTTTCATCTTAAATTTCACACAGTATTTCCTAGGCTTCTGTTGATGTTGTGGACAAGAATATTGTTTCAAATTTCTTTAATGAGCTTTAATTCTCTGACAAGAATTTCTTGGAAGTTTTTAATTCCCCATATTGAAAAGTACTGTGATTCACAGTGTACTTCTCTCTGCTAGTTTTTTAGATTGTCTGCAGGTGACTGGCCAAAAACCCCTCCTTTTGGGCAGACAGGGACTAGACTCTTCTGGCCTGTGTCAGAGTAACCTGAGCACTTCAAACAAACAGGTGAATGGACTTAGAGTGGGTTGGTCTAAGCATCAAAATAGTTCAAAGTTGTTCTTGTTCTGGGAGTGGGTAGATGAGTCCTATTTTAAGAAGCTGACTGACAGTACTGTTAGCAATACTGCTAATACCAGGTTAGCTAAATCCATCTGAGCATTTTGGAAATGAGCTTTGATCCTCTGCATCCTCTCATGACTCACCAAAGAGGAATTTCTGCCTGAGGGCTGATTTGGACAATAATGAAAATTAAAGTTGGGAGTTCAATTCCATAGCCTTGTTTCTGATCCTCTGCAGTACAAATTGTCTTGTACCTCTTTGAGCCTTGTATCCTCTTGTCCCTCCAGATTCTTCAGAGAGCCTTGGAAGATGTTCCCCTGTCCAAATTCAGTATCATTCAGTTCAGTTTGGGTTCAGACTCCAGTCCATCTCACCTTCATGCTGGACTTCATGAAAAGGTATTATTTTTTGTTTGAGAACAGTCTTCATGCTGGGCTTGTAGACAGCTGTGATTTATCAGGAGGCACCACGTAGTTAGTTCCTTTGCTTTGTGAAGTGCCTTCTCTAATCTGTGTTCCAACAGGTGAGAAGCAAGCTGACTGACATGCTGACAATTTACGCAGGTCCTTTTGAAGAAAACTTCTGCTTGAAGTCTGTGAAGAAAGAATTTGGGAGGTGTGGACCAATGCAGTCCCTTACAGTGGTAACTGAAACATTCCAGGTGAGGAGCACTCAAAGGTTGCTGACAGGCCTGGAAGGTCTGAGTAATCTCTTGGAAAGATATGGATTAGAAGCACAGAAATACCAATTACTCTGTGGGGAGGTTTATTCTGGTAGTTCAGTCATCAGCTACAACCTTTCAGGGTACCTAAAAA
Source organism: Erpornis zantholeuca (assembly GCA_013400515.1). Taxonomy (NCBI): domain Eukaryota; kingdom Metazoa; phylum Chordata; class Aves; order Passeriformes; family Timaliidae; genus Erpornis; species Erpornis zantholeuca. Next base: position 38,554 of record VZTN01014880.1, read on the forward strand.
GCTGCTCCACACAGTGACAAGAACAAATGCAGCTCATGTGCTGCTCAGAGGACTTGGAGCACTGGGGAAGCTGAGATGGTTTTTGTTATTAAGGCCTTTAATAGCCAAAGAACCAAAAAAAAAGGGTTGTGTTAATTAAGGGTGGTTTTAAACAGCTAGAGTATGTGGAGTGTTACATGTATTACCCCCAAACTTTTTTAAACTCTATTTTTAAAAGAAAGCACAACTTTGAGGCCTGACTTTTTAAAAGGGAGGACTAATGTGTCTCTTTGCTAAACCTGAAGGTTCTTATTGTCCTGTTTCAAGCCCTATGTCTGCATCCAATACGAAGTGCTGGAAGCTGCCCAGCTTGCTGTGGAAAGCCTGAATGGAGCTGAGGTAGCAGGATCCTGCATTAAGGTAAACAAGGCAAAAGCCCAAGTGATGTTCAGCCCAGCAGAGCCTCCAGCACAGCTCTGTGACAGCCCAGCAGTGTCTGGGCAATGCTGGCTGCTGTTACAAGCTCCCTGTGCTGCACAGCTTAGGCCACTGGCAGAAAGGCAGTGGCCATATCCCTCTTTTTTTCCTTTGTGCCTGTCAGCAGAAGGGAGTCAGAAAGCATTCTGACCTCCAGCTGCAGCTTTAAAAGGCAGATCCAAGTAACAGGGCTATACAGAATAGGGCATTTTAGTTTTGTAGTGTTTCTGCATTACAAATATGATTTCCCTTTGTCATGACTAATTAAGCTAGCCTTCATTTGTCATATTTATTTCAAGTGAGGGAAAATAGCCTGTCTGCTTTTGGTAATGGGAGAAAAATACTTTAAAATAGAAGCTCAGAACACAGAGCTGTGTGGGCTGATCTGCTCTTTATTCCTGCTGCACCCACCCCAGGTGCAGAGACCAGTCACTGCAGCAATGCTGGACTGCAATGTTCTGATTCAGGAATTGGAACTGGATGTAGAAAATGAAGGTGTGATTTATGTGGCTGGTCTAAAGAAGTCGGTAACAGAGGCAGACTTGCAACAAGAATTCAGCCAGTTGAAAGACCTGGAAACACTGTTCCTGCCAAAGGATCTTCAGAGTGGAAAGCACAGGAACTGCTGTTTCCTCAGTAAGTAGCTTCACACACAGCCTGCTTGTTTCCTTCAAGTAAGCTCATGCAGCAGCCCTTGGGACTTTGCAGAGGCACAGCAAGAGCTACTGAAACTCAGGTGTGCTCAAAGGGATGGTATTTAAAATGCTCCAGTGAAAGCACATACTGTTTGGAGGAGCACTCTACAGCTAAATATTTAAGAGGAAAAAACACCTGCTTAAAACAACCCCAAACGTTTACTTAGAAGAAATCCAGGGTAGCTGATGGGCTCCAGCAGTTGGGTGTGAGGGGTGGCTGCTGTGCAGCTTCTCACAGAGCAGGAATCACCTGTAAAGGTGAGAACAGCTCCATGGGGGCTGCTGCAGCCAACTGGCATTTCGAGTCTGGTGTTTATCTGCAGCAGGATGAGGATCTGCTTGCTGCAGTGATCTGTTTCTCATCTCCATCCTGCTTCACACCTCTAGCCCTGCCTTGCAGGTGCCAAGGAGGGCAGCAAGAGCATTGCCAAAGCAATTCCCTTTGCATTTCAGAATTCCAGAAACCCCAGAGTGCCGTGGATGCCGTTGAAGCTATAAATGGATGGACCATGAAGGGTGGCGAGCTAAGAAGTAGGAATGCCCTTGCTCCAGGTCACCTCTGGAGATGGATTTGGCAAATGAATCACAGCAGTGGGAAACAAGGAAAACACATCTTCTATGAGAAAATGGAGCAGCTGTCTGACTCTGTGAGCGTGGGGCTCTGCTGATGTTTGTTGCCATTAGAGAGGAGGGACTGCCCTGGGAACCTGGAGTGGTAACTTTGAGCTGACTGAGGTGCAGAGCTGCTGGTGACAGAAAGGTTTCCTTGTGCTGCAGCAAAGGGGCTGCCAAGGATGTTCCCACAGAGCAGTTGGAGAGATAACACCACAGGAGATAGCAGGGTATTGCAAACCAGCATAGCTGCACAGGGCAGGGCCTGGTGCTGCCCAGGAACTGAAGCCTGGCACTGCACAGCTGCCAGGGCACAGGTGGCTGTGTGGCTGCCCAGGAAAGAGCTCTAGCTGAGAGCTCTGGAGGTGCAGCTCTCCTTGACCTGGAGGGAGCTGTGGTGCCACTTGAGCAGGGCACGTGGCTCTCCCTGCAGCTGGGCACTGCACAGCCAAGTGCCAGGCAGGAGCAGCATCACTGCTGCCCTCACCTGTGCCATCCCACAGCTCAGCCTCCCCACACACTTAGAAGTTAATTGCTGATGAATGAGCAACTTAAATGCTTCTGTTCTCTTATGCAGGAGCAGGATCTGAGGAAAAAGGTGAAGAAGTTAGACCACCATGTCAAAAAGCTTTATAGAAGCCTGCAGAATAACACCCTGTGCGTTGTGCTCTTCCCTGGCATGGACAGGTAACTTGCTGCCTATTTTGCAAAGAACCAAGGAAAATACAGAGCTGAGTACTTTTATCTTAATCTATTAAAAATTAAAGCCCTGCTCTCAAGGAAAAGAAAGCCCAAGAGAAAGGCTGAAGAAGCTGTTGTACTTGATCTGACTTTGATGTGGGGCCAGTGCCCTATGCTCTGCCCACAAAGCAGGCCTGAGCCACAACTGATGTGTCTGAGGGTCCACAGTGTTGATTAATTGTACAGATCTTAGCAGTTCCACCTCCCCCAATGGATGTTTCATCCCCACTGACAATGAGCTAAGTTTATGTGGCCATCAGAGAATCAAGCAGAGTTTTCACAGCAGGCAGGGTTTTTGGGGCATTTTGGTGGAGTTGTGTTTGGTTTTTAAAACCACCTAATTACTGTAGCCAAGGCCTCAGTTGTGGTACCCCAATGTTTGTGCTTCAGCCACAGCTGATCAAGGAGGTGCTTCATGCCCTTATTCTCATGTGATGGACAAAATGAAAAAAACCCAAATATGTTCACTGAGTCCTTCAGCTTTTTAGGAAGGAGCAAGTCATGCATTTGAGTTGGGCTGCAGCACTGGAATCAGGGATGTTTCCAGCTGGAGTGGCCTTCCTGCATTTCAGCCCCTGGGGCCTGAACTGCCACAGTCTCACTGCTTAATTATTAACCAGAAAGCTTCAACCTTTCCTAAGCAAGGCCCTGGTTACTGAGGACATGCTCACTCCAGCAGCCTAATGAAGGTCACATCTACCTTTGCTTTTCTTCACTGCCCCTCAGCAGAAGGGGCATTGTTCCTTGTGGAGACACCAGGCATGCCCTGGAATAGAAGCAGAGCCAGAGCTGCTCAGCAGCATCTCTTCTGCCTGACTGCTCCCTTCCTTCCAAAGCTTCCTGAGAAGAGCCACGATGCTGCATAATCCTCTGCTCCAAACTGTGTCCCTAGAACAGAGATTCATCTGAAGCCCAGAGATATTTAGGCTTAATGGCAGTGACAAACCATTTCAGCCAAGGGCTGGTCTTGGTGTGATTTGCTCTAATTGTTCAGTTATTAACAACTTGAAGGAAAAAAGATAATTTTTATAATTTGTCATCTTCAGTAGAGCATAAGTTGCTGTTCCCCCCTGCCATATTGTATCTTACAAACTGAACCAGCAGCAGCTCCTGCCTTATCAGCAAAGCTCTCCCTGCAGGTCACCCTGAGCACAGCTCCCATTCCAACACTGCCCCAGTCTGACCTGGCTGTCAGCACTTCTGTGCATGTGGGCCTTGCAAAAGCTGCTGCTTTCTTTGGGCTAAAACTGCATCAGTTTTTTCATTTCTGAGCAATCATTTGCTTCTTCTCTCCACCCTGTGTCACCTCAGGTACCCTGCACACTCACCTGTCGCCCCCCGGGAAGGTTTGAGGCTGTGAGTTGCAGTCCACCCCAGCAGCAGTGTCCTTTGCAGCAGTCACTGGGCTCAGTGCATCCAAATTTACTTCTCGAGGTCCATTTCCATCCATTCTCGATTAGCACAAGCTCCCACCACCGAGGGGTAGGAATCCCACCAGCAGAACAGGTGGATTCAGGAATCTGCAGGCACAAGGAGCCTGTGGGAGCCCACAGAGCCTGGCTCACACTCTCAGGCTGCTGAGTGGGTTGGATAGGAACTCCATCTCAGCCTGGGAAGGGCTTTCTTGCCAAGTGAGGTTCCTGTATTACTGTTTCCCAGAGGAGGCTTCTTGATTAAAAAGAATGCCAAGTAATTGTGGGGTGAAAAAAGAATTAGTTTTTCAATGTGCTGACCCTGGAGGCTGCAGCCTCTCAGCAGCAGCCCAGCAGGGTTGTGTGCATGAAGGCTGCACTGAGCAGAACTAACACACCTCTTGTTTGTGTTGCAGCACACATGGATCACAATCCGGCCTTGGGCTGATGGGAATAAAAGATGATGAAGGGAGGAGTGCTTGTTAAACTGCCAAGTTTTTAAGCAAAGTCTTTTGTTAAGATATTTTTAATTACTTTAAATATTGATGTCTTTGTAAAGATCTCTCACCATGAGAACAATAGGCTTTCACTCTGTATCTTCTACAAAATTTAAAAATAAAAGCCATTCAAAATGTCTTAAAGCACAAAACCTTTTCCATTAACCCTCCTTGCTGTGGGAGGATGGTGCCAGGCAGGTGCTCAGGAGCCAGGCAGGATTGGCCTGGGGGAAGCCATTCCCTGCTGGAGACCAAGCTACCAGCTGGGGCCTCTTCCCTGGAACACCCAGGCCACAAACCAGCCAGGTCAGTGCAGGACCTGCAGCAGCTCCTCAGCATTTGCCAGCTGCCACAGGAATTGTGTGGATTTCTGGAACTGAGCAGTGCCAACTCCTGACCTGGAGTCGCTGCCTCCTTTCCGGGAAAGTGCTGTACTTGGTCCATGGAAAGGAGGAATTGGTGATTCACACTTCTTGGACAATCTCCACTTTCTCCTCCCTCCCTGACCATCCCCACCCTCCCCTCACACACAAAAAAAAGGAAAGTTTCAGAGTGGCTGTGGGAGGGGCAAGGAAGGCACAGGGCACAGCATGGCTTTCCACAGGGGGCTGGAAGCAGGATGAGGTGATTTGCAACCTGACAGCTCCAGACCTGTCCTTTGCAGCCATTGCCACCTAAAATAGTGGCTGCTTGAGCATCTCTTGTTAACATACAGGATTTCCAAACACAAGGATGCTTAGAACAGCTTCTGGCACTCAGAAAAAAATTGGAAAAATTAAAAGGAAATGTTTGTTAAAAGGTTTGACCATGAGATGAGGGATTTTTTCATGTGAATTGGAATAGGCCAAGATAAAGTTGAAATTGTTATAATTCCAGAAATTATTAAATACAGCTGGTGGAACACTACACCCTCCTGCTTTCCAATCCCAAGTTCACTGCACTGGGCTCTCTCCTTATGTTGGGATTTGGAAGTTGGGAATTGCTGCATGGAGGAGCAGGCACAAATACAGGCAAGCAGGAGAAGGGCAAATTCAGCACAGGCCCAGAGGCAGCAGTGAGCAGGCAGGAGATGCTCATGTCAGTGTCATTAATGACCAAATTTAAAGCCACCTGAAAATTAAATTATTATTCAGTAAGATGAATGCAGCCAATTTTTTTCTTACAAAAAGGTACTTTGGTCACTCCAAGTGAGCCTGGCATCCTTTGGCTGCAGCTATTGCAAACTGGCATAAGCACCAACATCAGTGCTACTCCAGAAGCTGGAAGGGAGCCAGTGCAGCAGCACAGCCAGTCCCTGCTGCTGAGCCAGCCCAGCTCAGGCCAGGGGCTGAAGGGCAGACTGAGCCCAGCACTCATCCCTCTCTAAGGATTCCCTCCTGTTCAGGCTGTTCTCATTCAGCATCTCCTTACTGCAGACACTTGCACTGCAAAGTTGAAAAAAACCACTTAAGGTTTCCCTCCACACACTTAAAAATGATGTGGTCACCTCCCTGCCAGGACTGGGTGGGATTTAATGAGCATCCAGGAGTCCTGCTTGAGAAACTCACATGACAAATAAAACTAGCAAGAGTCCTATTCATAGGCATGAAAAAATAAGTAATTTGTCCCTTTTTAATTGAAAAATGTAAAAACGACTTCAGCTTTAAATAAGACATTTTGTACAAAGCTTGAGCACAAAAAAGTGAACACCAATGTGTCGTTATGTAAACACCACAAATGTTACTCATTTGTTCAGTAACGCACAGAACAGCGTGCGAGTTCCCTTCCCAGTGGGTGAGATTTCTGTAGCTGCTCCCCTCCCCTCAGACCTTACTGGAATACAGGAAACCCAGAAGCTTTGGAACATTTACAAGCTACAGTAGTCAGGATACATTGTGACTAAAGGATTTTTTTTTTGTTTTTTTCTTTAAGGGATTGGTCATTTAAATATACAGAAGTACAATAATCTCACAGGTAAATGAATGGCAGCTTGGATTAGAAAAAGCACCAAAATATTTAATATACATCTGGCACAAATTTCACAAGAAGTCAGTCATGGACAAACCAATCTTTGCTTATAAGAAAAGAAAAACCTCAGACTGTACTTAATGCTCTTCTTCCAAAAGGGACACAACAAAAACATTGCACTCAGGATTGCTATCAAGTAAAGACAACCTTCTTATCACACCCTACTTGCATTGTGCCTTAGATTGCACATTCCATAAGATGCTGTTTCCATTCTGTTCCAGACACCAATGGTGAGAAAATTTGATGTAAGAAAAGTAACTGTAAAACTACAAACCAATTCAGTAGATTGGGATTCAGTAGATGCATTGTCCTGAAATTTCTCCCAATTTTCCTCTAGATCAGGTTTCAAATTTGGCTGCATCCCCTTGAAAAAAAAAAAATCCTACACGAAACAGAATTTACTCCAGCTGTTTTCAAGCATTACATTTACACAGCACTTCTGATACTGCTGTCCCAAAGAGGAACCACGGGGCTGCTCCGTGACACGCAACACATTCATCATTCCCCAGAGTGAGAGAAGTGGCTCATACAGGGTCATCTCCTGGCTGAGTCTGAAGAGGCAGAACAGCCCTGGCACAAAGAGCAGCAGATCTCTGCTGCCCACCCTTGCTGCTTCACCGAGAGGCCTTGCAGGGAGCGGTGCTCACACGAGGTGCAGTGACAGCCACGCACAGCCCTGCTCCCCTCGCTCCCCAGGCTACACTGAGCTACTGCTCTGGGAGCAAACAACACTGAAGTGCATTCCTTCCATAGAGGGTGACTGGAGGCTGAACTGGGGCCTCAAGAGCCCCAAGAAAGAAACAAGGTTTTACCAAGCAGCGCTGCCAGGCTGACCCTTCTCCCCACAGCCCATGGAGGCCCTGCAGTTGCTTCACGCCCTCAAGAGCAGCCAGAGGAAACCCCAGCAGCGCTGGCTCAGGACAGATCCTGCCAGTCCCACCCATGGCTCCTGGAACTTGAGTTACTCAACAACAAACAGCACAAGGACCTCCAACCCTCCTGCCAGCCCATCTCTTCTTTAAAGACTATTTCAAACTTACAGATAAGAAAGCAAGTGTATTTTTAAATAACTTTGTTTAGCATGACTTAAAAAGTCGCAACTTCAAACTATGGAGCACTAATCTGTGAAGTCCTCTACCATGTAACACACGTGGGAGTAGCAGCCAGTCTTCAGCTCCAGCAACACTCTGTGCAGGTTTGCCACCTCTGGTCACACAATCTCCACTCTCACAGGCCCAGAGAAGAGCAAGAGTCAGCAGCTGTAACTGCATAAAATGGCAACATTCAAGTAAACACGCTGCTTCAACAGTAGGCAACCTTTAGTCCAGAAATAATTTACAGGGGGGAAAAGAAACACTTTACAGCACAAACACTGGAGATGGATTTTTTTTTTCCTGTGTGAGAAATGACACGTTATCCAAAAAGGGCTTATCTGAAGAGTGCAATTATGCAAAGATAGAAACTTATTAAAAATTAAACAAAAAACAGTATTACCTACAGAACCTGTTGGATTTTCAAAGACTGAGGATTGCAATAGTAGCAAGGAACTGCTGCAATGTTAGTGATTTAAGGCAAGCTGTTAGGACAAGAACGTACATGCTCCCTTTACCTATTGTCCCCCGTTCCCTCCAAATACGTGCCCGTCCCGATAGTGCAAGAGGTCACACCCCAAAACCAGCCCTCACACTGCAAGAACCTTGCAGCAGCAGCTGCTACAGCATCGCACTGGGGGGGATTTGCTGTGACAGAAGCTGTGTTGCAGTTTGCTTTGGGGGAGGAAAGGAAGGACACAGATGTGTTGCATGGAAAAGACCACCCCCAATGCATTAAGGAACACAGCCCAGCACCAAAGCCACTCCAGCATCTCCCATTCCCTTGAGAACGCTCCAGCTTTGCTCAAGCACAAGGGTTTTATCCTGAGCAGGATTCTGACCTCAGGGAGATAAAGGATGCACGCAGCCTTTGCACTTTGGCAGCTCCCATCTTTGCTGGATGTTACAAGACCAGTCCAACAAGGAACAAAACACAGTATTTTTGATGAAAAGAAAAATACACTCATGGCACTGCATCAGGTGGGTTCCTAAAGCTTTTCAAGGGCAAATGAAAAGGCTGATGGCTCCCTCTTGGAGAGTATCTTCAATTCAGTGTCAGTCCAGGCAGCCTGGGAAGAGGATGTGTGGTGACAGAAGCCCCTGAGCCACAGGCCCTGCTCGCTTGCTCTATTGCACTCCAAAAGTAGCACCCGGGAGGACCAACTCTTGTTTGCAGCTTGACCCAGCCCCCCTTCCAAAGGGTCCTTTGCATACAGGTTAAATGCAGGATACCAAAAACTATGGCAAATAGATAATACTTAACTTGGGTCAATTAAAAAAAATAGATTACTCATCCAGGCATAAAATCCTGGGACGAAAGGATGGCAGCCTTAAACTATTCAAGTCTAAGAACAAGAGGTAGAGATACCTACGTACTTCATGGTGAAGGAGTTACAGCCTTCTTTCTGTCTTACAATCTCATGAATTTCACTTCAGTTCACACTACAAAACCAAAAGTTCAATCTTCAATAATCCAGAGAGAAAATGTTAACACTGGTGGGTTTGTTTGCACACAACAAAATTTAAGCAGACACTTTGTTTTAATACTTATTTGAAAAAATATGTTTTTCTCTATATTGAAGCATTATCCTGAAGAATTTCGAGTTTCAGGTTAAGCATCTTCCTTTTTAATATGAAAGGCTAAATTCACACGCACGCACTTTGAGCAGAGCGGGCTCAAGGGAAGAACTGAGTGCCCAATTTACTGAGGACCTTCTAAAAAAGGATCACACTGCAGAACACAAGGCTGCAAGACCCAGAAACTCACAATGACTATTATTTACCAAAGAATGGGAATGATGTAACCTCAGCCAACAAGCTATATCACAACTGAGGTGGCTATTAAGTACATCGTGTTTCTTTAGCTTTGTTGGGCTTTTTTTGGAAACAAGGCTTAGAACTGTAAGTACAATACTGATGTTGACAGTGTCACAGAAAGTCTAAGGTCACTGGTCAGTGCATAGGTCTGGGAACCACGGGTGACAGGCTGGTCCTGGATCCGTGGGTTCTTCAGGCTCTGATGGACACACAGAGAGTGAAATAAAAGTCACCCAGTAAAGCTGCTGCTGCCCCCAGCACTGTGACCACCTCTGTCCAGGGGAGGAGGGGCTGCATCCCTCTGCCACCACCCCGAGCCTCTCCCTCCTCAGCAGAGCAGCCTGAGCTCCATTCATGCTCTGAACTGTGCTTGGCTGAGAACTGTCCTGGTTCAGAGCTGATGCAGGAGATCTGCTGGGCCAGCCCAGGGCAGTGGCTCTCAGTCCCACCTGCCACACCTTCAGTCATTTTCCTGGGGTTTCATTAGGATTGCACAGTACTAAAAAGCTGTAAATCTCCATGTAGAATAGCACCAGCAGCGAGTAAACTCACAATTTGGTGTTCAGTTCCAACTCATTTCCTCGGTCATGTTTTATGGCCAGCTATGGGTGGGATCTTTCAAATCCTTACTTGAATCAACAGATAGTCTTTGACCTCAGAAATGCACCCACACAAGTAAAAATTAGCACAACTAAGCCTCCAGTTGATATGGAAGCCAAATTTTAAAGGTGTTGCAAACTATATTATGGTGTAGGTGGTCAGTGTTTTATTACTAGGGACTAAAGTTTACAGGAGTTGTATTTCTTTGCATATAAGAGAAGGCAGTAAAATGCCACAGATTGTGGATATCAGACCAGTTTTCCAGTATATTACTCTAAATATCTATATAGTTATCTATAGTTATTTATCCCAAGTTGCAGCAGATTCACTACATGCATAAAGTTTCTTAATGCATAATCTAATTTTTAAAAAAATGAAACAGTTGCAATGGTTTCAAGGATTTCATAAGAATCACTGCTCTCTTACAGTCCTGTGCCCTACACAATGAAGAATTAAATTATATAAAAATGAAGAGTGAATGTATTTGGCCTGTTCCACAGATATTCACAGTTTAACCATTAAACAAGCGTATTTTCAGAGGCTGCAATATTATTAAAGACTTCTCAGAAACACACACAAGCCCCACTCCCTCACCCCAGCATTACAGAGTCCGGGCGAGTCTCATCTGGGATCACAAAATCACCAGAATCCAAGAGAAGCTCTGGAAGCCAGCACTGCCACAGAGCTGCACCCTCAGCTCCTGCTTCACGAGTTTAAAACTGACACAGGTCTGGTTTGCATTCTGCAAATGGTAATTAAAGGGGTGAAATTAGGCTAAAAATAGGTGATACTTGGCTAGATAGATCCCTCGGTTATTTTTGCAAGTACCCTGCCCAGTGGGTGGAGTTGCTCCTGCCTGGCTGGAAGCAGCAGAACAGGAGCAGGGCTGTCCCCCACACTGAACAGCCACGGGGAATGGTATGTCCTTTCCCCAACAGGAAACCAGATTTTCCCTTCCTCTGTGTTCACCTCTGCCTCTACAAAGAAGCTGTATTACATCTGATACATTAAAATGGCTGAGCCTGACGTGCTACAGATTGATTTCCTCACTGCTGTCCACATTCCAACCAGAAGATAAACACCTTCCTTAAAGAGCTCTGTCCCTCATCCCTTGGAGCTGCTGCATGCTAGGGTGTAAATCACAAGCTGCCATGACCTGGTGTGCATGCATGCACTGGATACCCATTTGAATAGTAACTCCTCACATTCTGGACATTCTAAATTTCCTTTAGGGAAAAAAAAACAAGGGATGAACAAAGCATTTAATAGCTGAATGAATGAAGAGTCTCAAACTTACAAACACAGTCTTCATTTACTATCAAATCAGTCTCCACTTGGAATTCTTCCTAACAAAGCAGCCTCTGTTGGGGAATTTATTTTAGTCTTTTAAAAATAACAGCACCAGCAAAACTCTCACCATAAATTCAAGGATTCCAGCACGAGTGCTGTGGCCTGCTTTGCTCACCAAATCAGAACAAGGTTTTGCTGCCAAACACTTTTGTGCCACAAAAGGTTAGAGAAGCAAGGACAAAGCTTTGGGTGTATTTCCCCATAAAACAGCAACTTCAGGGCTCTCCTCCTGCAAAGGGACACATTCAGCTGCATCTAAAACAACCACACTTGTTTTCCACAGCTTGTGTCCCAGCAAGAGTAGCATGGACCAAGCTCTCCTTTTATTAGATCAAAGATACTATCTGTGGCTTGTGGGTTTGTTTTTAAACAGTTTGCATTACCCACATTTTGTTGGTGATTTATGACCTCAAGCCAAGCTATTGCAGGGCTGCACACCAGCAAAGCTAGCCCCAGAATCTGGGCAGATCCTACTCCTCTCTCTGCTAACTCCCCTGGGGCACAGCAGATGTGCAAAGCTGACATCCTGGACCTGGTGACAAGCTCACCACTTCAAACCTGCTTCCCTTTAGCTTTAAAACCCTTATATCACAAAAGCCATTAGATGCTATGGGTGACTGCCCAGGCTCTTTTTGTTTTGGTTTTTTTCAGTTGAAGTTGTTTTACGATCCTGAAATACAGCTCTGAAAATAAAAGGTGTGTAACAGAAGTATATCAAATTCATTAAGCCAGCACTTGGCTATAGAGAAAGCCTTGGCAATCAATCCTTTTACCAAAAGGTGTAAAAAAGTTGACATACTAAAATTAAAAAAGGTAGCATCAATAACCAAAAAAGTTTCAACCAGTGTTAATAAAACTCCCTTTAAGTCACAACAATTTCAACAGGCAAATAGTCCCAATACAGGCATTGTAAAATAATAAATTGACTCCTATCCAAATATTATCAAATCAGTCTAAAAATGACTCATCTACACTGTTGTCATTAAGAACACGTTAAGAATTCACTTTGTCATCAGATGCCAATATTGTTGCTCCAGAAAGTGTGGAGCACTAACTGCAATTTAGCAATTAAACATATGCTTTAAAAAATTGGTTCGTCAATATTAATGCAAAAGATAGTTCCTTACATAGAAGTACTGTGCTTGCCAGACAAGTAAGGTAATACTTTAGGTATAAATCAAACAAGTTAAAGCAGAATTATACCACAGTTTTCCTTGAAGACTTAGGATTTGTGTGTTGCTTCTGTCAATGTTTAGCAAACTTAAGAAGCAGAACCTTTGGTTCTTTTAGTCAAGTAAAAATATTCTCATGTAATCACAAAAATACAACTTCCAGAGAAAATGGAAGTCCATCAACAAGTCCACTTTCAATAAAACTGAGGTAGTACTGCTCTTTTATTATGTGAATGTGTAAAGAGATTTAGATACAAATCGTCATCTACCACTCAGTTGACTGACAGGTACAGTAATTTTATAAAACAATCCCAACATTTAGTTTGAAAGTCCAAAAAAAGGAATGATCTGGACTCATTCACTAGGAGTTAGCTCAAAATGGGAATTAGCCATATTACAAAAAGCTGTTGCTTATGTTGGTTTTTAGAGCCTTATTACCCAGGATTAATGCATTTATAGTTAACACTGCTGTTCATCTTGGTATAAAACCTTAAAATTATTACAGCCTAAAATTTCAACAATGTAAACAGCACTACACACAGTACAGACCTGCCCTGACAGATGTAGTATGAAAAACTTAATCTGGCACTGTATAATTTAGCAATGTTAATTTAATCTAACTAAAAAGATCTACATTGTGCAAGAAGTATCAGACTTACTTATACTAATCTGAAGTCTTAAAAAAAAAAACCAAAAAAAACAACCAAACCCAAAAATGCTTAACTTGTAGCCAGGGTCAAATATTTCAGGGCAAGAGTAAAAGGAATAACCAAAATGAAGAAAGTGCCTAAAACATGATACAGCATTTTAGAGCCCTTTCAAAGACAAGGCAGAAAAAGGTGTAAAGTAGAAAAAAATCTGGAGGCTGGGTAATTTCCAGAAACATCCAGAGTTTACATTTTGTGAAGGGCAACAAGTCGCTTTTGTCACTGCTGCTGGGCCGCCGCTAGGTCTGCAGCTCCGCACACAGGCCCTCTGTGTCCGAGGACACAGCACATTTGGTTTCCTCTTCCTTTTTCCTTCGCTCCATTTCCCACTCCACAAAGGTATCGAAGAGACTCGGCCAGGCCTCGTCCTCGCTGTAGTTGCTAAGGTCCGGTCCAATCACCTGAGTAAAATTTAGAAACATGTTCCACGTGTCCCGGGAGATTCCCTTGATTCCTGAGGGGTTCTTGATTAGGAAGTGTAACCACTGGTCCAAAATAGGGGGCTTGTTTTGGGTGAAGACTAATTTCCAAAGGGCAATGGCTATTTCCCGATGTAGCGACCTCTGTCCTTCTTCAGAGTCCAGGCCAAACTGGAAGGTGAAACGATAGAGATCCTTGAATTTATCTTCCTGCTTGGCTTCGTTTAGGAGGTTGGGGAACCTTGCACAAATGCCATCAATGCTGTCTGCATTTATTGCTTTGCAGCCTTCAAAAAACTCCTTCCTGTTAAGCAAGAGAAGAGAAATTAGAGTGAGCCCCTCCCCTGGACCTCGCGTGCTGAACACGTCCTGCCTCCGTTCAGCTACACCAGAGCGAAGAGGATCATCTGCACAAGACAAGGTACCCTCACCCCAAGGGCACAAAGGTTTTGGCAACAGGAAAGAGACAGAATCCCAAGGCATTCCTTAGGGCCTGGGGAACCACACACAGCTCCAGCTCTGCTGGAGCACTACTAGCATTTGAAAGATTCTGCTCTCTGGCTTTTCTGGACACTTCCACATCCTGCAATGCCTTTCACATTAAAAATCTAACTGACCATAGAAGAAATTCCAAATGTTTGAAATGAACACATTTACCCCAACTTGATTCAATACTGTCCATGTCTAAATGCCCACGCTCTGAGTGAGCTGTTTGTAAGGGACAGAGCAGTTCACTTCTGCTTTTCCTGTGGTTTTTGGATGCTCTTCCAGCCTGCAAAACCCAAAGGGAGCCATGGGTGCTCCTGCTGAGGCATGGAAGGGAGCAGGGCATCACAGGGGCCGTGGCACAATGTATCGACACTGCTGAAGCACCAGTCCTGGGCTACACCAGGAGCTCCAGTTTCTCTGATGCTCCTGAGCAAGTGTTACAATCAGCCAGGAGAGCCAGCAGGCTGGGCTGGAGGGAAGACAAGAGATGGAGCAGAACTCAGGAGAACAAACCACGTTGCTTTCCTTCATGGAAGAAGTCCATCAGCCCCTGTACCATGGAGCGTGCCCTTCAACAAATGTAACCTCTCACCACTAGATTTGTCCTCTCCAAGGAAATTAAAACCATGCTTATAATACTCATGGTAGCTGTGCAGAATCACACACACTACTTACAATTCCTTTACCATCTTAACAAATACCTGCATCGTCAGCCTCCAGTAAATCCACATTTGCATTCCAGAGTAACTCACCCTTCTGACACACACCCACAGCCACAAAGACTCTGAAGATGCTGTTCACTGCACAGCAGAGCCTTGGGTCAAGGCTCTGAACACCAAAGTAATTTTGGAAGTTATAAGTTCAGTAAAAATAGGCAGCATTACTCAAACCAACCTAGGTAGACCAAGAAACAAAAAAATTCCTTCTCTCTCCAGAAGTCCTTGTAGGCAGTCTTTGCTTGCTCTTACCTGGACATTGCTCATCAAGCTGGGGGAGGCTGCTGCAGTTTGGGCTTGTTTGTGGGTGTTGTGGGCTAAGTTTTAGCCCATCCATTGTTTCCTGTAGCATCCCACACGCTGTCAGCCTGCTGACTGAGCCCCTTGTCCAGCAGGGCTGACAGCACTTTGAGCAGCAATCATTTGTCAGCCAGTATGAAACAGCTACCAGTGTCAAAACCCTCACATTTCCTTCCCCCTCTGTGCCTTAACAGGATTACTCTTGGAAAAAGACATTAAGTGTAACACTGGTTGGACAGGAACAATTCTGTCATTCTTTCACAGACTGTTAACAGAGTTAGGAGCAATTACTAAAGAATCTCCCATTACTTTAAAGGAAATATTAATTTCAGTGCCCAATCTCATCACCAAGATAATGCTGGATACAGTAAATTGCTTTTGGTAAATAGAGAAAAAATTGAATCTTACTACAGTGTTAATCACTAGCAGCATAATGGCCAAAACCACATCTTCTGAAATCCAGTGTGAGGGGAAGGGGGAAAGAAGTCAATACAAAGCTTACCTTCTGCAGTAGTAGGAATTAATTTGATCAAAATACAAGTGTTAGAAGAAATAAGTAAGTGAAGCTAATGAGGCTGTCTCTCCAACGTACTGCTGACAGGATATACTTTAACATATGAAAATAATTACAAGTTCTACAAGAACTAACCTTGTAAATTTGCACATGGTAGCAGCCTGGAATTTCCAAGCCAAAACTAGTACTTTAAATTCAGTGGGATCAACACAGAGGTCATTGCAAAATCGTTCCATTCCTTCTTCCAGGATGGCATCTTCCCGCTCGTCCTTGTACCTCCTGAACAGCTCCCCAATCCTCTGAAGAGAAGATTCCTCTGCGCTGCAAACAGAGTCTTTCTTTGTATCTCCAGGAAACGTCAGAGGCTGACTGGACTCCACAGCAGCGTCTGTTTTCTTTGTCCCATTCACAAGAATGTCTCCTGAAGCCTTCCCGCAAGCTGAGCCGTGGTCGTCTTTGTGGACTGCACTTCTCTTGCTGTGGGACTTGCTGCCAGATTCTCTCTCCCCATTTTTGCTGCCAAGGGTAGAAGAAGGATTCTTGCACTTGGTGACACACTGGCCCATGATGTTGCAAGCCCAGCTCCTAGTGCAGTCCCCCTGCCCTTGGACACCCTCACGGCTGCTCTTCAACACATCTCACCATGCCATTAGCAGCACTCAGCTAACCTGAAAAACAGTTTCAGAGTCAAACTGCTGTCTCTCTACAAAGAACATTTGAAGCATTAAATGTGGGATAACGTTTGCCATTAAGCAACCGACGTCAGGATATTTAAGCTTTGTGTACTGAAAAGGAGCAGTGTACACAAGGCTGGCATATGCCATAAATTTCAGGCAATTTCAGGCTGTTTTACCTAGAAAGCAATGTGGCTCACTCAGTGGCTGCACTATACTAACGGGTCCTAATAAAGGAAATTCCTAAAATTCTTACTGCAGCATAGGTTACAAAGAGGCTGATTCATGTACAGGCTTCATCACGACAGACTACTCTAACCCAGAAATATTTTAAAGGAAATGGTTTTTAAAAGTATACCCACATTTTATACAGAGACTATAAAATACTGAAACAAAGCAGGGGAGGGAGGATGGGGACACTGAAGGGACAACCTGGCAGAGACCTAAGCATTGGATCTAGACTGTACCTTCAGCAAATCAGCAAAAGGGACTTCTCAAGAAGGGGGGGGCAAGAGGGGGCTGTTGGCTGGTTTTGGGGAGGAAAGAGAGTTGTGTGTTTGTTTTTAAACAGAGTTTGGAATCTAGGTTTTTGTACTAACAACATACACAGAATGTGTTTGCAGAAAGGAGGCAACACTTCTTATGCAAGAGGGTGTAAAGGAATTGTTCATTGTTTCAAGTGGGCTCCTCCCTTCAGGTAAGGAGACAGACAGGGGAGGGGGCCTTCTTAATGAACCTTCTTCAGACAGACACACATGCAGATAAGAAGTAGTAATTCCGGTTCAGAGGGGGTTTTTTTAAAAATAAAAATTAAAATGCCAGAATGATTTCATCATACTCTCTTTTTATAAATCACGAAGCCCTGCATACTTGGAAAAGATATTTTACCCACAGAAAAGGGTTCTCCAATTTTCCCCATTAAAACCAAGCTAACACTCTGACACTGCCCTATCAGCAAGCAGCCACACCATGGACAGTCCATTTCTCAGAAATGTCAGCTCCAAGAAAGCAATTGCTTATCATATTCCTCCTTTACCCACTTATTTGCATTTCACCTCTGCTGTCAGTTAGGCAAAAGCTTCAGACATAAAAATTTGGTTTCCCTTGACTTTGTCTACAGCTTCCAGTTTAGAATTAGAACAAGAAAGAAGAGAAACGAAAATTTAAAAATTAAGAAATACAAAAGCTGTCATGTCAGTTTTACTGTATTCTTTCTTGGGCAAAGCTTTAGTGAGACTGAGCCCCTCTTTTCAGCTGTAAACCAACAGCAGCAGCAAGCACAGATGAATTCTCAGATATTAGGATTCCAAAAATAAATCCTCTCTCAGCCATTATACCTGTTTTGACAAAACAGCACATGTGCAGCTTCATGAGCAAAAAATTTTGCCAGTGGAACTACAACAGCCAGGATGCTGGTTTTGACTACCTGGCTTCCCTTTCCCTCCCCAGTTCCTTTTATTAAGCACATAACCCACACACAAAACTAGCAAATACCTATTTTTAAGCAGCCAAAGGAACAAACATATTATATACTCTTTCATCACAATGCTTTAAAGATGAACTTTTCAGCATCAGTTTTACAGGCAAGCAAAGTAGATTTTTTCTTGTGTTCAAGAAATTCATCATTATTTCAAAGGATTCATAAAAATATGCATATCAATATAAACAATCCATAATTTCACTGGTCCTTAGTTCTTCCCAGCTCTGTGAATTGCAAAGCACAGCCTGGCACTGATTTCTGTGCTGCCAGGTGCCTGAGCAACATCGTCCTCTCCAGTCTACACCAGTCATTATTTCATTACACAAAACAAACAGGATATTAGTAGGCAGTGTAAAAGCTTCTTGGTGATTAACTCCCACATACCAGCTTTCCCCCCTCTCCCCATCTTTAAATTCATCAGAACTCAAATGCTCAATCTACACTAAATTTTGTTCTTCCATCGGTTTCTCAGAGGCAGCTAGCACCACACTGCACAGATTTTTCTTCAGTGAAAAGCATGCAGGTAAAAGAACAGAATAAAAAATCCTGAGTACAGACTAGTATTGGAGTTCAAAGCAGAGTTTAGGTAGCATAGAAAACTTTCTGCTCCGAGATGTAGCAGCAGTTATTAGCTATTGGTGATTTGGAAAAGCTTTTCCCTATGGGAAGGCTGAGGAACAGCTGCCTATTAGTGAACAGTACTTTCCTCTAAAGTAGTCAAATCACACATCATAATTGACAAATGAATCCAATTCACTTGAGGAATCCCAATTTAAAGTTTTTTTTAAAAAGGCAGTTTGCAACACTGACATACTGTGTCCATAATTCTCCTAATACAAGTGACTCATGCTGTCATGCTTCCTAAGCAACAGCTTGTATTCATGATGCTAACAATCTAATGTTCAGGTTTACAAAGTGACATCACCAATATGATGGAACTGATGGTTTTAAAGACATTTGCTGTCACAAAAAGAGCATTACAATGCACAGAAGGAAGAAGTGTCCCACAAGCAGTTTCCAAAAACAAGCAAGCCTGGTAGCATTAACCCCTAGAGTGAAAGTTAACCACCTCCCTCACATCGTACCCCTCTAACAAACACATTTCCTGTACTCCTACTTGCCTTACAAAGAGCTGAATGCTGCTCCTGAACAGCCTGGGCACTGCTAGCACTGCTCTTCCCTGCAGTAACAGAGATCTTCCTTCCTCCTCCCTGCTGAGGAGGTTTTCAGAGCACAATCCTACTCCTTATCAACAAACACTAGAAGATACTGATGTACAGTTGCTGCAATTCCTCACTTTTCTTCTACATGAAATTTGATGCCATGTGCCAGATACTTAGAAGCATTCTACCCCAAAATAGCAAAACCAGCTTGAGAAAAAAAAAAAATCCAGACTGCATCCGCTGGCAGCTTGTGCATGTATCTGGTTTTGTAAGAGAAAGTCTCTTGGCACTCCATCAGTTACCCTTTTGTAAATTGCCTTCGCCGAGCTGGATCCACTTCACTAACTAGTCACCTCCGCTTCCTACATGACTCAGGTTTCAAGGCATGAAAGGAACAAGAGCCTCGGAAAGAGATAGAAACCAGTGGGAGAAGCCAGCCCTTTTGTTAAGGAAGGCTGGAGAGAGGATCCAATTGCAGCATCAGGAGCTGCAGGGAAGCCAGCGCTCGGGGAGTGGGAGAGAGCACCCTCAGGAAGGTGAGCAGAGCCCTGCTCTCAGCTGCAGAGCAAAGCCAGTGCCCCGGCAGCACCAGGACCTGCAGAGAGATCTCTCCCAGCTGGGTCAGGAATTACGAGTATGAAGTTCTCAGAATACCCAAAAGTCACACTGGATTGGTGGCAAAGCACCAATTCCCAAAAGGATCAGTTCCCAAGAGCAAAATTACTAAGAGGCTTGTACAGCATAACAGCAAGACATAAAAGGCAGCAGTGACCACTACTTTTGCTATTCTACTAAAAAGGATCAAAATTCAGGGCTAAGGTTGGAATGTGCTCAGCACTTCAGGATGCAGTGCTCCCAAAGAAGTCTATTACTCAGAAAAGCATTGAGCAATGATCTCCAGTACAAATGAATCACCAAGATGCCCATGAGGCTGTCTTCCACATCCCAGGAACTGCAAAGCAGAGATCCACAATGACGTTCTCCACACCTTTCTAGAAAGGAGCCAGCAGCTGGGAGCCCAGGAAGATGAGCACTGGTGAATGCAGCCAGCTAAAGGAAAGTCACCCTCTAAGAACAAAGGATGTGCGGAGCCATATGGCCACACACATTAAATGAAAACCTAGAGAAGATTACAAAGGCCTTGGCTAATGCTTGGTGGGGCTTTTTGATTTGGTGGGGGGGTTGTGTGGGATTTTTTTCTAAGTGCTGTGAGGAATTTGCAGCATTTTTCCTCCATTTTCAAGTGACCAGATCACACATAACCCAAAATTTGAAGGGAGCAAAATGAAATGACTCATTAATAACTCTCAATCACTCAATCACACCGTGACACAATTGAAAACAGCAGCAGTGAAATGGGGGGGGAGCTGGCAGGAAGAGAGAAGATGCAAAGGAGATATTTAAGTAGCCCTGTATTTTTCTCTAATGACTGATGTTATTGTAGTAGTAGAAATTATTGGATACGTCCAGAGAATAACAAGCAAAACAAGCATTATGCTGTTTAATAAAGTGTTGCATCAGAAGGTATTTATGAGTTTCAAAACACAGGAGAATAGAGGAAAAAACTTTCCATATGTTCAAGAAGACCTCAAAGACAAATTTAGGAAATCTCATAACAAAAGGGGAGACAACTCAGCCAACCATTAAATCCCTTTCCAAGTAGCATTTCACTAACTAAGGCAAAGACGACATTGCTAGAGCTTAACTAAGCCTCAGCCCAGCCTCAGCTTTTCACAAACACTTGAGCACAGTCTGTAAGAATTTTACAGAATGCTACTATGCATTATCTACCTTTTAATGGACAGGGATACATGACATTTTGACTTTAAGAACAGCTGAGAGTAGAGAACAGTATCATGGATGCTCTGTCTGTGTCCAGCTCTGAACAGATACACAGAGCTTCCCACTGGGGAGGCAGGAGAGGATCACTGCCCCTGCTGAAGCAGAAGCAATCGCTGCTCTAGCAATTGTGCTGGACAAGTGATCTTGTAAGCAAACATCTAATACTTACATAGTTTCAGCTACACAGGGAATCATTCCACTAGCTGCACAGCTTCCTTTAGGCTCCCTGGGTTCCACATAGAATGCTGGAAAACAAAAGACCACACAAATCTTTACGTTCAGGAGAGGCTATGAAAACCATGAAATGCACCAAATCACTAAGAATCAACTGTGTATTTCACAAAACCCTTTGGAGCCAAACTCCATTTGTTCGAAGAGTCATTTTATAAAAAATTACTTCACTTTTTTTGACTTATAAAGTAGCAATAACATCATTAACTCTGCATTGTCATATAAACCATAGAACAGGTACTGAAAACAACAGACAAATTCAAATGTTTGTTAGGAGTAAATACACACTTCCAGATACTTTTATGGCTTTCAGCATGGGAGAGTTAATTCCTCATTTCATGCACTCAAAGCAAAGCAGGGGACATGCTATCACTGTCACTGCATGTTAGCTGAGCGCTGTTTAATCTGTGAATGCCAGACAGCTGCTACCTAGCAAAGCATAATTTGGGTCTGGAGAGTAATTCTCTTTTTTCATTCTCTAGCACATTCTTTTCCATGTTTGTTTTCCCATGTTCAGTCGAGCTGGCTCAACTTTGCTTCTCTTAAATTGGCAGCTCTGCTGTATAACCAGGAACGTCTGAAGAGAAGATGACAGACAAAGGTATGTCTGGTTTGTGTAGCAAGAGCTGCAACTGCAGCCCCTAGTCAACACCTCTGCATCTGATCTAGAAGAAAAACACAACAAACAAGAAATCTCTGGCAAAGCTCCCCTGCTCTACCATACCAACAGAAACACTAAAACATCTCGTTTTTACAGCTCTTAGTACACCTAGGGAGCAGACAGGTGATCAAAAGCTGCCTTGGTGCATACTTACCTTTTACACGAGATTTACTTCTTAGGAAACAAGTAGGAACATTAGCTTGTTCAGAGCTTTCTTCAGCAGAAAGAGGGGGGTGAATGCAGAAAGACAACCATGAAACAAGGTCTTGTCACACATGCCAATCTCCACATGAGTTTTCCCCAGATCTGAATCCTATATGTGGATTAGGAAAATCTGACTGACACATAAAACCTAGTTCAGACCAAAATGCTGATAAAGTTTCAAAAGCCCCAAACATTTCAAAATGCCTGAAAACTCTGGAGTGGTACTTTCACTCATATACACACACAGAGCAAAACCATATCTCCACTGAACCATTTTTAGGCATTTACTGTTGAGATGGAGACCAAAAAATCTACTTCAGACTGGGTTTATATACTCTGCTCCCAAACATTATTTTCCACACAACCAACCACCCATTTTTTTCCTCCTCCATGGCTTCACAGCTCTTTTAGCAGACACTCCAGTGGGTGCAGAGCCACCAGCCAGCTTAAACGCCCAGGGGAGCAAGGGAGTGTCTGCCTCTCTCACAGTGGAAGTACTAGCTTGAATTTCTTCCTATTTGACCATAGCATCCCATGAATTTCAAGAATTTAAGAAAATGTAACATCTGGCACATCTATGTTAATTTCTTTTGGCCTCCTGCATCTAAACAATTCCTTTTATGAATCACCCAGGAGGAAAGAAGAAAAGGGAGGAACACAAACCTGTTTAAACATCTTACAGTTCACATTCTGAAAAATCAGTCATGGCCAACTTTTTGCAATAAACTACTTTTCAAACATATCTGTATTTCTTTGGAAGAGATCTATGATCCTATGATCTGCCAAATGTACATTTCCAGTTGACTTACTGCATGTACTGGAAGCAAATACTTATTTCAAGTTCAAAAGAAGCTGAATCTGATGGAGATCAGCCCTACCCAGCAAAAGCCAAACTTTCTCAGGTTGTTTGAAATAATTTCCACATTGGCTGACCTATACACACATGCACAATGACTCGAGCCAGAAATTTTAACATCTGTTAGAACCACCAGCTATAATTCCTCCCCTTTCTTTATATTTCTAGTCTTTCAAGTTGTCCACTTAACCTTTTCAAATTTTTTAACGTAGTAGCGTGTGTAAACTTTGACAACACCATTATGGGATGTGGAATAAAAAGTTACTATGAGTTAGCAGTTAAAAGATCAAGCTCTTCAAGGCTGTATTTAACAGCTGTCATAGCACAGCAATGCACTGTGGCCGACTGACTTCATCCTAAATCATGTACAGTGACTGCAGCAGGGGTGGAGAGAAGCATCAGCACGTTGGTGGCACAGGTTTTGGTTCAGTCCTTGGGCCAGAGTCACAAGGTGTAGCTGTGTGCTGTGGTCCCTGTGCTGCTGAGCAGCAGCAGCATCACAGCCCAGTAACTCAGACAACAGCCTGCACTGCTCGTTAGCAACCCACAGGGAAATCAGTAAGGAAATAGTGTGGACCCTCAGGATTATGGAGGCCTGTGTCTTGCTCACCTGCCTCCTTTCGCACCTGTGTCTAAGCCCCTGAGACTTCACTCTCCTGAGCACTGGGCATGAGGATCAGTGCAGGCCCTCCACACCCTCGGCAGCTTTCCCAGAGCTCAGAGCAGGCAGCCTTTTCACCAAAGACAACTTTCTTTTCTCCTCTCTGGGGAATCAGTGAAGAATCAATGGTATTTTTTCCCTCTTCAGCAGGCAGAAATTGAAAAGATCAGCTCTACATGTGGAAGCTTTCACTGCACAGTTCAGATCTACACTACAGCACCAAAGCACCTGGTGCACAAGTGTTACAGCATAATACAAACTTCAGTCAAAGCCAGCACGTTATGGAAACTGCTTATTTCAAGCCTTAACCTGCAACAAAACTTTCACAGCAGAAGCACTCTGAGTGCAGCACAATGGCATATTATGGGCTCTCAGGAGCTCAGAACACACCCCCACATCTCCTACCAAGCGCTGCGCTAGCACCAGTCTGTCACACTGATCTGCTCCGCACCACTGCCACACAAATACATTTATGCAAAGTTACTCAAGAGGAAGTCTAAAAGCAGGAAAGTCCTGCTGCAATTAGTTAAAATGAATTATTAGTTTGTGAGGCTTCCTGCAGTTGAAGAACCTTTCAATGAACTACAGACAGGTTATGGTTTTGGGGGCAGATATATGAGAACTTTACCAATCTGCTCCAAACCAGGATAACAGACTATTTCTGATTAACCTCAGTCTGAGCTTTGGAAACCAAACAGCTTTAGAAATGTGATCAAACTGGGTAAAATTTGTCTCTAAGAACATGCCTGCATAGAGGAGAAGCTAGTTAAACAGATGCCTGAAAAGGCACCATGCTGAGTTCTGGCTGCCACACAGCAGAAGGCTACATGGCAGTCTATGGGAAAACCAAGCCAGGCAACAGGTATGCTGGAAGCCCGAATCATTTCTCAAATGAGAAGTGGACTTCTCTGAGAAAGGCCATACTGGAAAGGCTTAACTACCTTGGAAAGGAAGAGCAGGCCAGCTACAAAAATACCTCCCAAAAAACCAAGAAACGACCTCACCATACTTACAGTCCATAATGCTGGGCCAGGTCTCAGGGCCAAGAATCAGAGCTATCACCAAATCTCTTCCTAGAGGAACCCCCCCAGTCACCAGGATGCAGGCAAAAGTCTCTTAACAAACAACTGAGCCTTGACCTGGCGTGCTGTCACTCCAAGTCCAGAGCTTGCTCATCAAGGGGGAATGTTCCATTCAAGACTGGGCAGAAGAAACTTGCTTTCTGCACTCTTGAAGAGCACCTGACTCTGCATGCACTCACAGAGCACGACACCACATTTCATGTTCAAAGTCCAACAAGTAGTCTTAAAAAAGTGGAACAGATGTTTCAGATCTGTAGTTCACTGTGTACAGCTAATTGTGTAAGGCTAGCTTAAAGAAAAAATAATCATAATGTGAAAAATTATAGGCAGAGACTAAAGCACCTTACCACTTTTTCTTAGGGAAGACACATTCCATAAGCAGATTTTTCAGCAGACACACATGTATCGTCCTTGAATCCCTCCCTTCCCTTTACATTCTCACACAATACCTTACTTACTGATTACTTCTCATTGTTTTTCCATTTGGCCCCATTAAAAGGTTTTCAATTGTTTCCTATTATGTCCTTCATCTTACTTTATTAGGTGGGCGGAATGATTTGTTAGGATTATTGTATTTTCAAAGAACAAACCCAAATCCGGTTAGCTGAACAGAATATAATTTTAGAAGGGTGCCTTCAGGTGCTTTTGTAATGTAAATAAATTAATGAACTAATTCATGCAGCAGCAGTACTTGTTTTTTGAGTACTTTAAGCTATGAGCAAGACAATGGACAGAGGGGAAATCAAGACAGGCAAACAACAGGGCTGTTCAAGATCATGCCATCAGTTTTCAGTAAAGCTGAAACCACAGCCCAAATCAGATTCCATCCAATTCCCTACCATATATACTCAGACAGGAACAAACTCATTTATTTTGCTGCACATAACTCAACCACCTTCAAAAAACAAAGGTTCAGTCACTGAGTAATTCATCTCCATCCATTTAAAAACTACCAATATTCCTCTTCTCCCTCAGGATTCTTGTCAAAGGCCATGCAAGGTCCAGCCTGTACAAAAAAGCAAATAATCTTCTAATGAGAGTTTGTGTGTTTTTTCCCCTTTCATGTGCAAAGGGTAGTAAAAGAATAATCCTTCAGTATTTTTCCAGCGTACACTGTAACTTTTGCACAGCAAGACAGACCTTTAACACCTCGGTATGCATTATGAATAATTAAAGCAGCTCATGCCAGGGGAAGAGCTACTCTGTGCTGACACAACCACTTCACATCTCTACAGCAAAACTGCAGATTATGAGACCAAAAGAAACCACAGTCCCTGGGTATTTGACAGAGATGCATCTCACTGAAAGCATCTGAAAGTAGTTGTGCTACAAATATTTACCTTACCCTGACTCAATCCATTCTGCAAATTAACCTATGGAAAATTGCAACTCTCTGCAGCCAAACCAGAATAACTTTGAAAAACCACCTCGGTCTACAATCTCCTCGGCAGTGGAAAGAAAAACATTTACTTTTAAACGGAGCTAAGTGTGCACAGATTTTCTTTTACACTGAGTTCAGCTATCAGACTTCACCTTGAAGTCTCTGAGGTGCCTTCACCAATTACATTCAGCAAAATATAATTCAGGTAGATATCAAGTGACTCCTGTAATAATAAGATATACTTTAAACTAATTGTAGTAAGTGAATAACTTCATATTTCTTACTGCTCTCAACAATGAAGAAAAGACAGCAGTCACACAAAGAAAGGAAGCCTTTCCAGCAGCTCTGGCTAACAGTGTCCCTTCTTCTGCAGTTAGCAGCTGTGAGAACAGACCCACACAGCCCCTAACACTGAAGGGACAAGTCTAAAGACAAGAGCCAGACCACCTCATAAGATCCCTGCTGGCAGCAGATGCTCAAAAGGAGTTTACAGAAGGCCTGCTGGCCATCTCAGTGAGTATAACACAGTTTACAGGCTGCCAGCCAAAAGAATCACTCATTGCATGCAGTTGTGTAGGAACTTCAGTACCAGCTGACCACATAAATACTGCAATCATATCTAAGTTATGTACAACAAATTGTTCTAAGGGAAAGCACTGACATATGAAAGTGCTTTAAGAGCATATGCTTGGATTTTTAAACTGACTGCAGTTTCTAAA
The DNA here is from genome assembly GCA_013400515.1 of Erpornis zantholeuca. NCBI lineage: Eukaryota > Metazoa > Chordata > Aves > Passeriformes > Timaliidae > Erpornis > Erpornis zantholeuca. Next base: position 65,104 of record VZTN01014880.1, read on the forward strand.
GCAGAAAATACACACAGCCACCTGCTGAAGCCCTAATTCTCTCTCCTGATTTGAGTCCCAACTTCCCTATTGCAGTGAACAACACCAACATTTCCCACTCTACAAAGAATGCTGCAGTATTTTGATACTAACTGTATCAACAGCTTCAAAGGAGCTCCTTTGAGTACTTGAACTTGGTCATCAGTTGTATCAACGACTCAGTTCTCCTTTAGAAATCTGGTGGCAGCTTCAACCAGTGCACACTTTTTTTTCGTAAGTTTTCATATATTTTTGATTTCTCTTGACATCCTGTGCCCCACAAGAGACCAGGTGTGTAGGTATCTGTCCTGTGCTTCATGAGACATAATCACTAACTCTAAGCACAGGTAACTGCTGGAAGCTGAAATACATCAGACCTTTGGCACTCCAGGCCACCCATTTATACGCTGATCCAGAATACTCAAGGCTTTCTGTACAGACTTGTTGGCAATGAAAATATTGAACAGTCAGCATATGACCAAAACCAAAAGCTAGAACATTTGTGTTTGTGAGTATATTACTAAGCTACACATGCCTCCCATAATCATAGGCACTAAGATGATTTTCTCCCTCCCTTTCCATTTTAAAACAAAAGGATAAGACTGACTGCATTACAAGTTTCAAAGTTGCAGGAGGAAAAAATTCAGAGCAAGAACTAAAAACTATCACTTTCTGCTACTACATGGATGCAAAAATAAGACTGGTACATTTCCTGAGCACATAATCCTTTTGGTTCAAAAAAACCCACTTATGTTCACTATAAAGTAAAAGTGAGACAACAAACAACTACGACTGCGATACTGTCTCTGGCAGTCTGACTTTGTGGGAATAACAAACTGTGACAGGAGGTCAGGAACAGCATTCTCACATTTTGCAAAGTAAGTTTTGTCTTTCACAAAACAGATGCTGTAGACAGAACAGCATTTATAACCATTCTTTCTGAGACACCAGAAGATTATACCAGCTTATTCTCTTTACTGGAATCCTGTCTCACCACCTATTCTTTTGTTGGTTTCTCTACAGTATTCCTACTTCTGTGAAAGACTTCTTTAATACTAACATCTAAGTAGCCCCCTAAGTGTCATTGTTCTAGCAGCAAAACACTGCAATTAAATAACCTTTAACTAAAATCCAGATTTTCTGCTTCCTTTAAGATGCAGACCATTGGACCTGAGAGCTGCCCCCCAAGACACATGGATAAAATGGAGACCTAAATGGGTCAGTTCTCAGATTATCTTTTAGGCAAGAGGCTTTGCTTCCCTACTTGCTCTGTTATGGTCAGCACTGATACAAGAATGTAAAAACATCACCACACTATCACACCAAAGCCACACGTGACAAGGAGAACCTCCTCATGTCACCACAAAAACACTGGCACTTGTGCAGGGGAAATCAGAGCTCCCCTTGGCTTTGCCAACCCACACCTCCTTGGGGCTCTCCAATTTGCTCACCCCTGTCACCAAGAGCCAAGCAGGCCCACAAACCCTCCTCAGGGAAGGGGGAAGCCAAGGGGCCAGTGAGCAATGGCAGCATGTCTGCAAGTCTCAGCTTTCTTGATCACTCCCTGGGAAGGTTTCAACCCAGATCTGTAATTACCTGACTCAAGCGAGAGGCAAAAGAAAGGGGGGGAGGAGAAAAGAGAGATCACTGAGTGTTTCAAAAGACACACTCGAGACGACTTACTGTACAGAAGACTCTGAGAAAATCTGCACAGACAGTTTACTTGTGTCACAGGTTTACAGGGGGTAAATTGCAGTTGGCACTTTACCAGAAGGCAGCATTTGCCTTGAACATTTGCCATGAAATTACCATTGTTTCAAGTCAAGTTACTATGTTATTACTGCTGGGTAACTTAAGAGTCAACTACACAATTAATCCGTGTCACCAGTGCAGATAGTCTGCAAAACATTACAGCCATTAATCTAGTATTTTTATAAAGGAGGAAGGGGTAAGAGACAAAAGAACTTATTAGACTTCCAGAAACCAGAAGACAAAGCCTATTAGTCAGAGGCAAATAGGGGAAAGGAAGCCAGCGAGATAAGATGCAGACCCCGAGGGAGAAGCAGCCAAAGAGAAGGAGCCCAGCCAGGGAATTCTGATGAAGCTGTTAGGGGGGTTCCCCCTTATCTTCCTGTGACTACCAAGTCCCTTGAGAGTTTACAGATTGTTCTTTCAGACTTCCAAGAATTCTGTCTACCAATTTTCAGCTTCTTCTGTATTTTTAAGTATGAGGATGAAAGAAAGGACTGTTTTTCTAACATCCCATGCTTCTATTTTTATAGTCTCTTCTTACTCAGAGCAGAGTTTTCCTGTTACATTCACGTACAGACCCATGTGCCTAATGGAACAATAACATTGTTTCTGCAATTTGCAAGTTCTTACAAACTGCCAAGACCCCATCATGATGGATTTTATAGTGCTTCAAGGCTCTAAATTAAATTACCAACATTTCTCTGGCACCAATAAAGAAAATCAAGTGCTTCAGTGCGGGACAGATCTGAGCAGTGCTGGGGGACTCTCACTCCTTCAAACTTGCAGCCATGCATCCAATCTCTGTGGATTTCTTTCTGCCATGAGGAAATGCAAGTGTTCCATCCCTCTTCCATCTCTTTTATACCCCACTGCCCCATACACACACACAACACACAGGACTTCTTCCCATTCCTTAAGCTGAACCAAAGCAAGCAGCAGAACCAAGCCCCTGCCTTATCCACTCACAAATTTGTCAGAACACATCTTAGAAGTCTGTCAAACTGCCTGGCAGCCCTTCCTGCTCAATATATACTTCTTCCATTAATTTCAATGAGGATCTTCCAAAAGAGCTGTTCTTAGTTTTCTCTCAAAGCCGCTCCTTCATCTGATTGTCTTTTTTTCAATACAATTCATGCTAAATGGAAGCAAAATGTAAGTATTAATGAATTTCCAAGATCAACAAATTATAAGAACTACTGATAGGAATCGGTGAGAATTTGCTATGAACACAGCAACACTCAAATTCAAATAAAACAAGAATCTGGGCAGAAAAGGCACCTTAGACAGCCTTGAAAATCCAGAAGCTCACCGTGCAGGCTGTCAGTCTCACAGAGAAAGCAGCCAAGTAGTAACAAAGCTGTAAGTTCCCCCATTATAGGTTTTGTTACCTTTTTTTTTTTAAGAATTACAGTCATTCATGCCTACATACAACTTGCTATTAGAAACATTAGGAAATAATCAGAGTTTTAGAAATCATTACAAGAGCTGATATTTGCAGTAAGTCGCACTTTGCAAATCTGAACTAATTCAACACAGATCACAAGCCCTCCTTTTTCTGCTGATGTGCAGAAAACCTTTGCTTTAGACTCTGAGCTGCCTCTCATGAAAATGTGAATGTTTTTCACAGACCACCACGACACACCTGTGTGGGGAAGACTTTGAGGACAGACTACAGCACTGACAAGAACATGAGGTCAGATCTCTTTACTTTCACATGCAATCTTAACTAAGGGACTGTGTTTCCTTTTCTGAGGATTATCTTTCACCAGGGAAACATGCAGTGGTGTTCAGGCACACTCAAGGGATACAACTACTCAGACACTCTCTCTTCCCATTGCTGTAGCCCAAATAAAACACTAATACTGTAGATACACATTAACTATTTAACAAAGAGGTTTTGAAATACATAAGAATTTGTTTAGATTGGTTTTTGGGCCACTCTTCTATCCAATAAAAGACAGACCATGCCAGTGAGGCCTGTGATTTTCAAAAAAGGAGTGCAGTTCAGTGCTTTTTGTTTGTACAACGATACTCCCTTTTCTCTTCAGAGAGAAATTACCCCTTTAAATTATGTGACAGATGCTGCCATTCAAAAAAAGTTACCAGCTGTGGATCAATGCTGTATTCTGACACTTGGCATCAGCCTGTTCAGTTATCAATGTAACATTTTGAAGGGCAGCATATCAGCAGTGTTAACTATTTAAAAGATGATCAATGATTCTTTCCAACAACCACAGCACTGATAGGATAGGCATGTTCTTCCAACCAATATTTGCTCGAAACACTGATTATGCAAGTTATAATTTAAGTTATGAGTAGCTTATTAGTACCACCACAGCCCCAGAGAGTGATTAATGCAGATTGCATCTTGCACAGGAAGGGTAAACACGCTGGAGGGAGGGAGAGCTGAAGCAGAAAAAAAAAGTGGCTGTGCAAAGGGGATATGTTCAAATAGAGAGAACCGCCTTGAATAAATCGCTTTACAGTTTATTTCTCCGTCTTTCTCCTGAAAACACTACGAACATTCACGTTCTAGCGTGACACGTTGGAAGGCTGGGCACGAAGCGCACCCGAACAAAGCAGCAGCTCTCCCCGGCCCTGGGGGGCTGCGGGGCCGCCCGCGGCGACCCCCGTAAGGGACAGCCCAGGACCCCCGCCGACGGCGGACACCGGAACGGAAAAAACCGGGAGAGCCAAACCCCGGGGCGAGGCAGCACCGCCGCTCGGGGCACGGGGATCAGTGTGGGGTGGGCTCGGCCCGGCGGCACCGACAGCCCCGGGACCGCCCGGCACCACCCGGAGCAGC
>VZTN01014880.1:70124-99092 GCA_013400515.1 Erpornis zantholeuca
CGTTTCGCTCGTTGGTTCCGCCCGGCTGCGGGGGCAGCGCCACCCCGGCCGCCAGAGGGCGCAATGGCGTCTGTCCTGGCAGCGCCCCCTAGTGCTGCGCGGCTCCAGGCCATGGAGGGGCGGCAGCGCCATCTTGACAGGGGCGGCGACCGTGGGGGCGGCCGGGATGGGCAGCGCGCATTGACTCACAGCCCTCAGTGCCCTCAGCGCGCATTGACCACAGCCCTCAGTGCCCTCAGTGCCAACAGCGCTCATTGACCACAGCCGTCAGTGACCTCAGTGCCCACAGCTCTCATTAACCCACAGCCTTCAGTGCCCTCAGTGCCAACAGCGCTCATTGACCACAGCCCTCAGTGCCCTCAGTGCCAACAGTGCCCATTGACCACAGCCCTCATTAACCCACAGCCCTCAATGTCCTCAGTGTCCACAGCACTCAGTGCCCTCACTGCTCATTGATCACAGCGTTCTGTGCCCACAGGAGAAGAAGGCAGTGTCTTAAGCTGCACCAAGGGAGGTTTACATTGGATGAACTGCAGGGTGAAGGCGCAAAGTTCTTCTTGAAGGAAGGACTTCACAGATAGGGTGATTAGACATGGCTGCCCAGTTGGGCGGTGGAGTCACCATCCCTGGAGGTGTTTGAGGAAAGCCTGGACGTGGCAATCAGTGCCATGGTCTGGTTGACAAGGTGCTGTTTGGTCACAGATTGGACTCGAGGGGCTCAGAGCTCTTTTCTGACTCGCCTGGTTATGTATCCCACAGCCCTCCATGCCCACAGCTCTACCACGGTTCTCAAATAGCAACTAAAAATCATGTCTATCAATGAGTTTGACTGAGTGACCCTCAGAATGAAGTTTAAAAAGGGTCAGGGAAGTCAGGGAGGATTTTGTCTCTGCTAGCATTAATATTTATACCTGTTCTTAAGCTTGGGAGCATTTCCAATGCTGGGAAATATTTCTATTCATGCATTCAGTTGCATTTGGCTGGAAGCCAAGGTATGAATAAGGTGTATAAATCTATACTGGAGCTTGTGTCCATGTTGTTATATTTCTGTATGCTTCTATATTATATAAGCAAGGCCATCCAAGGATAGCTGAGAATTCATTTTCTCTGCTAAATTTCTTGCACTGCATTAAAATCTTTCTCTGCTTGTAAGTAATAGGAGAACTAAACACACAGAAGGAGAAAATGGTACCAAGGCATGAACAACAGAGGTGTTGACAAGACTAGAAACAAGTTCGTTTTAGAGTTTACCTGGACACTGTGCTTTTCATGAGAAAGTTAAGAAAGCTTTTTTGTTTCCCTTCCCCCTTCCCACAGTCTAAGTCAGCATTTCTGTTCTTCCTGAGGCTCCTGCAGCACAGGAGGCACTCCCAGAGCAAGTCTATATGTCCTACTAAAATCAGTTAATGCCTCCACTACCTCAGACCAAGAGAATGAAAACTTAGTGATCAAAAGGAACTAGTTAAGGGTTTCCACCTTCATTTATTCAAGTGAAAAGAATGCTGTAGAATCCTAATTTTGTGCGAATTGGCTTATTTGAACTGATGTAGGAAACACTGATAAAATCCACGTCCTTGCTTTTACTATTTAAATTATATTCTCTTTGCATGCAGTTTGCTTTTTCTGATCAAAAGTCTGCTCCATATGCAAGAGCAAGCTTAAAAGAGATCCAAGTTCAGTCAGAAATCTGAGGCACAGATAGAAGAGCAGAGTTCCCATCCCAGCTGATGAACAATATGAGTGCAGTGACTTAGGAAGTTTGGTTCACAGTTGTTGGTCGGGGTTTCAGATTACTTTGGTTTCCCAGCAGAAAAACATTAGCATGACAAAATCCTAAACCCTGTGAAAGTCACTCTGCTTTCACATACCATTACTGAATATCTTGATTGAGTAATTTCATTCTTTTTCACCAAATCTGCATGTATTTATGATTGCAGCTTGTAGCTGGAAACAGTGAGAAATAAATCTTTGAGTCAAATTGATGGGAATGTCTGGAAATTTACAGGCTTGTGTCACTGTAACACCATGATGGAAGAACATGATCTTTCATTCTAGACATTTTTCACCACGTGGAGATGGAATACTTAGCTGTGATTGATGCTTTGCTATGATTTGGTTTTGTCTGAATCGTAAAAAAAAGTTATGAATGTTCAATCAAGAATGAAAATCAAATGAAGTTTTCACTTTGCAAGGTACATACTTGAGCCACATGTGGTCAGCATTTCCAGGGTACTGTCACAGGCCACTGAGTTACTGATTTCAGTAAAACAAGACAAAATTACTTTTGTGGAAAATAGATTTTGAATTAATATTGCTGGAAGGCATGTGACCTACCCAGCTATCACAGGAATCTGTGACCCCTTCTCTGCCCCCTGTGCCACAGGAACTCATTGTCTCAGTTGTTGTCCCTCAAGGAAATGACAGCACAAATCCACTGCTGCCTTAGGAACCGCAGACTCATTTTGGCAGACTTGCATGAAAGATGAATATGGATTACTGACCTCTCGTTGCTGTGGAGAGCTCTGAAAGGAATGATTGATTATCTGCTGCATTAGCAGCAGGAGAGAGACTGCAGGTCACTTTTTAGCTAAGTGGCATCGTTTAGCTCTTTAAAAACCCCCAGATACATGAACTTTTCTGCATCTCTTTAAATAAACATTAGCCAAAGAGTGCATTTGAAAATAGGAGCTATGGATTGGGATACAGGCTGGATTGTTTTATGGGCACATAGTATGGAATATGGTGGTGTTCCCTCCTTCAGTGTTGATACAACATGGTCTTGAACAACATCATTTACTTCCACAACAGAGATGTGACCACAGCTTAATTTGGAAGGCAGTCAGCCCAGCAGTTTCTCACTGTGTCTTCAGACTCCTTGCCAGTAGCAAACCAGCTGTCGAATAGAAGTTGTGTTGCTCTTAAATAAAACATTTTACATCTGAGAAGTTAAAAGGTGCCTTTTCAAATTATTTCATGCAGGGTTTTGTTCCCCACCTCCCCTGAGCAAATCCAGTTTCGGCACCAGCACTAGGTGTGTGTTACTAACTAAGAAAAGATGAAATAAAATAGACTTACAATTTCAGCAAAGGGGCTGTGCAGAGGAGGAGAGTGCTGGACATGCGTTCCCAGCCAAGCATCCCTCGCTGGGAAGCACCTGTGATTTAGCTGCTCCTGGGTCTGTAGTCAGTCTTGGTGCAGCCTGACTTCTGTCTGAGCTGTGCTTTGACACTGCACTGTTGGGGCCATTGTTCAGTGCAGTTGGCAGATTCCTTTCATTATTTTTATATATACTTTTAACTTAAATTCTAGACAAGCCTGCAAATAGCAGAATAAGACTTGTGTTTCATTGATTATTCAGATTATTGAACTTTTGGGTCAGCCGTCCAAAAATCCAAAGGAATGCATATTTGTCTCCTGGAAGAAAAATTTACCGTGTTTCATAGTCTAAGGGACTATTTGTTTTAATTAGCAGTGAAAAAGTGTGCGTGTTCACCCCGCAGTAAGTCATTAAGTGCTCAAATCTCCTTTGGAGTTAGGAGGCAGTGGGATGTTTCAGGTGCTCAAATCTCCTTCGGAGTTAGGAGGCAGTGGGATGTCTCAGGTGCTCAAATCTCCTTCGGAGTTAGGAGGCAGTGGGATGTCTCAGGTGCTCAAATCTCCTTTGGAGTTAGGAGGCAGTGGGATGTCTCAGGTGCTCAAATCTCCTTTGGAGTTAGGAGGCAGTGGGATGTCTCAGGTGCTTGCCGTGCGTGTCGCTCAGGGAGCGTTCCCAGCCTCCAGCAGGGCTGGCTCCCCTCCCGAGCCCGGCTTCCCGCAGTGGGCTCCAAACTGCGACCTCCCGCTTTCCCCACTGCCTCGGCCGTGCGGACACACCTACCTTTGACCTCTCCAGGTTTGCTTTGTGGCAGTAAACACCCGAAATTTGCTCAGCTAATACAATAGCCCTGTACTTTTTGACAGAAACGCCTGTGGTTAACCTCTGTGGGCTGCATTTGCCGTAAAATGAAGGGTGGTAGAAGTTAAACAATGGGTGTGACTACCACAAGATGGGTGTTAGTGGGAAAGTGGTGTAACATCCACTTAGCATTCCAGAGATGTGAAATATAATTATGATTTAAATGCCAAAGATGTAAGTTGCGAGATGAGTAACTCCAAGGACATGAAAGCCTCCCTTATCTTCCTTTCTATCCCACTCAGAATCATTTTGCACACCCACAAAACTAATACAAGTAGTGTCACTTGATGAAATTACACCTGATACATGACTTTACCATCACTTACATTTCTGTCAGTGTGGGCTCTGTTTATACCAAAGGAAAAATTCCAATCTCATTTACAACATTTTAAGTTGGAAGTAATCTTGCTCTCATTGGAATTACTCGCTATTTATACTCCCACTCAGATCAGAATCTGACCCAGGCTTTGAATTCTGTCTTATTTGCTCACATCCTTTCCTGTCATTGACAGAGGTCCTCGATCTGTAAAGGGCTCCTCATACCTTCATTTATATATCTGCAGAAATGGCTTATGAGCAGATCTGTTATGTTAATGTTGACTAAATGAGCCCTGGGAGCAGCTGGTTGCTGAGTATCCATGAATAGCTGCTTAATGTCTTTTACATCATCCAGCATACGTGGGAAGGAGAGGAAGAATGCAGAAGTGCAGCCCATGCCTAGATGGGGGACTACACAGTTCTGTAGCAATTCCAGCACAGAGAAGTTAGAAGAACAAAAGAGTAAGTTGTAGGTGGGGGAGTGGAAGCAACTAGTGGAGAAAATAATTGTTGGTTCTAAACTGTTCAATAAAATCTTTATAAACAGATTCTTGGTATGTTTAAAATCCAAAGGCAGCAGGTGTAGTCACCTCTGAACAGAGGGCATGTTCTGTCCCAAGCTGTCACCTTAGGAATTGTCTGATGCACAGATCAGAGTTGAAATCTGTATTTTAAACATTTTTATCCCCAGCATTGTTCCTTTTATTTTCTTTATGGATTACATGAAAACCTAAGTTGTTACCAGCTTCTCAGAGGTGACACTTTCTGATAAAAACAGAGGGGTGAGGCCAGGATTTGGGACTCGGCGTGGTGCTAGGTTAACACTTGCAACTGAACTGTTTCTTTCCTGTGCAAAATATGCACTAGCAGGGGGAAGCAGTGATTTTTCAGATTCATGTTCATCTGTGCCTTCGTGTCTGACTGATTTCATTGCCTGAAATGGAGCTCTAGAGTGGCTAAAGCGAAGCAATTACTCCAAAGTGTTTGATGAGTTAGGACTACCTCGTTATATTATTGTGGAATTTATTTCCTAGAAATACCATAAACATTTACTAGAAGTACTTTCTGCTGTGTAGGAAGAATAATTTCCTATCTGGTGGAAAAATATATGATTGGTTAAACATGTTAAAATAGAAGTAGCAAAACAAAGTGTTCTCTCTTAAGAATCAGAGAAAAAGAGTTGTTGAAACCATGAAAGGTCTTTAGATCACAGCAACGGTTAAGACAAGGCTAGGAATTAACAGTTTGGCATTTCTTATGAAAAAGAACCATGAGCCAAATCCTGTGTTCAGGTTAGTATCTGTAATTCCAGCTTCGGTGAGGGAAAGAGGCTCTGAGTGTCTGGAGCCACAGGAGGCCTGGTCTGGTCAGCCACTATGCCGAGAACAGTACAGCCCCAGAAGCCTTTGGCTCAAGTCCCTCTCCTACAACCCAGAATCCCAGGAATTGCCACAGACTGCAGGGATTCCAGCCACAGCACACTGCCAAACTTGCCACGGTAGTTTGGGTGCTGCATTAGGAAGCAGCTTTTCCTCACGGCCAAGAGAGCACTCCCTCCAGAGGGAAGGTCAGTCTGTCAGAATTACTCTGCTCCAAACTGCCCATTCCCAGCACACAGGTCTGATTTCAGGGTAGATTCACCCACAGTAATTAGAGCTCCAGGTTGGCAAATGGATCCTGATAGTCAGATAATGTCCTGTCCCTGACACTTGTTCCTCATTGCATCCAGGTTCTTCCTTGGCAGTGCTGCTGCACCTTTGTTTGGCACACTAAGGTGCCTTTGACAGCTGCAGTGACCCTTAAGTAGAAATCATTGTTTCTGTTAATTTAATCCATGGCAGAAGTGTTGTTATCCAGAAGTGGATTTGTCTCAGGGATATCTGTGGTCTGTCATGAAATAGTGTAACCACTTACGTGATAAAATACTCATTTACATAAAACAAGAATAAATTTCATTTTTCCGTCTGATAAATAGTCTTATCACACCTGGAGGCTGATTCAGTGGGCTCAGCAAGTACACAGCTCTCTGAAAATCAAGACATTCAGGACTTTCCTAAATCCACAGTTAGTCTGCCTCTCCTGAGTGCTTAGATAAAATAGCTTTCATCACCTTTTCATCACACCAAACTCCAGCTGAATCATTACTGCCTGCTCTCATGGTATCACAAATAAGCTTCTCAGCCCCTGAAGCCTGTACAAGTTTTCATCAATGTTGCGGTGGTTTTATCATGTATTTCATTCAGAGATTTACAAAGATAGGGTCAGGATTGGTACAACAATGTCTCAGGAAGGGGGACATGTAGAGTTTCGGTGACTTACCCAATGGCTGTTGCAAAACATCAGTGAAACAGAACAATCCAGTGAAACAGAACCCAGGCATTCTTGTAGCAGGCTTGATTCAGCAAAGCACTAAACCAAGTGCTTAACTTTGAGCAAGAGCTCAAGCTGCTTGAATGGAGACAGATTTAAGTATCTGTATAAATACTTTGCTGGACTGAGTCTTCAGCTTTGAACAGCTAATTATTGTTTATAGCTATTTCAGGGTTTTTTCATGTAGCTCAGCATATCTTTGGATGGCGGAAATATTTTTAAACTAATTTAATGGTGTGAAAAAACGTCCTGCTTGCTGGCCTTTTGGCAACTCAAATGTTCATGCATATGTTGGGGGTTTTGTCTTTTTAGATGACGCCAGCAACTCGACAAGAAGTTCTTGGCCTTTACCGCAAGGTTTTGCAAATAGCCAAAAACTGGCAGTCGGCATCAGGACAGATAGAGGAAACCGTGAGGGAGAGAGAGTACATCAGAAATGAAGCCAGAACATTGTTCCGAAAAAACAAAAATGTGAGTGTCCTCACGGTTTTGAATTTCCAAATGACTCTTGTCTTGCTCTTTGCACTCTGTGGATGGATGCTAAGATAGGAATATAAGGGGTTGAGTTGCCAAAATTTCATTCACCTTAAACGCTGGTGTATCTGGGTTACAGTTTAAATTTTGTCCCTGAGAAAACTCAAACCATTTCAGGTCTTCGTTAACTACTGTAGAAGTCTAAAAGGTCTTTTTTCAAGAAGAAAAAAAGTGCCAAGAAAAAATTAAATTCCAAAGATACTGCCTGTGTAATTGAAGCAGCTTTTGATCTTTACAAAGTTAGCTAAGTGTATCATTACCCATGCAATGGCAAACAGAGCTCAGCAGCTTCTTTTTTCCTTTTCAAAGCTGCAATTATTGGCACTTCTTTTAAAAGAAGCACTTTAATTTTTTTCTTAAGGAAGAAATTTCAAACCCTGGTAATCAAAGGCCCTTCTTGTAATTCAAGATCACAACACTTATTTATATCCCATATTGGTCTGGGACTAAACTGAAGTAATGCAAAATCAAAAAAAATGAATTTAAGTCATAATTCATGCCACATCTCTGACTTCAGAGGGAGTTTCTGGATAGGATGATAACAGAATGTACACCAAGCTGTGTCTTTCCTTTCTCCTCTAGTGACCTTGCAGAGTGACAAATGGGTGAGTGTGTTTTTTTCATAGATGCACTGTGAAAACACACTTTACATTACTAGAAGTACTTGACATGTGTATTGTCTTTTTACAGAGAAAATACCATGTTTGGGTAAAAGCTCTTTCTTTAGCCTTAGTCCTGACAGCCTCTGGGCCTTAACATTCAGCACCATCAAGCCCAGAACTGCTGAGTCAAGGAAAATACCAATGTTACCTTTTATGGACTTGATAAATAGAATCATTGTATCCTTGGCATTGCCAAAATAAGCTAAGGAAAGCCACGTGCTGTGCATCATTTACACCTGAGCTTCCAATTGCTAATTACTGTACTCTATAAAACACTTGTTTGTATGATCATAGGTAACAGATCCAAAGCTGATTAAGCAGTGCATAGAAGAATGTGAGGCAAGAATAGAAATTGGACTTCACTACAACATCCCCTACCCGAGACCTGTGAGTATAAACCACAAAGTCTTCACTGGTACCCTCTGAGCTTTCTCTGTGCAACAACACCATCAGTTTACATCACTCTCACTGCACTGCATGTTTAGGTGAGCTGGCATTTAAATGTGTGCTAAAGCAGAGCCAAATGTACATTGAGATGTTCTCTATCTTTCACTGTAAATTGGAGGATTTCTTCTCAAAATAAGGAGTCAAAGCCTAAATGGACTTTCATGAGCCGAACTCCCAAGGCCTCTGAGTATTTAGCCAGTCTTCTCTGACCAGTGAATATAGAAGAAAATGTTAATGGAATCAAATAACATAAGAGAATGAGGGAATAAAAATACCTAATTATATCTGTCATGGGTACAATAATTTTTATAGCCTACATTACTGTTAACTGTTCTCCTGGTCATAAATCAGGCCTTGTGAAACACCTGTCTGTGTTGCTGCTTCTTTTCCCTTCTTCCTACAGAAGAACATGTCCAGGATTACTGAAATGCTGGAAGTTGCAGCAAAGTCTCCTAGTGCACCATTGAATAATTTCCTCACTGCCTCACTTCTGTCTGTAGTACATTTGCTGCCTCCCATAGAGACATTCTCTCTACTCCTGCCAATGAGTTTATATTTTCACATCTATAGTTCCCTTATCAAGGCAGTCATGGTCAAAATTAAATTGTATCTTTATCAGATGCTTGGCTAGGATATGGTCACTGTTACCATCTGTTTCAGTACACAGAATAACACTGCAAAGCTGGCAAACTGTGTTCCTAGAAATGGGCCTTAAATGTGTGCTCTGCAGTAGTTGCAAAATCCCAAATCTGCTCTCTCAGACAAACTGGATGACTATTATTTTTCAGATTCTAGAAATCTCTCCTGCTGCTTTAGTCAGTGCTTTTACTACTATTTGCACCTAAACACCCATCTTACAGGATGACAGCCTCAGCAACAGTAACACCTGACTGCTACCACCTACATTTTCCACTCATTTAGGGGGGTTACAGCTGCATGATTCCCACTAACACTCTTATGAAATATAAAGACTTTGTCAATCAAAGGAAGAGTCTGTCACCTATTGCTCCTTCTGCTTATGGAGTCAATGACATTGATTGTGCATTTTAATGTGCCATATATATAATCATGACAGTAAGAAGGCAAGCTTTCAATACATACAGTTTGGGGTTCTTTTGTGACTTGTTAAGTAGGTATGAATAAATCACACAGTGATTCAAGACTTCTACTCAAGAATATTTAGGGTTTCTAGTTCTTACTCTTCTGGAACACTGTCAGCAATCCTATTTCATCAAGTATCACTGCAGTCTGATATCAAACTGCAGAACAAAGTTACTAAGGCCTAACATATATAGGATTTTATTAAGGCCTAAAACATATAGGATTTTAATAAACACAACAATTAGGGCCTGAAAGTTACATCACTAACCACTCCTCAGAGAGTGCTCCTCCTAGAAATCTAATAAGCTGGCTCAAGACAATAGAGTTACCCTCTCCAGAGTGTGAAGAAATTACTTAAAACTCAGTGAAACTTAGCTGGTATGCATGGTACCTTTTTCTACCCAATATGCACCTAACTGGTGGGATTTCCTTTTCCAGATCCATCTGCCTCCTATGGGCCTTGCCCATAAACAAGGCCGTACCTTGCGACACCAGGAGAAGCTAAGGAAGATTTCTAAGCCAATATACCTGAAATCCCACGATGAGGTTTCATAACCCACCACCATTGAAGCTGTGATGTGCAATCACACCCTTTAAGCTGTGAACTGCAATCCAGGTGATCTGTGTGCACGACTGTGAATGGTGTGGTCACTTGCTCACACATTTCCTGAGGCCAAAAAGCCAACTGATCCACTGTGTATGATGGATAAGGTTGGTCCAGTATTTATTACATTTCAACCACTGACTTGTCAATAAAAGTTACACTTTTTAAGGAGTGAGGTGTGATACAAAGATTACTTTGACATCACAACAAAGTGCAGCAGGATTTCAAACTCTGTTCATCTGGTGGTTTGAGGGTTCTCTGTGCTCACTTGTGACTCAAGACAGTGCCTTGTGTATTGCCAGCCAAAATCAAGGAAGTCTGGGAGAGTCAAGCTGACACAGTTCATGTAGAGCTTCTGAATGCCAGCAGGAATAGTCACTGCCCCCTGTTCTCCTTCCTCTCTGTCCCTGCTCTGCCTGCTGTCCCTGGAGGAGAGTTCCAGTTTCACAGTACCCTTATGGGGAAGTTTTGTTTCTGAATGGACAGTAGCAAAGAGACAGCACAAGTGCCACCACTCCTTTTCCTTTTTGCAAACTGCAGAGGTGTGGCCTAGAGCCTCTGTGTCAGCTTTTTTCCCCCTTCCTTTGGAGAGGGTGTGGATGTGAAATGCAAAGTTTGGAATGCCATTATGCAACTCTTGAGTAAAACATTCCAGTGTTGGGTTCCTCAGGTTCCCATGTATGGACTGGCTGAAAACTCTCCCTTCAGGGTATCACTATGGGAACAACTTTAGGATGCTTTGGTGTCCTCACTGTGTGTTTTCTCATGGTCAGCTTTTCAGCAGAATCAGCACACTGGCTTTCTCAACAATTATTTTAACTTTAGTGTTAGGTTTTAACTCCTATGGTATGGACAGAACCCCAGCTTTAGTAAAAGAAAGTATTTACAGTCTCCTAAGTTTGAGGGGTATTTCTGTTTCACAGGTGCCTCATGAATGGAAGTAAAATGGAATTAATTTTCCTTTTGTAGGCTACCAGTTGTTTTGGCTCCTTTTCAGTCCTCTGACTTTACCAGGCTGTTGACACATTCTCTTCAGGGAAGTTAGGGGAGCCTTCTGTTCTTCAGGCTGGAAGTACCAGTGAGACCAAGCTTGGACAAGAGCCACACTGTACTGGACATTACATAATCACAGTCCACAGCACTTTAAGGACAACCTGTTCCAGCCTGACATTCATAATGTCAGGAAAATAAAGCAAATTTGAAACAGGCATTTGTGTATGATTTCCTTTTAAAGTGGGAGAAATCAATGAAATCTCATTTCTCAGCTCATCTACTCATTCAAAATTCTCCAAGCCCTAATAAACAATGACAAAGAAATATTCCTGTCTACCTGAAAAGTAAGTTAGAACTGGTCCTGTGCAGAACAGACTGACAGTCCCTCCCCCAGGAATGCACTTGTAAGAGGGAAAAAAGTACAAGCAGATGAGAAAGTGCAAGAAAACAATAAGAAGAATGAATCAGCATGACAGGTACTGGCTGGCCCAATTTCTCACCACCATTTATGGCTCCAGTCCACAAAGGTCTCTATTCCCATATAATTATTTCCTGGGAATGCCTCGTGTGGGAAGTAAGCAGTAAAATGCCATTGTTCTGTCAGTGGGAGCTTTGCAAATTTACTGCTGCCAGGAAGACAGAAAACAAAACTCCTTTAGCCTAGGAAAAGGGAGATTGCATAAAAAAATTAACATGATTGCACACATTGCTTAATTCTTCATTGAAAGAAGTCTAAATACAGGCTTCTACCCTAGTTCTGCGACACCAGTGCAGGGATGTGTCAGCTGAGCCCAACCGAAATGTGCAGAGGCAAGGGCTTTGAATGGAAGCTTAAGCTCACTCTTTGTTATTAAAGCATCATTTGAATCTTTTGAATTGCTGAAGTTCATGTGACTAATGAAGGTTCTGATGCTCTGATGCATCAGGTGGATAAACAGCCATGGAAATGAGCAGGCTGCATGTACTGTCTGTGTTAGAGTCACAGCTCTTACCTAAGCACATACTGTGAGATGTAGATTATTTCAAAAGAACCGCCCTAAAATTGCAGAAGATTTACACCAAATTGAAATAACAACAGGAGTTTCAGTTCACATCTGAAGGAAAATACAAAGAAGCAGTTTTTAAAAGGTTCAAGTACCCTCAAGTAACCAAAATGAGTGTCCAGCTGCTTAACTGAGAAACCTGCAAGTAACAGCATCACATTCTTTGAGATGCCTGAAAATGCTACACAGCCTAATAATTCTTCAATGCAAGTGTTTGAAAAGTTATTAACTGGTGCTTCTTTCTCTTTACTCTTCATCACCAGAAGGCAAAGACTGAAATTTTTTTAAACTTCAGACTGTTCAGCTAAAGGAAGGATTAAATCAGCTCTTTTTTCAAGTCCGGAGAGCAAAACCTTTCTTTCATAACTTAAATTATTAAGTCACTATGGAAAGGAGAATCTGCCTTAACTAGAACTCTCTGTTTTTGGAGGTCAAACTGGCAAACTACAATTTTGAGGGAATTTCATAAAAAAACAATTCATCTGCAACTCAGTCCAGCAGGGAGGCAGACATCTCAACTGGCACTCTTGTATTAGATGCCAAGGCCCATATAACTCCTGTCAAGAAGTATCCCAGTGATTGCACAACATGCCATTCCTGCCCATTAATTTTACTTGCAAAAACAGGTTGTCCTAAAATGCCTCTGCATTCTGCAGAATTTGTGATGCACTGGATTCGAGCAGGCAGTGTACACTCTGTCCTGGGCGTGCTGAACCTTCCCTTACTTCCCTTCCAGTAAATACTGCCATTTTCCAATTTATCACCCTAGTCAGGAGATGCTTTAGAATAATTTAGAAGAAAATTATGACATTAACTTTATATTCTGCAGAAATAAAAGTGCTGAGTCAGTTGCATGAACTCTCCTGCAACATCACTGGTAGGCAAGGCAGTAATCATTTGTTGACATGGTATCTCGCCTTGAATACCTAAATAATAAATAAATACCTTCTTTCTGGAAGTTCTGTCCCTAAATCCCTCATTACAAGGTTGTAATTTATGGAGATATGCACTTATGACTGACATGAGCAAGCACACAGCCTTTTAAGAAGATGGACGTGGTCCCTGCTCACTGAATGTGACCCTCGATGCTGGCTGGGGGTGAGGAAATGCTCATTTTGCTGCCCCAACTGATTCCCAGGGCAGCATCACAGCACTGAAGCAGGTTAAGACAGATTAGGTTATCTGATCCACCTTCCTACTAACACAAGCTGCTGCTTCTAACACCTTTTAGATGTGAAGAAAATAAGGCAAGCTGGACCTCACTGTCCTGGGCCCTGCTATGTATTCCCCCAGAAATGGTACCAGTGGCATCCACCTTTTATCCACAGACAGAAAGGTCACTTACATGATCACACCTATACATTAATTTTCAAGAATGCTAATTAAAACAGAGACCTGCAACTTTCACTAACAGCTCTAATCCTATTAGGCAAAATATTCTAGCTATAATTAGAAGAACTTGGGGTCTTTGTACTGACTTCTGCTTTTTCACTGTATAATTTTCCCTTTAACAGCCCAACAGTGTTAAAATCCACAGGGGTAGTACTTTCTGAAATGAATTTTTGTACAGATAGGAAGGTTTCAGTCTCCTAAGAAAATGTACAAACCCTATCTATCTTACAGCATCCCTAGCTGGAAATCTGTCTCTTCTAAGGGAAAAATACCTCTTGCTCCATAATGCATTTCTTTCCATCTGCCTTGAGTCATCAGCAAGGCTGTAAATCTACAATTTGCAGTAATTACAGGTGGGTTTTGTGGCTTATTTAATGAGTGCTTCTAATTAAGAAATGAAAATTTGAAACCTGTAAATCCAGGGAATCTAATACTACCCTTACAAGGTACTTTGTTTGTCCAAAACCTTTTCACATTTCTATCATGTCCAACTAGTGGCTGAATTGCCTTTTTCTTTTTTTAAAATGCATCTCAGCCAAGAAAGGTTGTGAATTCTAATGTTTAGCCAGTTTATCATTCTCCAGGAAGGTCTAGACAATGCTCAGGAAATAAGGTTGGGAAGCTCATTTCAAAGAATCACAGAAAAATATCTCTGAGACAGATATCCCTTGACAGTAAATTCCATTACTTTTTTGTACAAGGGAGGGCAGCCTAGGAAATCATGTACTGCAGAAATCATCAGCTAAAGCAGCTCAGCCATGCCTGATCCCTGCTGAAGGGGATGCACAAACCTCTTTCACAGACTCCTCTCTGATCTATATATTTTTTATCATGTCTACAAAAGATTAAAATACACCTTTAATTACATCCCAAGAGATGCCTTCATATCAAATCTAAACATCAACACACAGGAAGCATTTAGAAAATCCACACAGTAACAAGGAGATTGCATACATGTTGCAGCAAAGTCACTGTATATTCACAAGAACCACAACTGTGTCATTTAATAACCTATCAATTACTGTTTGTTCACAAAGAGGTGTTAACAGGCACCCACATGGCAAAGCCATGACACAGATTTCCAACAGTTTAAAAGTAATTATCTCCATAAAACATAATTTAGGTAGTGAATCTGACTTTTTTTCAATGGTTTAATTTAGAGGACTGTTTGTAAGACTAGCATTATCTGTAAGAGGACTGACAAACCTTCATTTTTAGTGCTTTAAGTGGTGTTGGCCTTTCAGCAGGTGAGGTGTCACCAATGCCTTGATGCAGGAGCTACATCTGGACAGAAGAATCCTTCTGGGAGCAGTGATGGAGCTGATCCAGCCTCAAGGATTTAACAGCCAGGCCCTGCCCCTTTGGCCTGCCCACAGAGCTGCCACACAAGGAGGCTCATGACTGGTTGGTTATCTCTGATGCCACAGTCACCTAATTAGTGATCTGAATTGTTGATGCAATTATGACAACAATTAGATGCAGACATTCAAAAATATAGTAATCACCAGAATGTTTTTTTAAATGTATAATAAATTTCTGTTAATTATATGCAACGTACAAAGTGTCTCTCTCTTATGAAGTATAAGAAAAAAATTTTTTCAAGGACCAATTTTAATTAATTTATTTATAGATCTACTGAAACATGATTCTCTTATTAAAAACTGTTGTCTGTTTGGATGAGTGTGGTATAACACTCATAAACAAGTTTTATTTTGGTATAGGTGCCAAATATCATTTAGTCTAATTTGTTAAGAGTGGTTTTTTCCTCTCAGAAATTTGAAACACCTGCAGATCCCTGTTATAAAAACAAACATCCATGAGGTGTCCTGGCCTGACATCTTGGCTCTACTCACATCATTTGGTACCAATGATGCACCAAGGGCCTGTGTGCTGGACTGTCCCTGAGGCATCATTTGTGATCCCTGTGCCTCCTCCTGCAGAGCAGCACTGCACAGCACACCCCCAACACTTCTGCCTTACCTTGCAGCACCATCCCTCACAGTTACTACTGGATGAATATCTGCATAAAACAAACCAGGGGTTAATAAAACAATCATGAACATTGTTTTCACCTAAGCACAACACAACAGACAAATTCCTATGACAAGAACTGTGTCCTTCAAGGAGTTGTAGCAGCATCCCTTAATGCTTGTAGCAGGATACTGGCAATTGCCAAATGATGGCTGAATCTCTGACTTTGTGAGGCCTCTAGCAAGTCATTAAAATGCTGCAATTTGGGCAATGAAAAAAATACAAGACCCCAAATTAGTGGATGTCTGTGTAGTGCATGTTTTTTTAAATGTTTGCCTTGATCTTTGTGCTTCTCTTCTGCTGTGTACACAACAAGTCTAATGATGCATCTTCAGTACCTTCTTGGCATGCTGTGGGGATTAGCTAATGACTGCACAGCACTTTGAAGATGGTCAGGCTATTTTATTTTAATTAATGTTTGCAAGCTACTTGGAGCTTCTCTGATGAAAGGGCTTAAACAAGTACAGAATTTGAGGCAGTTATTAGTCCAACAAGCAAGAGAGCAAGACGAGGAAGTGTGCTGGGTTTGGCTGGCTTAGAGTCCATTTTCCCCACAGTGGCTGGTGTGGGGCTGTGTTTTGGGTTGTGCTGAGCACAGCCTTGATAACAAGAGATGTTTTTGTTATTGCTGAGCAGGGATTGCACAGAGCCAAGGCCTCTTCTGCTTTTCAGACTGCCAGGCTGGGGAGGAAGCAGGGGGTGCCTGGGAGGTGACACAGCCAGGACAGGTGACCCCAAATGAGCAAAGGGACATTGCAGACCACATTAGGGGATCAGTATGTAAAGTGGGGGAAAGAAGGAGGAAGAGGGGGACATTTGAAGTGATGGCATTTGCCTTCCCAAGTCACCATTACATGTGATGAGCCCCTGGTCTCCTGGGAATGGCTGAGCACCTGCCTGCCCCTGGGAGGCAGGGAATGAATTGTTTTGCTTTGTTTGTGTGCATGGCTTTTGCTTTCCCTACTGAACTGCCTTTGTCTCACCCCATGAGATAGTGGGGGGATGAGTGAGTGGCTGTGTAGGGCCAGGCTGCTGGCAGGAAGTCAAGTGAGACTATGGGAGAAAGAAAACAGCTCCATGTATCAGGTACCTGGGATAGGTAGGTAAATAATACTGAAAAAAAAGAAGTTATAAAATTATGGCATAAGCACATAATTTCTCACATATTCTGAGAAATGGCAGGCTCCCAATTCATGTGCTGTCCAGAAGTCTTCCATGGAAATTTTGAGACACATCATCAAGGAATGACTACAGTTTTACAGCACAGCTTTGATAGCTCATTCTACACCTAAGGATTGGAGGATTGGTTTCATATGCTGAAAACAGAATATTCTCATCTCCTCCCTCCTTGTCCTACATACTCCTGGGACACACAAGTGGTAGGCAAATCCACAATCTTTTTGCAACCGTTGTGCATTCCCATTAAAATCAGCATCAAAACTCTTTAGGCCCAATTTCATTGAAAAAAAAAACCCAAAAAACAAGAACAACAACCATGCAGCCATTGAGGAGCAAAGCAGATCTTTTACAGTACCAATATTGCACCCCCTCAGTCGTCCAGCTGGCACAGGGCTGCCACACCTCGGTTTATCCAGTGCTTCTGGGGCTTGTCTGAAGGGAGCTCAATGGACAGGACATAGTTGGTAGAGTGCCCAGTGGTGGATAGGACACCTCTTCTTTCACTTGTCTTGTATACAGGGCAGGAATAGATATCTTCATGAAGAAACTTGGCACTTTCTCCAGGTTTCAGCCATATTATGGGCAAAGGATCGTAAAGGATTTTTGGTAGTGATTCTCCAATTACTGAGGATTCTCTGTCCCATCGTGCACCTTCCAAAAAAAGGCCTCTCACATAAGCCCCATCTTCTGGCATTTTCTCCATTGTGTGCTCCTGTTTCATCACCTAGAATGATTAAACCATTGCTTGATTTTATTTTTATCTGGAGTATACTAAATCCTCTAAGTGACAGTCTGAAATTGCTCCTTTAAATAAAATACCTTTTCATCTGAAAACTCTATTTCTTGCTGCCCCAGAACATGTTTCAAGCTCTTCAAGAAAAACAAAATTCTGCATTTTTCTTACCTCAAATTCAAATCCAATGTGGTCGATAGGGATGGTGTATTTTCTGGCAAAGTTTTGTAAAACACCAGTCAGGAAAGACTGAGTGAAGAAGAATCCTGAGAGCCAAAAGACTGTGGGTGGCCCATTGTCAACCCAATTCTGAATAGGGAGAGAGAAAACAAATGTAAAAAAATAAAAACCCAATAGGGAGAGAGAAAACAAATGTAAAAAAAAAAACCCAATGTATTTTGTAGCTTCTCTGTGCCAGTTCACCAGAGAAGGGATGTCTTTTCAGATACACCCAAACAGCCCAACGAGATCTAAGCCTTGTTGGGGCCCTCTGCATCCTTCCATCAGTCCTCTGTTTTTCTGAGTCAACATATCACAGAAGTCAGTTCTTTAGGATGACAACCAAAATAATCACTAACTCTGAAACAAACGGAGAAAAATTTCAGAAAGTAGCATGTGTTTTGTTAAGTCTAGATAGTGGCCCCCAAAACCAAGAAAAGTGATTGAATTTGGACACTTTCATCAAAATGTTCTCTTTTACAGTCTTGTAAACACCAATCTCCTAACATGAAAAAAGGCCAAATTCTTTTACATTCTTCATGATCAGTGTCTCTTCTCTGATCACTGTGAGGGCACTCACTACAGCCTACACTTCAGATCCTAGCAGAGGAAATCATTCCTGTGAAAGGAGATCTTGGGCCTTTTCCACACAATGCAGTAGGAAAAAGCAAAACAAGGGCAGAATGTCCTCACACGACTGTAAATTATTTGGAGTCAAAAGAAGCCCATACAATGCTCTGATCCAGCAAACAGGAAACTGCCATTTATATAAACCAAACACTCTTCCTAGCTTTCTCCTCTCTTGACTTGTATGGGGTTTCACTACATCTCAGCACCTCACTATTTAAGGGACACCCAAAATTTGCAGTAGTTTTAAAAGTGCTAAGAGTGCAAGGGAAATAATGGAATGGTGAACTAAAAATAAAACAGCCTATTCAAAAAGCATGTGAAAGTGTAAATGTCTTTCAAGTTTGATAAAATGTGACACCAAACACGAATATAAAATTTCATAGCCCCTGTTATGCACTGGTTCTAAAGTGTTCTCACACCCAGCTCAGTGTCCTTTCACCAAGGAAGTTATTAAGACACCAAACTAAAATGAATCTGCTAGAAATAGGAAGATGGAAATTACCAAAAGCAGCACTGGATTAGCACCAAGGTATCACAGTCCCAGCTCAGAGCAATTGCCCAGCTAACTGCAGAGCTGCCAATGCAGAGTGGGTTTGGCCCTGAATGTGTGTGAGCAGCTCAGAGCCTGGAGCTACCCAGGCACTGCTGAGCAAGGACAGCACTGACACAAACTCTCCCCATCCAGCTTTCAACCACAGCTCCCCAGAGCCCTCAGTTTAGCAGACCTGGAAGAACTCCAAACGACAGAGGAGATCAGACACATAACTTCCCAGAGGTTTCAGCGATGGGTAGGATTTGGCAGCCCACATGGATGGCACTTTTCCCATTAGCATGCTGTTGAAAACATCTTCAAGCTCAGAAGACATCAACACTTGGCCTTTAATGGCTTTGCCTATATTAATGAGGCTGCTCCGAACAACTTCAGCAAGCCTTGAGAGAAAACAAAGGAATTGTCATTATTTACTTCTTGCTACCTGGCTAAATACCCCTCAGTCCAACTTGAATGTAGGCCTGATAAAAGTGGTAAATGTCCTCTCAGAAATTCCTTATCTCACCTGTAGTTATCAAAATTCCTACTTAACTTTAGAAAAGCAAACAAATTAAAAACACACCCACAGAAATAAAAGACAGTGAAAACTTTCACTCTAGACAAGGAAAATCAAGTGTCAAGAGCTTTAAAGCTTGTAGCACTCATTGTCATAGTGTGCTGTGAATATTGGGGCCTGGGTATCTCAGAGGCTAAAGCAGGCTGCTCTACCTCAACACACCAAACTCAAATCTGATTTAAGTTCACACTCCAAGGACACTGTTGCTATATTCAGGTACTCAGCTGCAGCTTTTAAATCTTTCATCCAAAGCAGAATCTCACATGTTACAAAAAATGCATTGTAAAAGGCTTGTTTAAGGCTTGTGAGCAACTAGCACCAACAAACACAAGCATATTTCAGTTGAAGAAGGGCTACACAAACCACTGAGCCATACCTGTTAAATCGAATTAGTTCTTGCCTAAGAACTGTATTCATGGACTCTTCATAGAGAACTGGGTATGCCTTCATCACTTCTTCCATATCAAAGCTACTTGGTAGTTTGGATAGGATGTCCTGTGCCAAATCTTCAACAACTTCCTGAAGTCACAAGTTTGCAGTGAATAACAAACATTCCTTTTTTCCCCCCTATTTTTATTGAATAAATTCCACAAAACACTATAGATTTTCTATTTTTTCTGTATTACCACATAGGTATTTTAGGGCATTTTCTTAAAGATGTAGTATGCTCTTACTTGCTTTGGGCATCATCCTGTCTGTCTGCATATGTTTGCTTACTCCTTTCCTTCTCAATATTTTTAAATTTGGTAGTAATTTTTCATTTGCAACAAGGTTTTAGGGGATTTCTAAGGAAATAGGCAGGAGAGCAGACAAGCATAATCCTATTACTGCCACAATGAAGGAAAAGACAAAGCAGGCAGCATGAGCAAAATAATGGGAAGACCTCATGAATACCCCAGCCACGAGAGAAGCTCTACTTACAGCATATCAGACATCAGAGAATATGATCACCAGACAACCCTACAGGAAATGAGGCTCCAACAATTCCACTTTTCAAGAACCCACTTGTATATAAAATATAGGATGTCAAACCTGAGAGGCTTGAAAGGTTATTTATCTCTATCTCAAAGGGGCATGGATTTGGCCTGAGCAAGCTGAGCTGCCAGGACATGTGGTGTTAATGTGTTTGAGTGCAAAGTCGTGAAGGTATCTCCCATCTTTCAAGATGCTGTGCCAAATCCATCTGCTTCTCTCCAGGGACATTCACATCTACTGCCAGTGCTACAGTCATGAGATGAGAGGTGTTGGATCACTCTGAGGGCTAGGGCATGACAGGAAAGGGGGAACCTTTCAGAACAAGTTGTTCTTTCTCCCCCAGTTACCTGAGGGGACTTGCCAGCTCCCCCTGCTTCTCTGGGCAAAGTCAGGAGCACTGCATGGAAGAGCTGGTTGGTCTCCTGGTTATCCTTGGTGATGTCTGCATTTTCATGAAGCCCAAACACTTCAGGGTGGGTTGTAATTGGCAAACTTCGTATGTATTCAATGTAAGACTGTAAAACAAACGTTCAGATACCACACATCATGCACTGTGATCTTCATAAATGATCAGTAAACCCAACAGGGACAGAACCTTCCCATTTACAATTAAAGATGGTAGTTCCCTGTTAAACACATCCAGGAACTGGCTGACTCTCCACAGAGATAAATATAAAAGTTCTGAGTGATTCAAAAAATCATGGAGGAGTTGTTATTACCACCCTCATGTAAGTGGCAAGAGAAAGGAAAGCACATTAGAAATATCCAAGGAGTGCTGGTAGGAGTCACAGAAGGGGGTAGGATGCTGGATGTGTCATCCCTACAACTGTGGGCTACACAAATAGGTGGGATTTGAGCACATTCATTATCTCTGTGCAGCTGTTAGAAGGGAAAAAGAGGATGGGAACTGAGTACACACCTGCCATTCCACCTCCTCCTCCTGACTGCTGCTTTCAAGGTCAGACTGGTTGCAAGAAAGTGCAGAAGTACCACATAAATTCCTGAAGCCTGACTCCTATTGGCTTTCTAGAACTGTATTAGGAACCTGCACAGGGGTGGCTCTTTGCATCAACAAGTGCCAGAGAATTGGATGATCTCTACATCCCCACTGGGGTATGGCAGACTCTGGCCTGGCTTTATGATCTTAGGAGGTTTATTTTCTGTTTGTTGTATTCAGCACTATCCAAGCACAGTGCAGGGAAGTTGTTCCCCAATAGCTCAGAGAGAACATACACTTGTTGTCTCCTCACCTCATAGGGGCCATGTGGTGGTATGTAATAGTCACCTCCAGCTGAAAGCATGTACTTCTCCTGCTCTATATCCTTGTTGTAGACTATGGAAAGCAGGGACAGCAGAAGACGCCTGTCTTTATCATCTGTCACTCTACCTCCATAGTTACACTCCCCTGGAAAAGGGCAAAGAAAACCAGGACAAAAAACCTGAAAGTTAATGAACAAATAAAAATTGTTTTGCAGTAATGTGAAACTCTGGTAAGCTGAAGCACCAAAGCTCCAGATCCTCCAGAGTTTGTAGGTCTTATACTTGAATTGATTCAATGAAAATTAGACACTTGAACATCTATGGGCCAAGTTTATATATCTTGATGATGAAAGGTTTGAGTTGGGCTGAGAAACTCATGTCCCAAAATTTTTTTTCGCAAAGCTAATCATAATATTAACAGAAATCAAGAATGACAAGGCTGACAAAGGATGTGCCAAAAAGCAGCTTATCTCCCTGGAGAAAGAGAACAGAATAGCCACAGCAACAGAGTTATTTACACACGTCAGCACCTCCTGCTTTAAAGCCCTGAGTATTATCACATCCCCTGGTGAAGTGCCAAAGCTTCCTGTGGCAGGCTCACATCGATCAGCCAAGGTGAAACAGAGGCCACTGATGGTTTTATTTGATGTGTATGAAGCAAAGACCAGCAGGTTGCTGGACCATTAGTAACTGTGGCCATATGCAAGCCAAAACAACAATAACATCAGAGGGTTTGGGATCCAACTCCAATCCCAGTCCAACTCCAACATCCATCCAATGACAACCACACTGCATGTGGAAGGCCAGTAAAACAAACCTGGGTGGAATCCACTCCCTTTGCTGAGAACTCACAGTTTATCAGCATCAACTGGAAGTGCCCAGCAAAGTCAGCAAACACACGTGAGAGGAGGTAACTGTACCTGTTAGATAGGTCAGAGCTTCAAATGGGAGCTCTTCATATTCATTCAGAAACATCTGGATCTGTTGCATGCTGATTCTGAGGTCAGACTCGTTGAATTCGTACGGAATATTCCAACCTGTTCGATTCAGAGAAGACACTCAGGGCAATGGGGCAAGTACTGACAGCTGGGCTCAGGAAATGATGCTCTTGGTACCACACTGCCCCTTCAGAGCCCCAGATACAACTGCCACATAGTCTAGAAGCAGCCTGGAATATACCAGGCTGTTTATTAAGCATAGGCATTTTGGCATCACAATATCCTGAAAATTACATTTTACCCTTGGTACCTTAAGCTAATCTGTTGCTATCAGGACAAAACGAGAACAGGAGTTTTAATTCACTTATTGATTTCAATTTTCAATCTGCCCATCTATTAATACTGTTTGCAGATGCCATTCAGAGTAACAGTACAGTTAAACAAGCAGGCAAACAAACAGGAATATACTTCAGATAAAAGAATCCTTCAGAAAACCTATACCCCTAATGCAAATCAAAAATAGGGCTATTGATGCAACTCTCCTTCTTCATCCAGATAGTTGGGCACATTAGCAGTAGCTGTTGCTTTACAAAATGGCCTCTAGAAAATTCAGTTTTTACTCTAAAGCAATAAATGAGTGTCTTCATACTGGAAGTTTAGTGCTCATTTAAATAGCTGCCTATTAAAATAATGACACTGGCTTTCAGTCAAAATACAACATTTCCTAACAGCAACCTGTTATGAGGAAGACAGACTCAGCTGGAATGGAAGACTGAGGACTTCATGTACACCCGTGCAAAACATAAACTTTATACAGTTATAAAAGTGGAATCTGTAAGTCCATATATTTCCATATGTTATACAGAAATTTTATATAGTTTTCTATATATCTGAAGGTTACAGAAAAAGCTGAAGCACAAATCTTATGTGTCATAAACAACGCACTGCAGCTACATAGATTTGTTTCACACCATGTAAATACATGCACTAGGTTGGATAAAACAAAGTGGGCACATAAATAACGGAAGCAGAATAGAAGAAGGCATATTTTTAATTACAAAAATTTAAAACAGATCTGAATTTCATTGTTAGAAAGACCTACAGTAATAAGTTAATAATTTAGAAAGCTATGATTTAATGTAACTTCTGGATAATGTATTTATTGGGAAAAATGGTGCTTTCTGGTATTACCCTGGGGAAGACTGGAAAAGAAGTTTCAAAAGCAGCTTTGGCTGAATAAGAATGCCTGAAAATAACAGCTTTTAAACTTTCTGATGTTCTGTGCAATGCAGATTGCCCTCTTGCAATACTCTCAATTGTAATCCTGCCTTTTCACAGAGAGACTCCAGCAATGCGTTTCAAAAGCACAAACCTTTTTTTTTGAAACAAAGTGCAAAATAATCTAAAACTTACCCAGTGGGCCAAAGTTTCTCCTTTCCTGCACAACAGCATGAAAAAAGCAAAGGCCAAAAAGCAGTTTTTGCCACATTTCTGGCTTTTGGCAGCTTTTGAAGAAGACAGGGTCGGAGATGGGATCGTTGAGGTAGGAGCGCAGGAGGTTCACTCGAACACCTTTGGGAGGCTCGTTTGTCATTTTGATGCCATTCTGGAGGATACTAACAGGAAACTTATCTGATGGATAACTAGTTAACCACAACCTGAAAAGAAGTTTGGAAAGCACATTATTTAAAAAATCACATGATAGGAATAGTAGTGGTAGTAATAATAAAAATAATAGTAAAATCAATAATAAAATCCTGCATAGAAGGATTATAGATCTATAGAAGACTAAGTTTTACTACTTGCTTAACTATAAAGAAAACATCTAAATTTGTTCTAAAATGCAGACATAAAGTAGATTATATTGGACAGGTGGAAAAGATGAACTCTTAATTATGGATTTATATTTTATCACTGCACATAAATGATATGAATGTCATACTTAGGCATTCTTATTAAAAAAAGTAGTTTAATTTCTTTTTAGTAGTGTCTTCAGCAAACAGGAAATACATTAACAAGTGCAAGATAGTAAAACTCCTACCTGAACTTATCATTGGTGTTCTCAGGCACTATAACTTCTTCACAGATTTTTTCCAAGGCAGGCATCCAGCTGGTTGCAAGATGGCAGTTTTGTAGCACTACCCAGGTTCCATCAGTAATAGCCTTGTAAATCATTTTTTCTGCTATTGGGCCCTGGCCCTGGCCAAGCGAAACTGTTTGAATGTTTGAGCTGCCCATGCTCACATCATCAGCAAATTTTAGCAAACCTGTGACAGCAAGTTTTATACATGGAAAGACAAACTCTATTAGAAAGTAGAATATGTTATATTCATCATTTTTACAATGTAATTAAAGGGAGAAAAGTCAACAAATACTAACAAATATTAAAATTAAAAATTAAAAAACCCAAATAAAACCACCTCAGCAACCCAGAAGGAGTATCATATGCTGTATCAGTCACTGTGTCTCCGAGGCATATACTAAAATTTTGGGGTATAAAGTATTAATTAAAAAAAGCCCAACCCCAACACTAGCCAGGTTAAATGGCTGTCCTCTCCTTTGGCCCCAGGTGTTCAGTTCCAGTCTGCACAACAGCCTCCACTCTCTCTGTTGCACAAGTACAATTGTTTATGGGGGTTGAGCTGCAAATTGGATCTTTAGATCTGGGTAAAAATAGACTTCCAGCTTTGCTATCAAAATTCAGTACTTTCTGGAAATACATCCTTATGGTATGGCTCCATATCACAATTCTTTTGGCAGAAAACCAGATTTAAAAATAATCTGGGTGGTTCTACTTTAAAGGGCATTTCACAAATGTGTTTTTAAGTGTGGCCTATACACCATTTAATTAGCAACTGAGAGGGAGGAAACTTTCTGGAGGAGGGGTTGTAATAAAGACTGGGGCAAACCTCCAACACCCACGGAAAGAACTGTAATGCAAGTATAAATTATAAACTGGTCAGGATGCTACAATCTGTTAGATCCCCAAATTGCTGCTCAGAGACCGAGACATTTCATCACCACTACTTTCATTCCACCCTCTAACAATTTTACTATCATTGTTTATATATGGGCAGATGCCAATGTTTGATATTCCCTCACTGCTGTATTGTGTTTTAGAGACACTTTAAAGATCAGATGAGGGGGCCTACACTGTTAGCAGTTTAGTCAGACTCAGTGACATTTAACCAGATAAAAAAAGGTTTTTTTAATACCAATCTCACCTGCCATAGGATCAGCACCCGGTGATAATATGAAAATCAAAGGGGCACAACAATTTGAATCACTGTAACTTCTTCCAAGATCAAATGTAGGTGGTTCAATAAATGTTCTTCCCATGTTTTCCACAATGAACATCTGCACTGCAGGGATAATTTTGTCAGGTCGCAGACACCTGAGAATAACCATGCGATCTAAGCCTGTCAGCTCACTCCAGGAGTCTGGGAAAGCTTCTTCATGGGGTCTGACAGAGTCATAGATCAGCTTCCACTTGGAAGAACTGTCCCTGACGTGTTCCATCAGTCCCTGGAGGCTTGTCAGGCAAGATGCACGTACCAGCTCAGCCCATGATTTGTTAGACAGCCAGTCTGGAGCTGGGTTGGGGTGAGGATTATCAAGAGCAACACCTCCTGTCAGCAGGAAACGCCAAACTGCATCATCTATCAGGTCCTTTCCCTTCATGATGCCTACTGTTAGAAGGAAGGAGAACAGCAGCTTATCCTTCTCAAACAGGGAACGACAGACATTATTATAGATGCTGACTGTGAAATGGTCAGTTATATTTTTAATTCTCTCCTGTAGACGTCCACTCTTTCTGCTTTTAGCAATAGATTGAACATACAAGTTAATGAACCAAATCAATGAATACTGGTACATAGGTTCAATGTTTGCCAGATCAGAGATGCAGAAGAAGACAACAGCTGAATGAACAGCAACTGGCTTATACCCCATTCGAGTAGAATCTATTTCCTTCTCAGTTATAGAGGCAATTTTTTGCTTTTCAGAGATTTCTGCAGATAACTCTTTGGATGAAGATAAAATATTAATCGCTGTTTCATCCTCTAAGATGTTTCCTTCTGAATGGGAAAGGACCTCCAGGATTTTATCTTCTATTTCCTTTAGTTGTTTCTTATTCGCTGCACTTTCTACAATGAGCTGGTTTTTCTTTTCTTCTAGCTCAGGCTTTTCCTTTGCAGCTACAATTCCAAGAAGCTGGTCCTGAAGACCCAAGGGTGTAATCATGAAGTTGAGCAGACAAACTTTCACAGCCACTTCAGGATAATAATGAGGATTTCTTAAGTGGGTTGTCATGTAAAACCTGAAGTCTCTTGAATACTCAATTATATTTTCCCCTAATTTCATGTATTCTACTCCTTGTTGTTTGAATGTTTGCTTTAATAAAATGGGTTCTAAGAAAGCATCTAATTCTTCACCAATATTTTCTAGCAAGACTGGCGTTCCAAGCTGAAGAGCAGTTTCTAATGTCCTCACATAATGTGTGTCAGATAATTTGATAACTGACAGTTTGTTAGTTTTCTCCATATTTTTTATCCACTTGTTAGCTTGCCTTTGAGGATCTATCATTAAAGACCATCTTCTTGAGTTAGAAACAATTACCCCATTGTCAATGGAGAAAGAATCAACAGGCAATCCAGCAATCTGCCACGCACGGATTTTGACTGGATCCCCTAAGGTATTACTCAAGCTAAAATCACTGGAGCATGGTATGTTCTTTTCAACACACAGGTCCTGCCATTGCTTTTGACATTTCAGGCGATAATCGACAGTAAAGGCTCCCAGATAAGCCACAGTTCCTGAAGACAACAAGACATCCCCTACTAGGTCAATGTACTGCAGTCCCAGTAGGTGTGCAGCTTCTGTCCACCTCTCCTTCTCCCCGCCCAGCCCGCTGATGAGCTGCTCGGCTCTCACCAGCTTCTGCGAACAACGCTCAATGTTGTTTTCCAATTCTCTCTTCCGGTTATTCATTTCGTCAAACTCATCCTGCAAGGCCTGGAGGCGATCCACGACCTCCTTGAGCTCTGCTTGCTTCACTTGCAGCTTCTGCATTTGAACAGCCAGGATTGCCTCGGCCCCTTGCAAGCGCTCACGCTTTGGGGCCACCACCTTCTGAACGCGGTCATACACCTCCATGGCTCGCACCCACTTGCAAAGGCCTTCGCAGGCTGATGAGACGTTTTTTACAACCTCTGGCTGGAAATCTGGATGATTCATAAACCTCTCTCTAATTTTCTTCATTATAGGAGGAGGAATTCTATCCTTGTCATATGACTTTAATCTGTCGAGGAACTTAATATCTGAAAGAAGTTTTTTAGCTGGCCCCCAGAAGTCTTCAATCATTTTACCTATATTGCAAATAAGAATAAAATTAGGCTTAATGCATGCATGTTCAAACTGAAAAAAATACTTTGAAACATAGTATGAAGAATTAATATCAATGATATTGCAGTGGAATTTTACTATGCAAAGACTATTAAATAGTTTGGGAAAATCATTACCTAAAGTAATTCAGATCTTCAGCATCACCAACCAATGTCATATTTATTAACTGCATATTAATTCTAAATCCACCAAGCACATTAAGGGAAACAAATTACTATACAGTCTTTCTTAGCATTGTCCATTAGATAAATCAGTAACTGTGGAAGTATTCCTTCTTAATCTAGATAAGAATTTTGGATGAAAGGTGTTTATATCATACTATTATATTTTTAATTATGAAGGGTTGAACTGTATAGGCATAAGGTAGAAGAAAAGTGAAAGAAAAAGGTCTCTATCCCACCTCACTAATCCTGTGCAACCCCACAATAACAACATTAAACCACACAGAAAAGCTTATTAGAGTAATTACCTATGGCAGGTATAAACTAGAATTCCCTCTCCCAGCATAACTGATAGTTTGGAAGCAGTGATTGCAGGGGGAAACACAGGGAGATGGTGCACAGCACCCCTCCAGCCCAGGGCTCCTCAAGGCAATGCAAACCCCAAGGCTGGGTCAAAGCAAGTTGAAGAGATGACTTTGTGCTGGTGACTGGGATTGTATTTACAAAGCTTGTACAACAGGCAGGGGCAGTGTGTCAGCATGGCAAAAGCAGCTCTGCACCACTCAGTGTCCTTGTCACTGCCAGCAAAATGCCCTCCCAATGCACAGAGCGGCGTTCACGCCAGCAGCAGCTCAGCACAGCTCACCACAGCACAGAACAGCACAGCACAGCACAGGACAGCACAGCACAGCACAGCACAGCTCAGCACAGCACAGCACAGCTCAGCACAGCACAGCACAGCACAGCACAGCACAGCACTGCACAGCACAGCACAGCTCACCACAGCACAGCTCAGCACAGCTCAGCACAGCACAGCACAGCTCACCACAGCACAGCACAGCACTGCACTGCACAGCTCACCACAGCACAGCTCACCACAGCACAGCACAGCACTGCACAGCACAGCACAGCAC
>VZTN01014880.1:99111-133077 GCA_013400515.1 Erpornis zantholeuca
CACTGCACTGCACTGCACAGCACAGTGCAGCACAGAACAGCACAGCACAGCACAGCTCAGCACAGCTCAGCACAGCACAGTGCAGCACTGCACAGCACAGCACAGCACTGCACAGCACAGCTCACCACAGCACTGCACAGCACAGCACAGGACAGCACAGCACAGCACAGCACTGCACTGCACAGCACAGCTCAGCACTGCACAGCACAGCTCAGCACTGCACAGCACAGCACAGCACTGCACAGCACAGCACAGCACTGCACAGCACAGCACAGCACAGCACAGCACTGCACAGCACAGCACTGCACAGCACTGCACAGCACAGGGCAGCACAGCACAGCACAGCCATCCCCGGGGCAGGGATAACAAAAGCTGTGTCATTACCGCTGCCGCTGGGGTCGGGTTTCCTCTCGGGTTTAACTGCCCTCATGATACAGATACTCTCCATGACCAGCTTGACAGGACCAGGGGGATTCTGCATGGATTTCACGAGAGTGATGTCTGAAGGATTCAGGGTGTTGAGAGCTGCCTCTGCTGCAGCCAGAGCTGGCAGGGCCTCTGCAAGGTCTGCTTCACATTCATCCTGTTAAGACATGGGGCAGAAAGCTGTAAACCTTCACACAACACCAGCTCTGCAGCCTGATCCCCCCCACTACAGCACAGCCTCGGAGAACCTTCTGTCTTCTTAAGTGCTCATCAAACAGACTCTTCACAACGTTGTTTCTTGGAGAGGAAACTACTTGCACCATTTGACAGCACAGCACAGTTTAAAGAGAGAAGCTTTGTAGAGAAATTAGTAGCTTCCATAAACTGAACTGATAGTTAAATATGTCAGACAAGCTTTCAAGATCAAAGCCTCTCTGGTTTGGCAATGAGAATTAAAATAAAGTCTAGATACAGTTGTTCTTAGTTAAATCTTACAGTGCGGATCAGGTGAAAAATGGATACTGTGTAGCTTAAATTCTTTATCATATACTTTGATCTCAGTAATTATCCATATTATATATCACTGACATTTCCAACTAGTTACCAGAAAAAAAAATAAATTTGAGAAATCTTGAGGCTTCCCACAGGAAATTCTGTGTTACAGATGTCTGGCCATGGCATTACCTCTGAAGTTATGCCTAACAGGACTACATGCAGCATATGCCAAATTACCTCAGCTAACTCTAAATTAACTGTCTTTGGGCCTGGAAACAGTAAAAACTCATTATTCAATCTGTTGAAAATGAGAACATATTAGTAGAGAAATAAGAGCTATACAGCTTTTGGAACTAGCAAGGGAAGCTCTGTGAGAGGACTGTGAGATGCAGTCATACTCCAAACAGCCCAAATTTACCGTGTTTGTATCAGGAACATGGCATTCATCACCTCCTGCAATTTTGTTTCTGTAAGAGCTGGGCTCGCCCCATTCACACATCCCCACAGCTCCCATTTCCCCGGAACCCATCCTGCTCCAGGCTCGAGCCCTCGGGCACTACCTTAATTCCCTGGGCAACAGCAGCTGCATCATTGGCCTCCTTTTCATCGGCTGACACTATTGCCTTTTTGGCGTCTACTTCAACTGTTTCCTTTTCAATCTTGACCATCATTTTTTCTGTTTCTGCAGACGTTTTAATCAGTTCAGGCTGAAGTTCAGTCAGTTCTTTCTGCATTTCGGCAACCTGATAAATACAACAGGAAACCAAGAAAAAGTCTGTGTAAATATTGCATGCATGTCATATCTTGATGTCTTAAGAAGAAAGATTGAAAGACCTTATAGTAATACAATCTAAAAAAGGACATTTGACCTAAAGAATTAATAGTTACTAAGAGCTGTTCCATTTAACAACTAGATTAGATTTTTTCAAGGTTTTTTATCATTATCTATGCAATACACTAGCTTTCTTATGACTCATTAATGTCAAAAATAAAAAATATATTGATTAATTCTATTTTTTCCTCACAGTCACTTTCAGATAATGAAAGCCCAATAATCCTTTATTGCACAGGTGGAAAACAAAATCCAAAAGAAACCTGGAATGGAACACAGAATTAGTGCAAACTGGATCTTCTTCATCCAGCAAGTATCTGGAAGTCCCTTGAGTTTGTACCTTGGAAAGATTAATCTCTGGATCACATGGGTTGAAAAAAAGGATTATTTATCTGGAACCTGATCAATTTCCTACTGGGAATCAACACAAGAATTAATGTTTAATATTGTCTTACAATGTTTTTCAATTTCTCCCCTATTTTGGAAAGGGTAGGAGGTCCTAGGATGCTGAGGTGTGGATTCTCCATATAAGGTTTTGAGAAAATAATGAATTTTGTAACGTTTATTCCTTCAACATTTAATTAGTACCTTAATTTTAATTTTGTTTTCTATTAAGAGCTATAATCCAAATGTAGAGATTACAATTACTTCAATTTACTAAACAGTAATCTAGCTTTTCCTGCTGACTTCCTACAGAAAACTATCAAGAGCATCCTGAATATAGTGAAGAACGAATTAAGAAGTTTTATTTTTCTAAGTGTCACCCATACAGACCCCACACCGAAGTGTGCATATGGCACACATTCAGCATTTTCATCTGAAACTCACCTGTGAAGATGCAAATTCAAGCTTTTCAAGTCCCACAAGATAACGAGTCCTCATCATGTCAACTTCTTCCCTTTTTTTATTCAGCAGAGTCTTGAAGGTGAGGATGAGTTCCACGTAGGAAGTTGGTGTCACGTAGTTGTGTCTGCGCAGGGTAGCATAGTAGCCAACAGAGAGCTCTCTCACACTTTCTTGGAAATATTTGCACAGTGACACAACCCTAGGGAAAAGTTTTCCACATTATTTCGAAAATACAGCCTTGTCTTTATGTCAACTATCAAAAAATTGCTCTAAGCTTATGAAGTCATGTTAGTGTTAGGGAAGGAGGAAATGAATTTTCCCCATTATTAGAAATATTTTGGACTCCTTTTGGAGAGTGGCCTGATTTTCAGAAACATCAGATTCATATTCTGGGTATCTTTGACTTGCACCAAAATCCCAGAGTTGGCTTAGCTCTGTCCATTTTTAAGGACAGTCTCCCAATCAAACACACTGGGGGCAAGAGGGGCAGGGGAACAAACTTTTGCTTCATATGTTTCTTGAGAGATAAACTCATACTCTTTTCTAATGTCATCTTTGAGATCGATATCCTCTAAAAACTTGTTAGCAACCATTTCCAAAGCATCTGTAGGCCACGTTTGGAACCAATCAATGGTGCAGCAGTTTATCAGTGAAGGGAACATCCTCAATCGATTCCGAAATGCATCTCCAATAGGACTCATGGCTACAAAAATATAAACATGATTGTTACCTAAGTTTCTTTGCAGTTAGGAAGCAGAAAAACAAATAAACCTAAATAAAGAAACAACCCATTGCATACAGACCTAAGACAATATGCAAATTTTTCTTCACTCTTTCAATGAAGAAACTGTACATAGCAAGGGGCGTGGCTTCAATTTTCCTGTTCTCCATCCTTGCTGCACTCTGCATTTTCTCAACAATATCAGCTTTCTCATCTGCTGCAAAGATATTAGGCACATCCCCCGTATTTAGAAGCATGTTGATGTCTTCCACAAACGACTCATCCTTTATCTGATTATCGCAGAACAGGAAGGACACGTTGTTGTTAGCAACACCTGCTTTCAGCATGACTTGTTTGATGTCATCTTTCCATTCACTGATGCCATAGGACTTGGTGATTTCGATCTGGAAGAGCTCAAAGGAATTCATGAAGGTGGCGAGCTTGGTGGCACTCTGGCGGCCGCTGCCGCCGACGCCCACCAGCAGCAGGTGCCCATTGTCCTGCTTCAGCACCCTGCAGATCCTCGAGATGTGCTCGATGGCAAACTGGAACATGACCAGGGACATGGGGGCCTTGCTCATGTTGTTGTATTCCTCAAGGTAGAACTCCATCACGCTCGTCAGCTGCTTTAGGTCTGTGATTTCATCATAAATTTTGACGGCACTGCTCGGCTTTATGAAGTCTCCAAAGAACAGGGCACGGACATCGTCGTCAGTGACTTTTCCAGTAGGTGAGAGATGACCCAGTACCTAGGAAAAAGACAAGAATCGACAGATGATTCTAACTGTTAGAGAATTATTTTCCTTAAAGCCATAATAATCCTTATCTGCGTAGTATCAATACTGCAGAGAGCACTGTTTTCCACTGTTCTAGTTACTACCTTGGTCTGGAAAATAATTCTCTAGGCTGACATGCAGGTTTCCACATATGCATACCTCACAGAGAGATACTGCTGTCAAATATAGAACAAGTTCTCAAAAGGCTTCTCAGAAAGATACCCACTACACCCATTGGAGCATCCAAATAATCTTTTATCTTAAGTAAAAACACAGATAAATTCTGTGCAAGACATTTATTCCATTCCAGTTGGCCCTCTGAACCAACACAGAATCCCTCAGAAGTTATGAAACATTCTGACATGAAGTATCTTGAATAAAAATATGTATAATACTCAATGCTGAATAGAAGATTGTCTATACTTTTTTAATTCACTGATCAAAATACTGCAAAACATCTCCGGTACTGATTCAATCTCAGTGTTTAAGTATTTCTGAAAATGCATCAGTATCATCTTGGTCCCAGCACATTACCCAGAAATACCTTATTAAAGTTCTGCTTGAAGCTATTTAATGTTGTCTCTTGTACCATCTGAAAGAAAATGTTCTTGTCATCCTCATCGACCAAGCGATCATAGAAAACTCTGTAAACCTCATGAATCCAAAGTCTGATCAGTTTATCTCCATTCTGGAAACGTAAATACCAAAAAAAAAAAAAAGGATAAATATAGCTCAAGCAGGATTTGTTCAAAAAGAAAAGGTTGGGAATGTCCATCTGGACCCTGCTATACCTTGTACTACACTCAGTGGGAATCTTTCAATCCCAAGCC
Organism: Erpornis zantholeuca; assembly: GCA_013400515.1. Lineage (NCBI taxonomy): Eukaryota > Metazoa > Chordata > Aves > Passeriformes > Timaliidae > Erpornis > Erpornis zantholeuca. The sequence goes on from VZTN01014880.1 coordinate 104,038, forward strand.
TTTCAGCACATGGCCCAGCATCTGCTAACTTAACTGGATTCCTCACCTAGTTACCATCTTGTCCTTCCTGCCAACACAAACTGGGACTCTCATGTCAAACCATTTTTCTCTACTGTATCAAATCTCTCCATCCTTCCAAGGTCTGCCTCATGGGCTGTAACCCAAGCCCTGCTCAGAACTCCCCCTGGTTAAGACTGCCCTTGAATAGCTTGTAGTGTTGTGTTCTGTTTCTGCACTAAAAACATTCCACCAGCAGAAATAAAACCTTTAATACTCTTTTTATCTGACATTTTACTGGAAATGAATTTAAAAAGTAGAAGGGTGAATACCATATACACCTATCAGTATTAATCTCTAGTTTGTGACAAGAGGCAAACTCAGGGTGAAATTATTCAGTCCTGTTCATGACTAAGTTTGCCATTTGTAAAAAGAGAAACTGAGTCTTTTCTTAGTTTGTTTCTTATGTGGATTTAGTTTGCAAGTTCAGCAGAGGGGACTGTCTGCCCTGATATACAGACTTTAACAGGAGGTCCTCTGGGCCCAACTGTATTAGAATATTAAAAAAAAGACAGCTCTCTCCCACAGAAACAGACAGAAAACCAAGGTATTCAGGGACTATTCTGATTTTAAACCCTGTAAATCTATTGAGATCATGTATTCACGTATTTTGAGATATTTACTTACTGACATTATCAAAATAATTTACTTTTTACACTGCTCTCTCCTACATCAACATAATTAAACTACAACTTACTTGTAAGTGAGTGTGTGGACAGAGCAGAACTCCTTTAATAACCCTGGAAAAATCCCGCAGATTAAAGACATAGTGGGATTTTGAAGGAGTTGGGAGAAAATTTTCAACTGCCAATTTATAAATCACCGATGTCGCCTGGACCATCATCTTACCCAGCCTTAAGAAGGAAAAGAAATACAATTTTAACTTCAGCAGATAAATCACAGGGAAAAGACAACAAAGGTGCTACAGGAAGCATATCTCATTACCTCAGAAATGAAGCATCAAAGCCTTTGCTGAAGTGCCAGTCAGTGACTGCAGTGAAAATCTTGTTTAAAATGTCATCATTGAAAGAACAGATGGAGACAATATTCAAGTGCCGTGTGAAGCGTCCTGTAACACACAGAAGGTTGCAGAGAGATTTAAATGTTCAAATATTTTTCCACCTTTCAGCTAGCATCTTCTAGGATTGACTGTCACTAAAACAACATTTGAATCTGGCACCAGCTTCATGATTTTGTTTCTGGCAAATTTTTGCCCTAGCAGTGATGCAAAAGAAATATAAACTGGTTTATATTTTTTATCAGTATTTCACTTAAAATTACTGTTTGGAATATGTAAACCATGCATCTCCATTACAAGGCCACTATCACCCAATTTTACATTTCAGCTCACCTCAGCCTTCTCGATTATGACATGACACAGTAAAACCTTACAAAGTCAAGGATCTTCTTACTAGCTTTCACCTAAAAAGAATCAGTCTACACACGAGTAAATTTTAGAAATTCAGCTATATCAGAGTAGTTATTTTCATAAAGCCTCCTCAGAGCACATACAGTTATATCTGTGCCACAGTGTTTTTTAAGAAGCAGAATAGCACCAAGTGCCTTATAACAATGCAGCTGTATATGGCCTACAGTAATGCAGCTGCAGCTACATTAGGGCTTTTATTCACCTAATTTTTTCATTACATAAATATAACCTCCCTTATGGTGCTGTGACAGGAATCACAGACTTGAAGGTAACATGCTTGTAAATAAATTCAGGCAGCCTACCTTAGCAGCAGGAGATACAACTTCAGAAGAGACTTCTGAAGTCTCATGGTAAGAAGATGTATTCCCACCCTTTTCCAAAGAATTGAAAATGAAAATTATCTCCATTGCTAATTTTAGAATAACATTTTTCATTCACACTTTAATCAACATTAAAAACATTGTTTCTAAGGTTGATTAAACTCCCCCAGGAAAGGGTACAGATTTGGACTCGAACCTAACAGACCTGTACTTGGAATGACCCACTCAGTGAATGCACCAGTCACAGAAAAATGTAGAATTTGCCATCAGCACACCCGAACCCATATCTCCAGTTCAGTCAGCTGATAACCACCTGTGGAAACCCATGAAAGATTTCTCAGGCATTTCTGTCTGAAAGAGATTCTTACAGCATCAAGGTCACTCAGAGCACGTGTGCACAATGCTCCCAGGCAAACAAATGTAAACAACTGATGTTTTGAAAAGATGTTTTGAAAAGGTATTTCCTTGGCCAATGGAAAGACTTTATGTTAAATTTGTTTTCACACCCTGTTCTGTTCACAGGGACACACACACAGACAGCTCTCACAGTGTGGATCAAGAAGAAAAAGGAGTCTACTCTTTGCTTTTTGCTTTTGCTTGCTTTACATGAATAAAAGATCTAAGCCTTGTGATAATTTACGAGAATAGAGTCTTTTCATTCCTCAGGCCCTAAACAAGGACCACATCCCTGTGACAACCACGTGCCTCAGGGATGCATGCCCTACCTGTAATGTCATTCCTGCCTCCCCCGGGGGGGCCCATGGCCGAGACCAGCAGCACATCCACGATGCTGATGCGGGATGCATCCCTCCTGTCGTACCAGTGCCCGTGATCAATCCACTGCCTCAGAAGCTCAATAGCTGGCTGGGCTCCATACACTTCCTTTTCAGGCATGTTTAGGTCATCTGTGGAGAACACAGACACTGAATAAAAAAAACCTCAGTGTTTAGGAATTTCGTTTTCTTCTAAGAAGGAAAAGTGACTGAACTAGAGGTGGCAAAAGGCTGTGTGCTGTTATTCCTGCTTCCCCTTGAACTAACCAAAGTCAAATGCAATTATACCTCACAGGGATAATTAGGGGTGATGGCTTAACTTAATGTGGTTGGTGATTTTGTTTAATTTCGTGGCATGTCCCACTGCAACTCTAAGAACTATTCTGAAGACAACCACCACTTAAACCTCTCAGCAAGGGCAGTGCTAATCCTTCAATGATCCCTGTGGGTAACCCTTCCAACTCAGGAGATTCTAGGATTCTGTGATTCTCTGGATGCCTGAAAAAATCCAAAAAGCACTGAGGCAATCCAAATTTACTAGTCTCAGTGAACCACTTGCTTTGCCTAAAGCCAGAATGAAAATTATTTTTAAAAAATGAAAAATATGTCTTACCCACAAAAATTATAGCTTCTTTTCCTGCAGGAGGTCCAAATAATCCTTTTCTTCTTCTGTCCAGTTTGGACATAACAATATCCTGGGTTTGGTTAGCAGAGGTTCTTGCAGAGAAGTTGATGAAACTTGGGATGTATTTTTCCTTTGGAAGTTTTAGTAGAAAATTGTTTGTTATAGCTGTTTTTCCAGTGCCAGTGGGACCCACAAAAAGCAAAGGGACACCATGCTCCACATATGTTTTAAGAAAAAACATTTGTCTGGCAGTTTCCATTGTTGGGATGATCAGCTCAGACACCTGTTTTGCAGGAAAGTAAAATAAAACATGAAAATCAAACATGTAGTAACTTTATCAGCAGGAATATTTGCAAGCAACTGCAGGAACCCTGCAGCACAAATGCATTTTTAAAAAATGCTATTGCCTGAAAACCTAAGATACAAGGCTGTTGCAGATACTGTGGCTCCACTTCTTGCTCAGGGCTTGTACAGTCAATAGCACAACCAGTATTATCTACATTATGGTTCACAGACATTATATAAAACCTGGATGGAGAACCACAGAGTTAAGTATGACTTAGTTCTGTTCCCCTACTGTGCAAAGGGAAAGGAACACTGGTTTGGAAATTTTTTTCTCTTCCTCATTTTTTATTCATCATTAGCAGCTGTGGATTTGATATCGAGAAAAGATTTTCAGCAGCAGAATGAAATGGAATCTTACATCTCACATGTGCTTAATAGACAATTGCAACTACAAGGGAATGAAAAGTTGAACAAGCTTAAGTTATCTTGAAGCTTCAGCTGCAGATCTCTGCTGTGCTTCACTTCCATTCAGTTCACAGCTGCCATCACAACCGGAGTGCCCCCACTTGGAAATAAATGGAGGGGGTCCAGGACTCTCAGTACTGCTCTCCAAGCAGCAGTAAATCTCTTTGCTTGCCTTCTCTAAGTAACTCATACCATAGTATCATGAGATCAACCACTGAAAACAGAAATGAAGGAATGGAAATTCAGGCTTTAGCTTTTTCCCACCATGGTTTCCCCAATATCAAATGCTGTTGGAGAACAAAGCAGAACCCAAATTTTAACCACCATGCAACCTCAGGCCTCCATGTGCACCTGCAGTGCTGCACTTCCAGTGCCAGTGGTACCAGAACTGAGACAAAAGCATGAAAAGGAGCTTACAGAGACTAATGAAATGTTGCAAAGCAATCATTAAACAGCCAAGTATAGTTATTTATACCTCCAAATCATTTACTCAAATTATTATTTTCTACAATAAAGCTACCAGTGTGCACCTTAGCCCCTGGGGCGATAACTTGCTCTTCCTTTGTGATGTATTCTGTCCACATTTGCCACTGCCCATGGCCACGCTTGTAAAAATAGAAGTCATAAACACTCCCTGTTAATTGAGAAACACAACACAGGAAAACCCACTGATTAAATTATAAAAATTAACTTCAGTAATTTTTATCCAGCACTGTGAGATAATGGAAGCTTTCTAGTACACAAGATCCACCCCCATGGCCCCATCCCACCCCTCCACTGCCATTATCATCACCAAATTATTTTGGGTCAGATTCAGCCACGTTGTCTGAGTACAAGAGAAGGCATATGCTACTCCTGGTTAGAGGAGCCAGGAAAGGGCACCCAACTGTGCAGCCCAAGGCTTGGCAGATGGCAGCTCTGCTGCAGACTTAACATCTGCCAGGCACACTAAGTGCCAAGCTGTCTCACTGCTTTACAAAAGGCCAAGCAAGTAGTTATAAAAAAAACCACCTTTTTCTGGGAAGATATTGTTTTTGTTAAGCTTCACGGTTTTGGGGCGGGGGTTTTCCTCGTTCATTCCATTGAGCAAGTTGCGGAAAAAGGAATCAAATTTTCTTCTGCTGTCCCCATCAATGATCCCTCCAATTGTCCACACCAAAGCAAAAAGGAAAAGGGCCTGCAGCCACGAGGTGATTTGCTGATTAGACAAGCTTTCACTGTCCTCTTCATCGGATTCCTTTATTTCATCTAAAACACATATTTTGAATTTAGGTTAAATGCCAGTAATAATCATAAACCCAATTCAAAATGCGTTTTTGTAAAGGTATCCTGAGACAAAAGTAAAGCACTGTCTTCAGTGGAATGAAGCCAACCTACAAAAGGAGGATCTTGTCTGTGTAAAATATTGTTTACAAATAAAAATTAAATAAGGATAAAAATATTTAGAAGGAGTCCTAACTTGTTTTCAGATGGTAGCAAACAGCAAGCAAAATACAGAAAATATTCACAAGATCGTGTTCAGTTTTGTAATAACACCAGTCTCCAAATGTGAAAGCTCTGAATTCTGGTCAAAGAACTATTAATAATACTGATCAGTGAGATCACTTGTAAGAACTCAACAGTAAGGAATTCCTGTGGAATTTCCTTGCATCTTATAACCTGAATTTTGTGCTGGGACATGGCAGGAAAAAAAAAAGATAAATTGAAATAAAATGAAGGTGGCTTAGGATACTTACCAAGGAGAGAAGAATAGAGTGTCATCAAGCTGTGACTCAGGTGAAGAGAGGACGTTTTTATGAAGAATTTGCAATGATGGTGAATGAAATCTAAGCAGGGCTCGACGAGCCACATAAACAAGTCATTGACCTACCAGGAGAAAAGGAAATGGCTGTGTGACAATGCAGCACTTCCACATTCCCCACTGCACCTCAATTCACCCTCAAACATAAAGCATCAGAAACTGTCCAGGCTGGCAGAGAGAAGAGCAGCAAAGGGCCTGTGTGAGGCAGCAGTGAAATGTTCACAAAGTCCCACTGTCACTGTCTGATGGTGAAAACAAGTTGCTTTTACCACAGAGAAGTTTTCAGTAGGAATTCTCTCACCCAGTTACTAATGCAGACAGCAGAGCAGAAGCTCAGCCTTGGGAGACCCCTGTCTTGCTTAGGCAGCAACAAAATTATTCCAACAGAAATGAAAGTCAAGGCTTCATCCTCCCTTAAAAAGAGGACTTGGCACAGATGCTGTGGCACAGCAGAAATTCCACTGTGCTGGGGCAGACTGGGGCCTGCAGGAGTGCCACAGCAGCTGGGTTAATGCTGACCATGGCTGGTGGCACCTGCTCCATGAGCTCAAACTGGAAAACAGGACAGGAATCACAACCTACCCTTTTCCCAGGGACTAGTACTGAAGAAGATTCACTAAAGGGTCAGGCTATCTGTTGGTTAAGGAATAATTACTTTACTCTGATGAACTAAGAAAACTGCAAATAAAGAGCTCTTCTAGTCTGGGTGCTTCTTGGGAATTTGATTCTAATTTCCTGCAAGAACACAAAGGGGGGTCTTCTCAAATCACATAAATGAGTTTTCTACAGCTCCAATCCTAATATTATTTCAATTATTTTACCAGATTTTAATGCCCAAAAATAGGGATTTTAAATTTTCATCAAAAGATGATTCTCAGCAAAACCTACATGTATTTATATCTACTGAAGACATGGTACCATACACAGTAAAAAGAGCTCTCTTCCATGCAAGCAATGTGGTGAAAAAGGCTTTGAAGGCTAAGTTGTTAATGGTAATAATAGAAAAGTTTTGATTCTGCATGCCTGCCTTCAAGTGGGCAAACTGTGAATATCACCTAGTTCACCTTCCAAATTAGACCTATGTGAAAAACGGAGTCTCGCACCAGTGCCCGGTGTTCCTCCTGCAGGTTTGGGGGCAGAGTGTTCAAGTAGGAATCCTTCAGTGGCTTCCAACCTAACTGTTGAGGGTCCATATAGATCATACCACACCTGGGAAGAACAAACACCTATGGTAGAGGAATATTTGTGCAAGGAGGGACAGTTCGAGCTTGAATGCTCTCACATTACCTGCTGACAGTTGCTGGAGATGCCTCCTCTAAGTCTGCTGGCTCAAAGATTAAACTCATTTTTGAGTTCATCTGAATGATTTCACCACTCATTAAGCACAACTGGAAGAAGAACAACACATAAACACGGTCTAGTCACGTCAGTGCTGACTGTGCAGTCAAAGCAATGTCATAAAACCACTGAAAATTCCCCTTAGTGCCACTCCTCATTCATTCATTTGTATCCTTACAATACTTGATATTTTATGACCTTGTCTCAACTTTTCCATGTCTTACTATAAGGCTTGCAGAGATACAGAGAACAATGCTCCATCTTTAAATAATTCTGCAAGAAAAAGCAGTCATGACCCGCAGCTTTGTTTTTAATTCCTTTATTTACTTGTTAATTTAAGCAAGTTAAGTTTTCAGTCAGAGAACTGAGTTCATGCCTTTCAGTTTCCTAAAAAGGTCAATTAAAAAGCCTCAGTGATAAACCTCATTTCAATACAGAAGGAGCAAGACAAGGCTTCTAGAGAGAAGTAATGGGTTAATATTACCTAATGCTATTTCTCTCACACAATTGGAGAAATAAAGGTGTTTTAAGCACATCAGCCTTTCCTGAGTTCCACACCTCCTTTGACTAAGGTAGTAACAATATGGCTGCTGCTAAAACCAAGCATGTTTATTCAGGGACGAGCTCACAGGCAAAAAATTAGGCTACCTTTTTATTATCATCCAGCACAGTGTTCATGTTCTCTATCCAAACTGCATCCACTGGGCCATCAAAGATAATCCACTTGCGATCATCTGTGGTAGAAGATGCTTGCTCCCTGAAGGCCTTTGCAAGAATTCCATCTGACCACTCGTGACTTACAGGGTCAAAACTGCCATACAACTGCCCCATAGTAATGGCTTTGGGATTAATAATTTTGTATTCAACAGCAAATTCATCCATGGCATTTGCTGTGTGAAAAGCCAAATATATGAGTTTGAGAATGTGATAGGTTAGTTTTATTCAACAGCTGAAGTACAGAACAAGATGATTCCTGAGGATCCTACTCTAGCTGCTCAAAGCAAGGAACCCCAGATATTTGGCATCTGGGTAGCAGTAAATAAGAAATTCCCTTCTTGCACAAGGGAAGCAAGAAGTCTGCTGTGAAAAAAAACATAAAAAAAGAAAAAGCAGAGCAGCACAGATTTCATATATTTATGGGAGCTACTTAGGATATCCTATCAGAACTAATTTTTTCAAGCGTATTATCTACAAATAAAATGCCTAACAAAATTCAGAAAAGCATGTACACATTAGTATGGCTTACTGTTCCAGTAGATGTAAACAAAAATACTATCAGACAAATATACCAGACAAAAATAGTTAAATTAATAGAAATTTTGCAGTCAAGGAAGAAGAATATAGGACAACTAACAACCTGGGCATATCTTAGCAAAGGTAAAATAACAGTCATAGAATTGAGTTCATTTAATGAGGAGTTTGTGGCTGGACAATGTTACCTGCACACAAATCTGCCAGGGCTCCAGCCAGCACTTTGTATGAACTGCTCTTCCCACTCATGGGATCTCCAACAATCATGAAACCATGGCGCACCAGCATCATTTCATACACCTGCCAGGGACAAGGGAGGCACCCCTTAACGTGGCACAAAGCAAGTGTTATGTGTTATATGTGTGAAAATAGAAGCCTCTCTCCCTCATTCAGATGTGACAGCACCAAATCTCTGCACTCTGCTGGCTGACCAAAGCCTTCATCCAAATCAGAGAGCAGCCACGCTTTCATGGCAACTCTCACTGCTGCAATTTAAAAAGTTCTTTTCCCCAGGCACCCCCCCTTTCTCCTTGCTAAATGTCATCCCTCAACTGCTACAGCAGTACAGGGTGAGAGGGCACTAAGCAGACACTGCAGATCACACTGAACTGAAAATGCCTGAGCAGGAATCAGTGGTTACCAATGCAGCTGGCAGAAAGGGACTGAGGCTACAGCTCTGAGGATCTGGCACATGGCCAAACCCACAGAGGCTGTCTTTGGACTGCAAGAGTGGTAACTTCTTCAGTCACCCCACAAGATCTTGTCAAACCTCAAGTCAAAGCAAAAACATCATCAAACAGACCTGTAACAACCCTTAAGAAGATTTTTTTTAAATCAGGTTAATGCTCATATTTCCTGTTTTAGCTCCTTCACAGACTGTCTGAATTACAGAATCACTATTAGCAAAGCAGGCTTTTAATCCATGATTTTTACTCAGTAAAAATACTCCATTTGTAATATTCCATTAATTGGTAAGGAAACTATTAGCCATTCATTCATGACACGGAGAGTGAATGAAGAGTGTTTCTGCTCTCGTGCTTTTCATCCTCAGAAGTATGTGAAAACAAACCTGAATAATTTTTCCAATGAACCATGGCACTGGTTGAAGATTCAATTTTTCAATATTTTCAGTTAGTGCCTTGCAAAATAGGTCATAGTCTGGTGTAGGAAGAACCACTCCAGGAAATAGGTCAGATATGATACCCTGTTAAGGAAAAACAGAATAGAACACCATTTAAACACAGGTTACAAAAAGAAAAAAATCCCAAGTGAAACAATATTCATACAGATAACAGAAGCTTAAAACCCAATGTCCTCAGCTGGACAAAACTAACCTCTAGGCAAGCTGTAGCCATGGAAGTATTCTGTATACATGAGACCGAAATCTGTGCCTGCAGTTTATTAACATACTGCTATTGAAAAAAAGAAGCTCAACCTTTGCAAATTTGGCCCCCTCAGGATTACACAAAAGGATGTGAAAGCAGTTGAAAGAATTTCAGTGATTAAATAAGGGTATGTGCTCCAAAATTTCAGAGCAGTGACTGTGCTTGTACCCCAGCTTTTAGTCTTTAATATTGATTGCTTTGTAGCTTAACATAGTCTTTATTTTCTATTAAAGCAGCATGCAAACAGAAACTTCATCATTTTTATTCTGAACTCAAATTTCTAATTGACCTTAACTTAATAATCCACATCTCTTTTGGAGCTCAATGCCAGAATACAAACTTCAAAGAATGATTTCCACGAATGAAACAACACAAGATGATTTTTAACAAGATACCTTCTACAACATTTTTCAGAATAACTTTAAAGGCACCACTGAAAGTTTGCTTTTCAAAATAAACCTAACAGAACCAAAGAGTTCCTCCAGATCAGTGGACTGAAATAACTCTACACTAAAATGGCATCATCTAGATCAAACTGTTCTAAATTAAGACAACGACCTGTTTCTGCAGGTTCTTATAATGGATCTCATCATCCTAAAACCTAAAACACACTGGCCTGACACCTTACCTGAAACAATGGCACATCCTGGGACAAGAACTTGGCCAGATTAACATCCAGCAAGGCCCGAAGTAACAACACACTTTCATTTTCAGTTGGGTACTTCAGTTTCAGGTTGCCTGCTGCAGTCAGGACGGATTTCACCGCACGCATTCCATAATCGTAGTGGTGCTGAGACGACAGCTGCTCCGAGCACAAACGGTAAGTGGCAACAATTTTCTGGGCAAGACTGTGGATAATAAAACATACTGTGTGCAGTGAAAACAGCTCACCAGGCAAGGAAAATAATTCACCTACCTATATACACAAAGTGACTGCAGTGATTCTAAACCACAAGATGGCTCAAAACGCCTGGGAAGCAAAGCTGTAGATTGCACCATGCCAGAGAATGTGTGCATCATTTAGGAATTCTGTCTGATATTTTGATGTGTTTTTCCTAATGATCCTGTGTAAAAGTGCACATCTGGCAAGGTGAGGTGGCAAATGAGAAATGACAAGGAAGCAGGAGATTAAAATGTACTTTCTGGAGAAAAAAAAACCATGGACAGCCTTCCATATATGCCTCAAACACATATATATGCCCTATAGAGGAATGAGGTATATCAGACTCAACTAAGGTAGAAAATTCAGCATGTCTTACCTCTTAGAGTCCAGAAATCCCATTGAATAAAGTGAAATTTCCCCAATCAAGGCATAATCTGGGACCATCATGGCAACTGTTCGGAACAGTGCCTACAAGGAAAAAAGTAAGATGCCAACTTTTGACTATGGAATGTTGTAATAAATTGTGCCTGTTTTGTAAGAATAGCATCTCTCCATAAATTCATGAATCATCTGAAATCTATGAGACTGTTTGAGAATTCTATTCTATTCTATTCTGATCTTATCAAGAGGTTCAAGAGGTCTGTGCTAAGCACTGCAGTAACAAATGCTTAGAAAGAGTCAATTCTAAACAACTGTGAATAGAGGAAAAGGGAGGTGACCTTCATCTCACTTTCATAAGAGACAAGTTGGACATGGTGTGGTTAAATGCCTTGTAAAAGATCATGCAAAGAATTGATGCATCGTTCATCAATGCCAGAAAAAGAACCAAGACGATCTCAGTCTCTCCACAGTGTCCCAGCAACTGACAAAGCTATAAAAAATTTAAATTGGGACTGGAATCACTAAGCCATTGTAAACCCAGAGAAATTCCACTTAGGGAGAGCACAGTTAAAGCTGTAAACTGGTATCAGAATGGTTAGACTGAGACCTTTCATCTGTGCATTTTGTACAAGCCTAGCTGTTTTGTAAAGCTTGGAAAAGGCACAGCAGGATACACCTGAACAGGTTATCAGTTGTGCTGGTTTTGGCTGGGGCAGAGTCAGGTTGTTTCACAGTAGTTGGCCTGAGGCTGTTTGGATTTGTGCTGGAAACAGTGCTGATAAAATGAGATGTTTTTGTTATTGCTGAGCAGAGCTCACACAGAGTCAAGGCCTTTCCTGCTCCTCACCCCACACACCAGCCAGGAGGATTGGGGTGCATGAGGAGCTGGGAAGGGACACAGCCAGGACAGCTGAGCCAAGGGACTCCAGAGCATATGGGGGGTCCTGCCCAGCAGAAGGAGCAAGGAAGGGGATGTTCAGAGTGATAGTATTTTTCTTCTTTAAGCAACTATTATAATCAGTTTATAATTCAATTGCTGACTTTTCTTATCACTATAGACTAAAAGTTGCAAATTCAGTTTAATTTCTACAAGAAACTGGGATTTCAGACTTACCTTGAGATTATCAGGCAACTCTGCCCTTCCTGCATAGCCAGGATTCATTGTAATAAACACAGCACATGTGGGATTGAGAGAGATCTCTGTGCCTTCAAAGACAAACTTTTTGAGCTTGCGAATAATTGCCTGCTGGATGCTAAGTATCTGCTGGGCAACTACAGATAACACTTCAACCTGATACAGACAGAACAGATTGGAAGGCATAAGACACTTGGAGATGATATAAAATAGTTCTGTTTACATATTTTGATGGCTGTATTTGCATTCTGCCAGGGAAAATCATCCTGAGCCTATATATCAGCTGCCTACTGAAGGGATCCTCTGAAAGTCAGTGCCACTGTTCTCTACTCAACTAACAGAGACTGATCAACAGAGGCTTCTGAAAGCCTCCACAGGGAAATACCATGAGCCTGAATGTAGACGTCTAAGTTAGTTGGACAAGAACTCCCTCTGGAGGCTTCTAAAAGCACTTTCCCTTCAACTCAGATTCATAAAGAGTTTGGGCTCTCTAGAAAAACTGACTCACTCAATGCCCAAAATTGAGGGTAAATAATAGGTAAGGCTGCCCAGTGCCAATCCTGAGTGTTTTAAAGTAGCAAGGCCACAGAATATTGGAGAAGGAATGCTAATGCTTCAATTCACTAGAAAACAAGCTACAGCAGAAAAATGGAAAAATTAAGGAGTAAAAGACACTAATACATACAAAATATAATTTAATTAAATTTCCACACTTACTAGTATGTACTTCAGTTGAATTCCATCCAAGTAACAATAAAACTTATCCAAAGTCATTAGTGACCAAATTAAAACCAAAAAGACCAGAGTGAGATCAAGGGGGGAAATTGTCTGAGTTAAAACATTACCTCAATTCTATTGAACTCATCAAAGCAGGCCCATGCCCCAGCTTGTGCCAGCCCCTTAAAGAACTTGCCCATTGCCTTGTAATCGAGGCCATCAGAGCAATTAAAGACAACACACTGCAACAAAAACAGAGAACATTTCTCAGTATTAACACAAAGTCCACTAAAAATTCTTAGCATCTAAAATGGGAAGGGATTACTGTTGCTAATTTTGGATTAGAAACCCAGGATGCCATATAGACACAGGCCTCAATGTGTGCTTCTCACTAACCATTCCTGTGAATAAAGAAGAGAATCACAGCATCATTAGGCTGGAAAAGTCCTTTAACATTCTCGAGTCCAATTGTAAAGGAATAGCTACAAAAGATGCAGCACTTGCTTAAGAATGGTATTTTAAGAAATATCTACATATCCAAACATAAATAGTGGAAAGTAAAAAAAAATGGGAGTTTTGGTACCTGCTTAGCTATTGCCTTTGCTAGATCCTTTGTTGTTTCTGTTTTGCCAGTTCCAGCAGGCCCTTCTGGAGCACCACCCAGATTTAATTTCAAGGCACCCATTAATGTCCTACATTATCAGAACACAGGCATTAGAAATAGCAATCTTTAATGTCAGATTGTTTCTGAATGGATTGAGAAGTATTTTCCTACACAGGCTCCCCTGGAAACAATTTACTTGTTTCTCTGCTGACTTTGCAGCTTGCCCTAAAACCCAGCACTGTCTCATAAGTGACTCCTAATCGTGGAAGCTCACATTCAGCCACTTGGCCTAAAAGGAATGTCAAGGCTTTATTAGATGCATCCACCTAGTATATCCTCAATCACACATGCAAATGAACAGAGCCATGAGCAGAGTCTGCAAAAGCAAACATTTCCTCAAGTGGCACTTGAACTGGTACAAGCTTGAAACTGGCTTTATAAATTCAGCCAGTCTTTAGAAATGGATGAGAAAGCATAAAGGTTGTTACAAAAACCTGGGTATCACATTGCTTTTCAAGTGAACATCTTACTAAAATGAGATGCCTGTTAACCCTGGAGTGATCTGATTATTTTACAAAACCCTCATTCAAAGGCTTTGATTGTGTCTTGAGGGCTCACCAGAAGTGAAACACCACATGCCTTTGAATATTTCAGCCTTGAGGATTGAAGCATTTCCATTACAACTTCTCACAAGCACGTGGAGGAACAGGAACCTAACTGCATTCAAGTGTCTGTGAAGGGCTTTATAAATACCTCATTTATCTTACAGGCAGGCATACCCAAAATGTGTGTCTTATTTCAGATAAATTAATTGATCAGTGCTACTGCAGAATTCTTTGCAGTTCCAATACCATGTGCTGGCATCTCTTTTCAGAAGCACCTATTGGATATAATAGTCTATTACTCTATTGGTGTAAAAGCCCAGACATTGTAAATATTTTACCATATTTGGGCAAAGATATATAAGATTTGCCTCCAAAATCTACAGGAAAATGCTAGCTGCTGAGATTCCTGCTATTATTAACTAGAACAAATGAAAGTAAACACACATCAATCCAAAAATTGCAAAGATTATTCACAGACAATGTGGCTTTACCTGTAACATCTGTCTGTCAGTGGGGTTATAACCAGACGTTGAGAATTGCCCAGGTACTCATAACCATATTTCATTTCTGTTGTGATCATTCTCACTATCACATCATTCTCTTCCCAGTAGTATCTCAGCTGAGAAATCCACTGGAAGTCATTAAGATCTATGACTTTGTCTTCAGCCAATTTTGAGACCACATCACGAGCTGCAGAGTAAGACACAGATTGTTTGAAAAAATCTAAGCACTTCTGTGTTAGTTTACCTAAAACAACTTCTAAGTAAAGTAACATTTACTTAGAGCTATGTAAGGCTAATTCAACATTTAGAGGCTGGCTTTCACATTAGAGAGGAATTTGCTCTTGTTTTGAATAGGGAATCATTTTAATTTTAACCAGATTCGAGGGTCTGTTCTAAGTAGATGGGTGTGGGGCTGACATTTAGTGGATCTTAGAGAAATCCAGCAGCAGGCCTGAAAAAGCATTTTCTTCCCAAGGGAAGATTTCTTACTTTCTAAAGAGAACAATTCTGTATACATTTCATGTTCTCAAGAGAGGTTTGATAGAGATTTGTAAGCACTTTTTAGTTCTCAAAATAACAGGTGGTGTTTTTTCACTTTTAATTTGTTTTTCACCTTTTTTTTTATGTTTTCAAAATATACTCTCTCTTTCTCATCCAATGGTTATAGAGAGGTGTTGTGCCATTAGCCAATCAACTAGCTTTTAGCTAAAGACCTTATAAAAAAGGGTGGAAAATTTGAATTAAAAAAGCCTTTTGATTTTCTGGAAATTGGAATCCGTTCTCTTCATTTCGTGTGCAACAGATGGGAGATGCTCAGTGCAGTACTGAGCAATCCCCATTTGCCCAAAGCACTGAGCAGTAACTCTGTAAAGGCTGATTCAAGCAGAGAAAGCATTTTAGGTGCCTCTCAGTGCTGATGGCAGCAGCAATGGCCCAGGCTGTGAGGGTGGCAGCAGCTGGCACATTACCATGCACGTCGATGACGATGAGAGCTCCGAGGGTCAGGCGGGCTCCGCTGGACAGCTTTCCTCTCACCAGCTCCACTATGTCCTTAATCTGTACATTGCTCTTCTCCAAGAAATCCTGGCACAGGAACAAACACAGGCATTACTGTGATGCTGCAGGCAGCAGTTCCTATGGGTGCAATCACTGGAGACAGCCCCTCTGACCAAACATACTAATATAAGTCTAGGCACTACACAAACATTTAAAATTCTCTTTTGTATACTGGCATTTTATTTTACTATGAACACTTCAAAAATATTTATGGCCTGAAAGTAGTATAAACAGAAGGCTTATCTTTCTTTCTAATGGAAATGACAAAACTTTATGATGGGAGAAGAGCAGATACTCTTTGTCTTCCATATCAGGAAGGAATGGAGATATGGGACCCAGTCCATTAGCAACATGGTTTAGTTGGCTCTACTTTAAACAGAGGTTGGACTACATGATGTCCAGAGTTCCCTTATATTCTCTGATTCACTCTCCTGTGATTCCTTCTCATTTTTCCTCAGCTGTGGATAGTTCAGGATACTTTCTCTGACACTAATAAACATTTCTAGTTCTGTCTGGATATATGGAATAAGATCTCCAACTGGTGTTAAACAATGCATGCAAATTAAATCTAAGAAATTCAGTAAGGGTACAGAAACAAAAAGCTAATATTAAAATGTAGTATTTGGAGTAAAGTTTACCAATACTTTTGTATTTCAACATTTTAAAAGCAGCCCAAACACTCTGTTGAGAGAATTAATCTTCAAATAAATCCTCATCCACCCAGCTTAAATAGGATCACAGAAAAGCCCACTGAATTAAACAGAAATTATTTCCACTACTTGAGCAGGCATTTGAGTAAAGCCTCATTGAAGTGATAGTTAAAACTGCTGTAGTGACAGAGGCACTATGAACATGTAAAAAAAGTCTTTTGTATGAAGTAACAAATTTGGCTGGTGCACCTTCCTCACCAGCAGAGTCAAGCAATAAGCAGAGAAATCAGTGGTGACCTCATCACTCTCCACAACTCCCTGAAAGGAGATGGGGGCTGAGCTCTGCCCCCGGGAAACAAGTGACAGGACAAGGGGACATCGTGTTGAGCTGTGCCTGGGGAGGTTTAGGCTGGACATTAGGAAGAATTTCTGCACAAAAAGAGTGATCAGACATTGGAAGGGGCTGCCCAGGGAGGTGGTGGAGTCACTGTCCCTGGAGGTGTTAGAGACTGGTCAGGCCCCTCAGTGCCAGGCTGACAAGGTGCTGTTGGGCCATGGTCTGTCACTTTTTGTTTGCTACTTTAGTTTACACCAGTATCACTTGTAAATGAAGTAATACAATTTCCTTCAGTAGGATTTCTCCTGATACACACCAAAAGCTAAGACCCAGTACATAAAGAAAAACAAAATAAAGCACACTGCATGAGTAAGTTGCAATGTGTTGTTGATTGAGGATCTCCTTTGCTAAAAGGAGCTTTTTTATTAATTAATCAGAGTTCAGTGCTTAGAAATAGAAAGTAAGAAAATCTTACTTGTAAAGCTCTTGTCCTTATAGCCTCAGACACTTCTTCTGTCCAGTAGATGGATGAAACACAAATTACTGTCTGTCCAGGCCACTGAAGCACCCACTCCTTCCGAGGGACCTTAAACCAAAAGATCCATTCCAGACACAAGAAGTCATACAAACACATTCGATTATGGCACTGATAACAATTACTTTCCCCAAATGTTTTTTGTCTCACACTGCAAATAAATGAGAATCAGCATGTAAAGCTTTAATACTTTTTCTTCAGGGAACTTCAGAGTTGAAACTTCAGACTGGTACTACTGAACAAGAGGAGCTGGATTGCACTTAGATTCAAACATGTTCCCCTGGCTAAGAATGTGACCAACCTATTCATGTATATCTGCTTGTGAAATCTAACTTATACCACAGTTCAGGAATAATTACCTGGCTATATCCTTTTATGCCATCCTGAAGAACTTGTCTTACACTGGCCAACATCATTTCTTCTACTTGCAGAAGCCATTTTTCTACCATACCCTTCAAGAAAGAAAAGCAGTTAAGAGTCAATACACATCTCCCGATTATAATTTTCTTCAATGACAAATTATTTGAAATGTGTTAGGCTTAAATATAGGCTCTTTGGTTCTGGGTGTTGTATATAAAAGGAATAAAGGTTGAAATTTCCCAAATTCTGACAGGTAATACTGTAGTTTACACTGCCTGAAGGCAGGTATATTAAACTAACTCTAAAGAAAACCCTAAACAAAACCCACAGATTGCATGGTCAGCTAAGTCTGCTCATTTTAACCCAGGGTATGCTTTGTTCCTGCAGGATTAAGGGAAATCTGTAACTCACAACATGCCCCACACCTTCCAGAGGAACTCACTGCAAAATTGGTATTACTCCTTTTTGTAGGAAACCATTTTTATTCTAGAATACCAGTCTGCACTCTCACTTCCTAAACTCCTTTCATGATGGGATTCTAAATGGTTTAAACCTAATCCCTCAAAAACATGCACTTTATCCAATGTATTATGTAATTATCTAATTTCATATAGTAAAAATGTTTTTAAAAATTACATTTGCTTTCATTGGATAGATTTTATCTATGAAAGGAACAGTTTCTTTCTCAGAACTGATCATGCCTATGATCTCCAGATCTTCTGTGAACTCCAGTTTAGCAATTCCTTCAAAACACTTCTTTAAATGTGGTTGTACTCGAAGTGGATCCTTTGTTTCAGACAGTATTTCCAGCAGCTCATCGTTAGACAGGAAGAAGAATCTGCCAGAAAAATACAATTACTTCTCAATCATGAAAACTGTCATTAATAATCGATTCATGCAATTGTTTTTCTTGAAATTATCATCTCAAATCCCTTCCCTTAAGCAATTTTTAACATTATAAAACTGGTCACATCTGTTTTTTCAGAATTTCAATGTGACCATCTTTTT
The DNA here is from genome assembly GCA_013400515.1 of Erpornis zantholeuca. Taxonomy (NCBI): domain Eukaryota; kingdom Metazoa; phylum Chordata; class Aves; order Passeriformes; family Timaliidae; genus Erpornis; species Erpornis zantholeuca. The sequence continues at coordinate 122,541 of VZTN01014880.1, forward strand.
ATGCAAAGGAAGAATAAGGGTTCCCAAACTCAGGCAGGAGAGCCCAGATGGCTCCAAGTACCCTGCACAAACCCTGAATCCTGCTCCCCATGATCGTGTACAACTCCCACGGATCACACACCTCTGAAGAGGGCAGGGCAGGGACATAATTGCATATCAGCCATGGGAAGGTAGCAAGCTCCTTCCAAAACACCCTGTGAGTAATAATGCCTTTCTGATCCAAGTTTACATTGTGGCAGACAGATTGTGCCTCCCCATCCCTGCCTGCTCCTGGCATTTCGTAACTGAGGAAAATGAGTTTTGTCTGGAGATGAGAACAGCTTCTCATTTTTTGCTGCATGTGACTGCATCCCACATATGTTTATAAAATGAGACTTTTCAGTTCAGTAGAAATGGTTTGAAAGAGCTTATGGCTTCTTGTTTCTAACTTAGGCCTTTTAAATTAATTTACCTGGGGAAAAATAACCTTTTCGATTCCAAGTAAGTATTCAGACCCTTCTGAATGTCCTCTAAGAGAGCATTTGCTTCCTGAAGTCTGTCTAACATCTTGGGCTGTTCAGTTGCTACAAGCACCTTTGTGTCTTTCACCTTTGTTAAAACAAACACATAGCAGAAACTGCTAAAAATTGCAATGAGTTTTACATTAAAATTGTTAGCATCAATCACATATATTGCAGGAGGCTAAAAAGCAGCATTTCTTCTTGCAGTCTGTTTTCATGTTGTCAAATATGTTTGCATTATTTGATAGTTTTGCTTTTCAGACTGTCAGTTTTACCAACAAGAACTTTACATACATTAATTAAGGAAATCAGGAAATTATCAGGAAATAAGATCTCTGGCACTTGTTTCTGTGTCTTGAGCTTGCTACATTGTTTTCCACTCACAAATAAATTCTGTCAGAGGCACAGTACATGACAATTATTCTCTGTTCTCACTATCTAGGTTGCATTTTTTCTTTCTGATAATACTCCTCTTCAGAGGATTCTATTTCAGTACAGGCTTCATCATTCACAGAGTCTGAGCTGTTGGACAGGTCTCAACTCCTATTAAGTTACAGTGATTATTTCAACACCTTTATCACACAACCACACACTCCCAGCATTTTTGACAAACATTTCAGCTCCCACCACCACTGTCTGGCCTCTTACTCAACTTATTTACAAGGAATTGAACAGGTTGCCAGTTTTTATCCCCATTATCTTAACCTGACACACTACCATGACAGCCCATATTCCCTGAAGTTTGGAATAACCATGCCATCACATACTGGGGAACAATCACATGAAAAAAATCAATCCACTTAGCTGCTCCAAAGGGTGTACACCTTGTAAGTCTACTGCAAACTCTCACTGTAGCCAGACAAGGCTTTGTACAGATTGTCAGTGAGGCTGTAAGCAGATCCTGAAAGCACAAATCATTAATCTTTCTACCTAATTCTAACCATTTAGCCATTAAAAAGCTAGAAAATTTAGAATTCATGTTCCTTGACCCTACAACACCCAGCTTTTACAGAAATCTCAATGCAATAATGATGTAATCTACCACTTCTACTGCAAGACTACAATTTTCTGGACTTTAATGAAGGTTTTTCCACTCCATGGGTACAAACACCCAACTGCAGAAAAGAACAGTATGACATCAATAATCATGTTACCAGATGTGCATAAAAATATACAATTTATGAAATGTTTGCTCTTACCACTTCTGCCATAATGTTTTTCCAGTAGGAATCCACAATCTTAAACTTTCTGCCCTCTTCAGGCATTTGAGCTATAATGTCTTCTGAACTAAAAATTGGTTCCAAATACAGCCATGTTGCCTGACATTTTAAGCAGCTATCTATAATATCTTGCATTAAACACAGCTTATCTTTCCAAGCCTGCAATGAAAACATTTAGTAGTTAATCAAAATTAGTAGTTGAGCAGAACTACAAGAATAAATCGAGAAATGTGAATATCTTAGTTAGCAACTCTATAATGTCTTATCATGTTAAAATACCTTGAAGCACTTGGGGAAAGCATATTATGAGACATGCAAGCTCAGTCAAACTGGCTTTTCCTTACCACACATTCAGCTTCTATTGGTTTGATGAAGGGAGAGCCACACACTGTCTGAGTCTTAACAATGTGATCATCCAGCAAAAGCTGGATGTCATCCACTGATGACAGGATGCTAGTGTCCTGTAAATACATCACATTTTGGTAAGTCAAATGGCAGTCACTTTATTTCACCACTCATTCACCTTCCTGTTTCCCCCTTCTCTATCATGGTTGCAACAGCAAGGAATTGAGAAAGGCTGCAAATGTGTGAAGGTATCAGATGGTATCTCCTCTGTTCCAAAGGTCCAGAGACAGATTGTTTTGTGAAGAGGAAGCTGGTGCCTTCTGACTCAATCTTTTGCACTGTGATTCTTGTTTCTTCTTGGGCAAGTCAAAATTTTGCTACTGTCCAGCTTTCCACACAATACTGGAGAGTCCTCAGGCTTACAGATTTGTTAGGATGAGTATGTGAGATCACAAGCTGTCAAGGTACTAAAGTCCAAATAAAAACTTAATAATTATAATTAAAATATATTTATGATAACAGAGACATCTGCCCAGCTCTGGGCTAAGATACAACTTTCCATCATGCCACAATGAATCAGCAGCAACACCCCTCTAATATTTCTCAATTGGTATTCAGAATCAGAGTAATTTTTTTCAGATATATATATTGATTTGGTGTTTACTTACAGTATCCCTGTACTGCACCAAACCGAACTCCACATTGACCCACTCCAATTTCATTTTCTCTATTGATTTCTCTAAGGAATACTCCTTACTTGCAGCTGCTCCAACAGGTTCTATTCTAAATTGAAATGAAACATATCTTTGAAATGTTTTTGTAACATAGCTGAAGACCAAAAAAAAAACCAGTTGTAGATAAAGTTGCAGATCAGACTACCTTTCATAATAATTTGTTAATAATATCACAGACTCTTTCTTCAAGGAATATTTTTCCACTTTCAGCCTCATCAAGTTAGAGATATTGATATTAATTGGAAGACAAATACAGACAAAATTCTGAATGAGCAAATTAAGTGGTTTAGGAATACAACTGGATTTTTATGGCTCTGTGCTACAAGAACAACTGACAGTTCACACCTTGATAAAATACAGCTTATTTTACAGAATGTTCTAACAGCACACAAAACCCCAGAAGAATTAATATTTGGTATCTGACCTATGAAATACAATGTCTAAGAAATGAGACTAGATTAAGCTTCTTACTCTTCAATAAATTTTGAGAGTCCACAGTCCAGTATGTTTTTAAGGTTAGTATTTGCATCCGGTTTGATCTTGCGCCCTACAATTTGACTAATCTGAAAATAAATAAAGAAATAAATCTATTATCAAGATGCATTTTTGCTAAATACTTTCAAGCAAGCAACAAATTCGAACGAAGTATTAGTGCAACACCCTAATTTGCTTTTCTGCCATAAATTATTAATCTAAAGAAGCTTCTGCCCGTGGTGTTACACATTTCAGAACTGGATCTATCATGTCACAGGATGAGGGATGTTGGACTGAATATTTCCACAGTTAAAGCAGAGTTTGAGGTACCTGCTCCCAGTGTCTCTCCTTCATTCCACGATTGCAGGCAATTGCCAGGACAGGGAGATGCTGTTTGAATTTATCAAGCTTGTATTTCATGGACTCTGCCATGCGCCTGGGCACAGGCACATCTGGGAAGCTCTTACTGAGCTTGTACATGGTCCTCCACATATTTCCAACTTCTTCACTGACTTCATCAGCATTCAACTGCTGAAGAGGTCCTGAATACAACAGCATAAAAAAAGCCCAGCAGGCACATCAGAGCAAAGGAGATTGCCAGGGTGGTTTAATTACAGCTATTTTTAATCGTTGTCCTCTAACTGGAAATCAATTGTGTTACAAAAAATGATCTTCATGCAAAGTCCAAGTCAGTAACTCTATTTCACACTGCTTAACAGCATTTATTTCTCAAAAATTATTTTCTCACAACTGATCAACCCTTTCAGCTTCTACTTAACTAACTGTAATTAACAGGTTTCATCAAGTGAAGATCAAAGCCTCACCATTCATCCATTCCTCAGATTTGGTATGGAAAGTATATGCTGTTACCCAAAGCTGCTCAAAGGGTTCTTTGGTTGCAATTATAGATTGCAATAGAGGAAATTCACTCTTCTCCCGCTCAAGCAAATCTTCTTCATAATTAATAGCCTTTAAGGGGAAAAAAAGTGTATTATTTCCACCAAGAACTCCTATTGTTGCTTAAACTTTTAAAGAGATAATATTGAACACAATTATTTCACATGTCTTAAAGCCAGACAGATCTGTAGATGCAGGCCTATGGATTTTAGGTACATAAGGTAATGGTGTTCTTGAAAATTCCCCTGGTTATTGCATGGAGTCATAGAGGTCTTTTCCAACCTAAAGTATTTTAAAATCATCGAGTCCAACCGTTAACCCAACATTTGTGGGTATCTTTTACTCCTCAAATAATTTTAAAAATCCAAATCCATTTCAGAATAACATAATGGCATTCAGTAAACACAAGGCTCACATGTTTCCAACCCACTGTGAAATCTGAGGGTAAGCTCCTCAGTTATAGAGGCTTGTTGGAATTTTTTGAAACTTTTGATTAGGTTTTTTACTTTTACAGAATTATATGGGAGCTCCCACCAAAACAGGTGTTAATTGCTGTGCTTATTCATGGTAAGACATTGTCTTTGTCCAAAAGATTTTACAGTAAAAACCAATGTGCAGAGATTTAGATTTTAAAAAAGTATTGTCTTCTCCATTTTACAGGTAGGGAGGTGAAGCACAGAGAAATGCTGTCTGAAATGCAGACCCTGAATTCAGACTGAGTCCTGAGTTTGTGCTTTTATAATGCCAAGAGGCCTTTCATAAAACTTGTAATCATTCAATATGAGCTGCAGGCAGAAAAAATATTAAAGATCCATATTCCAAGATTAATATTTAAATTCATGTATTCACTGAGCTAATTGTCATGTCATTTAAATTGTGTGGATACACTTCTCATTGCCATCATGTTTTAAGAAACTTAGGCTTAATTACTTGTTCTGATCTACCTATAACAGCATATCAGTGCTGTTAACTCACACTAATTAAATATACTAGATGCCTTTAAATCCAATTAATAGCATTGATGTGTAGGACTACCAATTTATCTAAATTCTAAACTCATAATTGGTTCAATTTTTTCTTCTGAGTGGGACTTAATTAAAATTTTGACCCCTAAGGCTCCATATATGGAGAAATCTCATTGTCTCACTGTGATTTAGAAGATTGATTAAGCCTCACAATGCCTGTGAGATCTCTCAAAGAAAACCTTTCTCATTTCCAGAGACACAGCTCTGTTCACCTTAGAATGATACAGTAAATTGCATGGAGAGCCCTGAAAAGAACCTAGGAATCTTGGTCCTCAGTTTGTTTTGTAGCATTTGAAATTCCCGTTGTGTTAAAATGTATATTTAATGCCTACCAGCATTAAATGGAGATGATACAAACAGTTGAAAAACATTTGGGTTTAATTAGAAAACAAGCAGAGGGACTGAAAACAGAGCTCCAGTGCACAAACCACGATTCAGGGGAAATGCCAGCTCCCTCACACTCTGCCAGCTCTGCCAGAAGAATTGTTTCCTGTAGACAGCATCTTGCTACTACTGACTGCTTGGAAACACTGAAATTCAGTATTCCAATTTTAAAAACTCCCTACATTTTTTTCCCCCCAAAAATTTGCTCTTCAACTCAGCAGTTGGGACAAATCAGCATACAGGGACAAGAAGATATCTGCTGCATCTTTGTGAATCTGGACAGTTTAAAGCCATATGGTCAGAACCTTGGAAAAAAAAATCAGAGGCAGGGTCATCCAACACATTGTAACCCACTCCACACTTGATTAATAAATACTAACCTCAAATTCTGTTAGTGCACTCTCTATATTCTTATTTAACTCTTCAAATTTCCCAGCATTCTTCCTCAATTCTTCCAAGGTCACGATATCCCCACGCTTTTTGAAGCTTTCCAGTTCTTTATTATAAAGTTCAAGAGTTTCCCTAAACTGAGAACACCTGGGGTAAAGACAGCTAAGGTTAATATGATGTTGTGTTTCATTCCTTTTCGGGTTTTAGTTATTTTATTAATTACAACAGGCACTTCACATGAAATCTGATCTCAGTACTAGTGAAAGCTCACTAATCAGTTATATCAATACTGTGCAGTTCATGAGATTAGAATTCAAGGCTCATTTTCAAACCTCACAAGTGATTTACTTTACTTTACTTATATTTGCTACCTTTACTACCTGGAGAAAATAAAGGAAGAGTGGAAATAATGTAACAAAACTCTGTGTAATGCTATACTAACCAATATAACAACATAAAATTATGAATATTCTGGACCAATCCTCCATTCCTCCTTTCAGATCTATTTAAGTATAGGGATACTCTAATTCACCCTCATCAACAGCATTTTTCAGAAATCTCCATAATACTGTAAATTAGGTTTATTCCTTACTTTCTCAGCTTCCTTCTAAGTTTCCTTTTTTGACATTATCACCCTTCTACTGATACATTGATTTTTCTTTTCTTTAAAGAATACCCAGTGAAAAAAAATTACCTAACACCATACCTTTCCATCAATGCCATCTCTACCTGAATCCTCCTGTCATTCAACATAGTTTTACTGCTTTCAAATATTTTTTTAATCTCCTCAGGCCAATGGAAAACTGTGCTATTCAGGTTTATGTCATCACCTAAAATAAAAAAATATACAGCCATCTTTTAGAAAATACCTTTTAACCAATTAACAGAACAGCTATTCCAGAATATCAGCTCCATTCAAATACACACAGTGACAGACCACTCCTAACTAAATATATATTATACCTATGTTGGATAAATGTTTAAACCATTTAAACTACACAGTCCTCAATCTGTAAATGCTGAATTATTCGAACACGCTAGAGCATCACAACTACAAGATGAGCAGACATCTCCACCTTCATATTTGTCTGTTTGTTTGGGGCACTTGGCTCATTACAGCTAATGTAGGACATGCTTATAAACCCAGCTACAGAGAATATGTCATTATTAAATACTGCAACTGCAAACACTCCAGTCCAAAATGTGACAGAAAATTGTCCTGGCTTCCATAGGAAGGACATTTTATCATAAATGAAGTCTAATAAACATGACATATGCAGTTCTTTCTATCACTGTCTGATCCAAGAGTGCATTCTGCTTAAGGAGAAAGTACCATCCTGACACTGAAATAGGTTTGCATTGATATAACTGCCCTTCTTTTTATGTACAGCCAATCACAGACTGCATCTGTGAATTACATTTTTGCTTTGAATAAAAATGCAAACTAAAAGTAACTTCTACAGATGTATCTTCAGTCTTATAGAAAAGCCTTTATACTAAGAACACCAAACCATGACAGCAAAACAACAAAAGGCCTGCTCTGATCTAACCCTCAGCTGCAGAGATGGAAGTTCTCACACTTTCCACATGCTGTCATGGAGCCTTTGGCATGTGGCTTTTTGGATGGCTTTTCTCTGGAGAATTTTTATTTATTAACACAGAGGTGTAATATCATTTGGCCACATTACATGACATTGACTTGCTAACACTTAAAACACATTAAAAAGCCCTGTCTGTGCTGTGTGCCATTTCTCTATCATTCCTTGCTGCACTGGTACATTTTGGCCTCTATTGAATTCTTTTTATTTCCTTTCTGTCTCTTTTGGAACTTTCCATTAGCACCCTAGAAGATGCAACATTCAGGCATGCAGAGCCCATTATCTATATATAAATATTCTCATATGGCAATTTTATATTGTGTAGTTAGACGTACGAGAGAGATCAGCATAGTCCATGAGCATTTGCAGTCTGTTTGCTGCTTTGATGAGCTCCTTATCCAGTTTAACAACAGTAACTTCACTGGATTTCTTTAAGAATGCATCATATTCCACTAGCTGTTCAGTGTTCTGAGGCACCTCACTCATTCTCTTTGCAATGAAATTATATTCATCACAAATTCTACAACAAAAAGAGAATAGACATATCACTGGGATTGTAAATGAAAAGCGATGCAAGATCTGGTAAACTGACTTTGTCTTTCAAACAAAAATATTAAATTTCTTCATAAATTGAATCATTTTTTTTCTTTTCTGTGAGTTCTAACCAAAGCTCCCTGTTCAGCCAGGCTGGTCTTCTTGCACTTGTCTGGTCAGCACTAGAAAACCCAGCAGAAGAATAAAGGTATCTCATCCACAGATACACAGCATCAATCCAGGCAGACAGCAATAACCATCCATACAAACAACAGCTACCTTTGGTTTAACTCCCTGTTTTCCATCACTTCAAATTCAATCAATTTGTCTTTGAGAATTTGGGTCCGACTGCAGAGCTCCTCATTCAGTTGTAGAGCATCCAGACAGAACATGGACAGAGGAACAGTGACATCCATGGAAGCAATCTCTTTTTTCAGTTGTGTGAAGCTGTCAATCTTCTAAAAACAGAAAATAATATATCTGTTATTTTTCCTGAAAGTCTATAGCTGAAAAATCCGACACAACTAATAGCTGCCATCCAGCAAATTGGATCATTTATTCCAAACAGAGGAAGGAAGACAAATTTTTATCTTTCCTATCCACAGATTCCAGGGCTGAAAGCTTTGCATAGTTATTTGCCATAGCAGGGAAGACCCTGAGCTGCCTGAGGAAGCATTTAGCCATATGCTAACTCAGGGATGCAAAGAGAAGAGCAGACAGGGCTGACTGAGGACACGATATTGAACAGACAAGCAAGCTTCAGTCTCACCAAATACTCTGGGCAGCCTTTCTGCCAAGAAAGAACAACAAAACTCACAGAAGAAGGTCATAAAGAAACCTCCTCCTACATTTGCACAGCAGCCCTTCAGTAAGGGGCTATGTAAATTGAGCACTCCCTCGTATTCCCAAGGGTAAAATAAGTGATTTATTCTTTAGGCAATAAATCAGGAAGTGACTGTGATGTGTTAGCTGCTGTATGAACATGCTGTGGTTGTCAGAACACATTACCTCAATCAAAGCCTCTAAAGAAGGACTTTTAGCCAAGAAATTTGTGACATCTTGCCGTGACTTGTTGTTCAAAAGACTGCTGTACTTCCTGTACACATTTAAATACCTTAAACACAGAAGACCATAAAAACAAACATAAGTTTCTCTACAAAAAGAAATAAATACACCCAAACTGTCTATTTAATCAAATGGACAGTGTTATGGAACTGAGGGTTTGGAAGGGCAACGGAGTTACCAGCCAAAACTTACTTCTTTGGACCAAGTATGTTGCTTTCAAAGATCTTTTCAAGTTTGTTTATATACTCTGAAAACAATGACTCGTGTGGTTGGACTGTATTAAGAGTGAGATCATCTCTTTTTAATTTCGGAAATAGAAGCTTTTCTACCTACAGGAAATCATTGCAAATACTGTAATAAGACACGGAATTGTGAAAATAAGGTATTCTATTACCCATTCACCCACCACGTAAAAAAAAATCATAATTTGGTAAAAATAGTGCAATGTGAAAAGGCTCTGATCCATAATTAACACTTGATTACTCACACAGTCTCTTGTGGAAACTACATGAAAAACAGAAACTACATGAAAATCAAACCAGTGCTTCAATATAACTTGAATCTGAAAAGTATCTTCTATAATCAAAAAGTTTGCACAGTTCATGATTCACAATCCTCATCTTTATCTTCTGTTTGTCAGACTTCAGCTTCATTCATAACTTTTTATATTATAGATGGTTTTTTATTAATATTGCATTTTGTATGCAGCTATAACTTATCCAGTACCTTTGGGAGCTCCTCAGCACTCTTCAGGATCTCGTGGAAGCAGTGACTGATTAAATCCCAACATGCTCCCAAAGGTGGCTCAAAGACAATATCAGGTTCTTCCACACGGAGTTTGACTGTGAGTACCTGAGATAGGAAGAACTGCACTCCTTGATATGGTTCTGTAAAATCATTTCCATCCTTAGGGGAAAGAAGGAAAAATTTACACAAGAAGTGAGCTATAAGAATAATAATTTTTAAAATGTTTGAACTCCCCAAATATCCTTAGCACACAACACCAATGGGATCATCTTCCCTGATTTTTATACAAAACCTGATGATCCAAACAAGATCTTATGGTGCTGACTCCTAAATGAATCTATAAAAGCTGGAATTAAGAAACTGGAATTAAGGCTAATTGCCTTGATTTTTCTCTTAAGTAACAGAAGTAAAGCACTAATTAGCATACAGCACAAAATTTCTAGAAAAAGTAATCTATAGTATCTCTCAGAAATAAAATCTAGTTTTAATTGCTTTGTATGGTCAGTAAGAACTGCACTACCCCCAAATTGCCTTTACAATAATGGAGTCCTAATGCATGACTAGACTCACAATATAGATGTAATAATAATTAAAAAAAAACCAAAAAACAAAACAAACAACAAA
>VZTN01014880.1:133142-144782 GCA_013400515.1 Erpornis zantholeuca
AAAAAAAAAAAGAAAAGAAAAAAAAAAAAAAAAAAAAAAAATATATAAAACCAAAGCATCAGCAACACAATCATCATCCAGATGCAAGGCTTAGTGCAAGGTCTGACAGGTTCACACTGCATTAAGTGTGAACCTCTGCAGTGCAGTGTTTAACCTGCCACATTTATTCATCTTATCAAGGTAGGTCGTGGGTGATCCTATATTTAAAAAACTCATTTCACCAAAGAAGCAACTTTCTGGTAGCCAAAACAGTGCTAAAAACTCCCCTAGTGTAATGCTAATTATTATAATCTTGTGCATTAGTTGAAATAATACATGGCACTCATCAGGTAGAGACAGGGACACCACGCACACAGATCACCTCTGCAAAGGATTACACATGTGGCTGTGCACACTTTTGACTTCAAAGGGGATTATTTATGTGCTTTCAGAGAAATACTGTAACTGTCTGGTCTCATTAAAACCAAGAAAAATTAAACTGAAAATAAAATGAAATAAATGCACGCTCAATCAAGACCGAGTTGAAAACTCATGTAAACTCTTACTTGTAACCCTAGACCTGCCAAGTGATCATTCAAGTAAGCAATTCTTGACAGTGCAAAAAACCCACAAGTCTTTGAAGGATATAGCCATTTTTTTATGGAGGCAAGAGCCATTTGGGACATTTTATCCTTCAAAGAGCACTAGATTTTATGGCTATATGAATTATCTCCAAGTAAGACAGAAAACTGTAGATATACTTGACAGCACATACCTTGTGGATCATAAAAAATGCAAGAAGATCTTCTAAGGAGTTAGTAACTATCTCACGCAATTGTAACGACATCAGACTGGCCACAGAACTGAAATAGCTTTCAACTTTCTCAGAGGAATCAGAGTCCTTTTCAGGAGCAAAATGAAGCCACTTATTACCCTGATCAATGAAAATAGATGCACAAGTTGGGATCCACCTACAATGAAATTATATGGAGACAAAGTTTTGAAAGGCTTGTTAGTCTTGCTTTGCTCTTTGCAATGAAATCTAAGCTCAGAAATTACCCAAAGAATGACTAAAATCCAAAGGGTTAGAAGAGAACTGATAACTAGGTATCAAACAAAACTGTACTTTTCAGGAGTAAGAGAAAACCTGAGTTTTAAATCTAAGCATATTTGTTATAATGGACCTATAAACTATTAGTTTAAATTAATAGTATTAGACAAAATAATAGCCAGTTATATCATTTTAATGACTACAAAACAATATTCAATTATTAGCATTAAACAAGAAACAAGTTTGGAAGATATCTCAGGTGGCAGAATGCAAACACTTTCTCTCATGTGCCTCATATAATCTCTTTCTTAAACCGACTGATTTCCATAATAAAAAAACAAATTCCATCACCATTTTTACAGATAGAAACTCCACTCATCTCCTGGTTCGAAACCTTTGTATGAATGTAGACAATTTATTCATAGTTTACTACCATTTGTTCTTGTACAAGCATTCTTGCAGTTGCAAAGGCTCTGACAGCCTCCAGATGTTTATTCCTCTCAGGGCTATCCACCCCTTTGTTTTGGCAGCCCTGTGGGTGGGACTAGAGTCATCTGTTTATAAAAGGGGTCTTCATGTAAGTCAGACCCTAAAACACTCTCTTTATCTACAGCTAGCCCAGCTGGCACTGACTTGTTCTCAAGGATGTCACGAGCTTGCACACAGTGCCTTCGAACGATGTCCTTAAACTGGGCAGGCAGCAGGGGCAGCTCTGCACAAAGCACCTCTGCAGTGCGAACAAACCGGACGTGGCTGTACCTAGGGCAGTGAGACACGGAGGAGATCTTTAGGGAATACTGTTTTAAAGAAAAAAAATCCATGAAATATAGTCAGGAAGGCCTCAAATGTATTATACACACTAAAAATATAATTTCATTTATAAATATCGCTCCATCGCTAAGCTGTCCAACAAGTGTGTTTCTGATTCAGTTTCTGCTATCAATGAACATAAAGAGTTTCATAAATTTTATTTGTACTTGCTACATTTAAAACTCTTAATTCTTTGCTAAAATTCTCTTGTCCTTTTCTGAGATTCATTAGTGTATCCAGTCATTAAAGAACATACAGAATGACACCTGCTGTTTCTATTCCATATTAATAAGTAGCTATCCTGACTACTCTGTGGGGAAAAAAATGGAATTTCAGCAGCATGGCATGTATCACAGTCTGTAACACACAAGATTAAACTCCTGCATGCTTCTTAAATGCAAAGTCAGCTCTCAGAATTACTAATTACCATATTTAACCTCCTAAGATTACACATCTCAATTTTCAAATGGCCCCAGGGCAAATTTCAACTACAGCCATTTGAAAGATACTCAGTTTTAAGAGTTAATTTTGTTCCTATCAACAAGCAGGATGAGAATTCCAAATCACCATCTACTAGAGCATTGAATCTTAATTTAGGCATAGCATCTTTTAACAACAGGCATGATCTTTTCACAGCATGAATTTATCCATTCTTCACCATGGACGTGTAACACATGTTCATTTGGAGACTGCAGGAAACAAACATTTTATGCTGAAATTCTTAGAGGCTCAGAAAAAAGAATTCTTTAGAAAACAGACATATTTTGCCAGTCTCTTTCTAGTGGCTTTCCCAGGATCTCTGTAGCATATGTTGAGAAGTCAGCAGATGCACTCTCTAACCAAATCATTAAACAAAAACATGCTGAATTTCATTAAGGTCCTATGAACAAGCCATCTTACTGAGAAAGCCAGAGCTCTTGCAAAGTGGTCATCAATGAATTCACTATGAAGAGATTCCCTTCATTCCAGCTTTTTGTTTCTTTGTAAGACCTATGCCATGGGACTGGTGCACAGACAATTCTCCGGGGGAAAGGGCGTGGGGTACTTCCAATAGAGAGTCTCTTCCTCTCAGCTGGATCCAGCAAGACATAATCAACTGGAACAAATCATATGTATCACGGTGAGACTGCAAATATAGCCAAAACCCACACTCAAAACCACTACATCTTCATAGTTCAGGAAGCTGTAGAATTCTGCACATTTAAAACTAACATAGGCATATAGTTACTTGTATGTTTGTAGCATAAAATACAGCTCAATAACCAAATTACAGATTTGACACTAAAATTTCTATGGAAAAAAAAAAAGAAAAAGATAATTGGTGCTGATTCTAACAATGGGAGGCAGGAGAAACCACTTTTCATTCCTTCTCTCCACCTGATGGGATGTAAGATTTCAGAAGCAGACATCATGAAATTGGAATGACATAGCATGATCACAGGTTATTTTCTCTAGAGATCTTTTGTACTTTACTGACCCCAAAGGAATTCTCCATGGATGCTAAGAATAGAATGGAGACTTGCTTTCAAAGTGCAGTAAATGTCCACATACTTGAAACTGCTCAGAGGTTGTGAGTCTTACCAATGGCTTTCATGAGGCCGATACAATAGTCTGCCTTAATCTCTTCTTTTAAAGGTGCAAGGAATTCCTCCTGATCTGAACTAGGAAGAAGGTGAGTTGGAATATCTCCTAAGATTTTATTCACCACTTCCTTATCCTGAGGTGCCAGCATGTCTTCCCGCACTCCATTGTATATGTAGTGACAGTACCGCTGAAAAATGTTTAAAAGATTATGGTTATTGTATGAATTTTCTGACAGGTAATTAATTACTACAAAGTAGCTTTAGCTTTTCTATCACTTGAGCCTTTTCTGTAATTGAAAGGTGTTTGAATATAATTGATTTCAGCTATCTATCTCTGCTCCTTTTAAAGCACTGACATCTTTAAAATTCTTCCATCAGTGTTGATGTAAGCATATAGACCACTGGAACTCAGTGCAGCATATTAAATTACTTATCCAAAAATTGCTAGAGAGCAACATGAGAAGTTAAGAATTTGGGAAGATACTTAATGTGCAAACCCTTTACAACAAAAATCAGAGTAGCTACAAACAAATGAGAAAGGAGCTGACAATATTTAACAGCACTTTGCTATACTGAATATTTACATCTCCTAATCCTCATGTACTGCCTGCTTTTCTCAGCTACTTTTTAGTAAAGTTTCCAGATAAATTGCAGATGATTACTGCTGTCACTTTAACCTTAAAAAGAAATTATATAAATACCTCTAGATCATCACTTGAAGGTATCTTTTCTCGCTTACTTATCTCCCTCTCATGTAAATCCATGAGAGCAAATTGTTCTTCTGGGGTCAGTGGCTGGTTGTCTGTGTAATTTATGACATGCAGTTCTGGTGTATGAGCAGGTACACTCAGTGAAATGCGTTTCAAATTCTTTAACAAAGCACTTTTGAAAAAAAGGAATACAAGTTTAGTGAATAAAGAAGCAGTAATGTTTAAGGACAGATGACAAGGACTATATAAACCACTTGTGCTACTCTGAGGACAAGTATGACCTATGGAAGTATTTAAATTATTCACTACAAAACCCTCATTAAAATTGTATACTACTTTAATATAAAGGATGCAATCATGCAAACCTCACAACTGCCCAGTATCACTCAGACAGACAGTTATTTTATGAGCAGTTCTATCAGAGTCAAACCTACCAGCACAGTTATTTAGGTTGTCCAAGATCTCCATGGATTTAATTCCTGTGATTACCTTACCAAAATCTTGTGACACCAAAGCTAGCCTTGATGCACATACATTTTTTGTAGGGACTTAACATTTCATGCTTGGATGCCTGACACAGCATTCAAGTAAAAAGAAATATAAAATCACAACTCAAACTAGACTGACTGTAAAAATCTGTATCTTTATAACATTTCAGAACATCACCTGTCAGAACTCCATCGCCGCTTTTTCCTGGCAGCTTTAAATATCAGTTAAGAAAAATCACATACTGACATATTTTTCAAAGAAGATATTATTTCATATTGGTGAAAAACAGAGCTAAGATAATGAACTATCAGATAATGAAATAAGAAAAAAAATACATCATAGAGAAGCACTGCACATGATTATTTGGAGGGATGAACCTAACCAGTTAATCTGAAACTGGCTTTTCATTCATTGAAGTTAGGCATGCATGGGCAAATTTGCCTACACTGACTCTGAGGTATTTAAGCTTCTAAGTGTTTATTAGGGATAAGTGATTTCTTCCAGGGATGATGCTTTAGCAGATAAAGGCTTAGAGATAAAAATGCATAGAACAAGCAAGCCTAAACTCATAAACACATTCAAATATGGATACACGGTGAAGCCTGTGATATCTCTGTCATTGAAAAGGACTTGAGTTTTTGTATATTTTTCAATTTTAAATCCTGTGCAGTGAGAGTGTAGTTATTAGCTATGGAGTCACTTGGGTTTCGGTAGTGTTTCTGTTCTTTGAATGGAGCTGCCAAAGTCCATGATGACTCTTGCATCAAAGGAGGATAAAGGCTTTTCTGACGGAGAAGCTGAAATTGGAAAAACAAAAGCAAAAGTTTTACACCACACAGTAATTTAAAAAGTCTTCTTAGGGCTAGAACAGAATTCAACATCAATTAGTATAAAAAGAAAATGCATAGGTCTGACATACATTTGACCACCAACCTATTTTTAGATCACAATGCTCTGCACATTTATAAGGATAATTTTACACAACATTTCAGTAGTACTCAGGTGCTTTTTTTTTGCATAATCAAGGTATTTTTTATAAATAAGAGAAGACAGTACATTATCTAGTTCTTTCTACCCACCCACACATCTCTATCTTGCTTCTTTTCTTCTTCTTATATTCACTTAGATTTAGAAAATTCCTATTCCTCAGGCCTTCATTAGTGACCTGTCTACTTCTAACTCTCAATCCTTGTAATAGCTGAACAATAGTATGAGTTAACAAATCCAGCTTTTGTCTTTCTCTCACATCAGTAAGGATCTGTAATAGATTTCTTGTGTCTGTTCATTCCATGTTTTCTCAGGTTATTTGGTATCTATTGATGGCCTTTTCATCAGTCCTGATGTCTCTACTGATATAGCTCACAGGCACTGAGACACAGCTCTCAAAACACCCTCAGAGATAAAAGTACATGAGTTGCAATCATTGGAATTGATTGAATCATTACGTGGAATCATTGAATCATTAAGGTTGGAAAAGACCCCCAAGACCCTCAAGTCCAACCTTTGACCCAGTGTTGCAGTAGAGTCCAGGGATGGCAAGGAACACAGCATAAAGTTCAGATGAGAAAAAGACATTTATTAAGAAAATCTTGCCCTTTTTATACCCAGGATCACTAGAGCAGAATACAATCATTGGGTTTTGGGTGAAAACCTCTTCAGCATCATTGGTTAGTTACAGACTAATGGAGTCCTAATACATGACTAGACTGGCAATGTAGATGTTCTAATAATTTTTAAAAAAACAAAACTGAAAAAAAAATACAAAACCCAACCATCAGCAACACAATGATCATCCAGATGCAAGGCTTAGTGCAAGGCCTGACAGTACATTGCATTAAGTGTGAACCTCTGCAGTGCAGTGTTTAACCTGCCTGTTCATTTTGTCTAAACTAACAAGTTGGAATAAACATACATTGTATGGTGTTTTGTACATTAAAAAGTGTACAAAACACCACCTGCAACATGTAGTTTACAAAAACACCCAAGATGGTTTACACAAACTTCTGGTTCTCAGCTCCTCTTGTGAGAAAGCAACTTCTTCTCGCGAACAGGGCTGAGAGCTGGAAAATTTCACTTGTCAGTGTCCACAACCCAGGACCACCATGGCCACCAAACCACGTGGCAAAGGATGGGAATTTGGTAGCCCATGGAAGGTGTGCATTCCCTGGCAGCACATACCTCGTACGTGGCTGAAGGCGCAGCTGAAGCTGAAGCAGAAGCAGGTGCAGGTGTGCGGAGGAATGATTTCGGTGACTGTTTTGGACGACTCATATTGCACATGGAACTGACTAGGGAAAAATGAAAAACAACTTCAAAGATGTTTAGGAAATACTCTGTTTCAAAGTAGATTCATGAAGAAGGAACAGCCCTTCAGTTTTCATTATGAGTTTAAAATTATAAATTGTGACTTTTCAAATTTTAAGGAAACAGCCATTCTTTGGGGTGGGCTCCTCAGCAAAACATGGTTTTTGCAGTCATTTGATAAAACTTCTAAACACCAGTAAATATCAGTTTAAAAAACAAAAAAATTCCTTATTATTATATCCCTGAAAACTACTTAAAATTATTGAATATTTTAAGTTATACTAAAAACTCCACACGGAGTTTGCGATGGTATAAACTCTGGATATTAGAGTATTAAATCCTACCAGACTGCCAAAAGGACAGTGAAACAGTCCAAGTTGCATGAACCCTTTTACTGGAGAGCAAAAAAAAAGACCCACTAGATTTTTTTTATGTTTATCATGAGTCGGTTCCAGGAGAAGCTGTTGCCAGAATGCTGCTGGAAAAACAAATTGCTCACAAGTACTCTGCAAAGTGTTTTACTACAAATGTCAGGATATTTGATATGTTTTAGGATTATGGTCCACCTCTTCAAGGTGATAATACTTTGAGGTAGCCTTCCAGGACTCCATACAAAATGCTGTCAGGATACTTTCTCAGAATTTTTTCGCCTCACAGTGTTTTAAGATGTTTTTGAAAGGCAACTTTCCTTAGTATAGGCCAAAGCCTCTCCCACAATCTGCTCTGAGTTTCCTAAATCAAATTTGTTTAAAAGATTTTCAAGGAACAAATTCCTTAATACACAGTGACACTATGAGAAAAATGAGGTGGAAGTGTGTTGTATCTGAACACAAGTGAGTTAAATCATGAAAGAGGAAGCTATTACCCAATATAATTATGTTTGAATAAGATATAATCCTTTTTTTTTTACATTATTTTAGCACATTGTTATTGCTTTCTGATACATCACTGAAAAACTAGGCTGCTGGAACCTCGTTTTCTAGCAGACGAAATTGTGCCCTCCTCAATATCAAAGTAGAGCCCATTTAGAAATAAAATTTGAGAAAAGACTGATTTGATTTGCCTCCTAAGTATTCCCCAGCATGCCTGCACACACACACACAGAGAAATAAAGACATTATCACTCCCAGACATAACTCATTAAAGAGAGCATGAATTCCTCTTGATTAATGACTAAAGGATTGGGCTTTAGGGTACTTTAAAAATGAATAAATGATACAGTTTATTAGGCCATCCATTAATTCATTCTTTAAGGTAGAAGGGTCATTTAAAAAGCCATTGTTCATCCTGAAACAACTCCTGACTTATATGCCAGCTAACCTTTCAAACACCTAAATATTCAAACAAAGAAATCCTTAATAAGAAGTACATTATAAAGCATTAAGTCCAAAGAATATTCAACAAGAATATGTCTTTTAATAAGCAGTTAATGTCAAACCACTAACTACCAGTAATGGCCAATTTCATCTGAAGTTTTGATCAAGTTACGAATCTTTCACAGTCACTGCAGAAGTAACTTACCCTCAGGAGACTCAGGCTCTGTGTTGGCTTTATTTTGCTTTGCTTTTTCTGTTTGCTTAGAATTCTTTAGGCCTCCCCCTTGGTGTGAACACACTGTTGTTACATGCACTGAAAAGGAATGAGAGACTCATTTCAGGTACTACACAAGGTGTCAATCAGCTTCTATCCCAGCTGCCAGGAAGAAGAAAAATCCCAGCTCTCCCATTCCTTATTTACAACAGTAACCTTTCTCTCCCACCAAACCTCCATGATCTTTTTTCTTCATTCCTCCCAAGCTCGCTTTTCACCTAAATCTTTCTAACTCCCCCCAGATGTCATCTGCCACCCACTTTCTTCCATCTTGCTCTTTCCACTTTCTGCAAAACCAGTTTCCTCCCCACTGCTTATTCTCTTCTAACGTCCCAGGGACTCTGGGCCCCACAGCTGTGTTTCACAGCAGAACCACACATTAATTGCCAAGAAGAATAAGCCCATGTCAAAAGGAAGGGGAAAAGAGAAAGAGAGAGGTGCCCAGCATGCCTCACACACCCACAGGATGCACGGGTGAGCAGGGCAAGGGCAGATACCACCTGCAGGTGTTACCAGTCCCTCTGCCTGTCGCAGCTTGGTGAACTTCTCTGACACTCTGCCTTTCAGTCCTCAGCTTGGTTGCCCCAGTTACAGCATAGCTGGTGCCTGGAGACAGGATTCCCTCCTCCCTCTCCTCCCTCAGCGGAGAGGAAACAGCCCCTTTCAGTGTTGTGCCAAGCTGTGATCAAGGAGATTCAGTTGTGGAACCAATGAGGAATTGTAGGGGTTCCTTTTACCTCTGAAAGTCATGAAAAATGTAGCCCTGAGATATTCTAACTTTTGCATGAAAGCACTGCACAGAGCTCCCAGAGCAGTAAAGGCTCTATAAACCCAAATTTTCTTAAGATCTGGGAAAAAAAATATTCAAGATTCAAAATCTTGAATCCAAACACCTCCACCACTTTTCCACCATTCAGAATCAAACTCCCTGAAGCTCTGAACACAGCAGGTGGGATACTCCCAACTCCTCTGAGCCTGTATGCATCTGCCACCCACTCACAGTCATCACTACATCCTGGAAAGAGTCTTCCATCACATTCCTCCACAAATGGGAATTACAACCATCCAACGTGAAATCCAGCACAGTCTCTTAACAGCTAACCTCAAGAGGGGCCTTGTACACGTTCTGCCAACATGGCAAGAATTCCATTTTAAACCCTTTCCCATCATCTCTGCTATTTTTCATCCAATTTTCTGCAAGCTGTGAGAATGGCTGACATCCCTGAGTTAGCAGCAGAGTTTTCCTCATACTTTGCCCTTACACCATCTACGAGTGGAACATTGTTTTTGGCCACTGTACTCAACACATAGGCCAACAGTGCAGGGTACAGAACCAGCACTGGGAACTGCTTAGCTCATGTGTGCCCTAACTCTCCAAATATTTCAGTGCTGGTTTGCAGCATGAGTATTTTCCTGCTAATTGGAGCTGACACTGGCATGAAGACAAGCTCAATTAAGCAGCAGTTAAGAGTAACTACTGTTCCTCTGTGTATATCAACTTGGATGCTCATATATGCATGCCCTTCAAAGCTGAATAAATTATTTGTGCTGCTTGAAAAACATTAAAACCAGTTATTTTGTACAGAGGAAGATTATATAAGAATTTTTAGCAGAAGAAATAATTATGCATATAAAGAAAATAATTTACTAAGAAGTATAAGACTATCTTCAAAACCACAGCTATGGCATGCTTGAAAACAGACAGAAATTTAAAATCTCCAGTATACTTTAAACTCAGTGGCTCCATTGAACTTTACAGTGCCATTATCACTGGATTATGTCACACTGTAATTCTGCCAGTAATAGTTTTCCCTGTGCTCACTTTTTAAAAAAGTATACAAACACAACAAATTCAAATTTATTATTATATACCATAATGTACCAGGAACATCAATACACTATGCACTTTAATAATATGACAGATTAAACACTTTAAGAGTTCAAGCCAAATACACTTGCCCTGAGCACCCTCTTCTTGCAGGTTATCTTGTGCTGGACCTTTAGACCCCATTGTCCAAATATGTGTTAATATCCAACTCTTACTCCCTCTTCTACACAAGTCCTTGTATCTGCAGAGATCGTTGAAATCAGCACCTCAAAGACACAGAGCTCCAACAGTCTGATGTGTTAAACCCTCCATACTTCATGAAACCTCTTTTTGCATTTATCTCCAAACTAAACACGCTCTTTATTTTGTTGCCTTTAAAAAAATTATACACGAAAACATTAACATCCGGTTCTGTAATACTCTCTTAGGTGGCACCAATTAAATGATTAAAGCAGTCGTGAGAAACATGAATATTTAACTCATTTCTGATTGCAATTTTCATGCAATACAGCATGAAAAATTCCGCGTAGCAGAAGCTGGGAATTCACTGAAGCCTCACGCTTGCATGTTAACACCATCACGATGGCTCTGGAGAGCAGCCAGGCCAAACCACCGTGGCGACAACCTCAGCGTCCCTGCTGAGAAGAGTCCCAGGAAAATGCTGAGACACTGTAGGGCGCATCGCCTTTGCTGAAAACCCAGCTAAATTCTCACAGAAATTGCTCCTCACACGGCACATCTCCCCGAACAGGTTTGCCACCAAAACACCCGGAGGCAGCAGGACAAGGTGGAAGCGCGTGGGAAGCAGAAGGCGTGAGGGGGAAGGTGGCGGTGCCAGGTGAGGCGCACCACGGCAGCCGCTCCGCCGCTCCTCACGGCGGCACCGAACACTCCCAGCTCACCGCGAGCTGTCCCCGCTGCCTCCCAGCCCGGGGGCGGTGGCATTACAGACACCCACGGAGCGATTGCTGGCACCGGAGCCGGGAGGCGCGGTGCCGAACGCCTCCTGGGGCCGAGCGTGCCTCTGCACGCCTCCACAGCGGCACGGCGGCCGCAGATACCCTCATCTTCCCTCCTCCATTCCAAAAAAGCTCCAGGCTGCGTGTCCTAAAGCAACTCTAGGACACTCATGGGGGTTCCCGCACCGAGCGGCTGAGGTAGGGCCGGAGTGAAGGGCAGGACAGCGAGGGGGACACGAACGGACACCAAAGGGGCATCACTGAGCGCAGCCAGGCCCCGGCTGCCTTCGCAGTCCGGCCGCGGGTGCTGCCCGCCCACGGCCGCGCCAGGCGGGCC
>VZTN01014880.1:144884-167579 GCA_013400515.1 Erpornis zantholeuca
GGCTCGGGCGCGCCCCGCGGGCAGCTCCTGGCCAGCGGTGCCGGCAGCGAGCGCTCAACCGCTGTGTGAGACCATGCCTGTGCCGCGTGTTTGCGCGGGGGGCACCGCGGCGATGCTGGCACCCTGGCTGCTCGGGGCTGCAAACAGGAAAATGCATCCTCCAGCCTGCCCCTCGTAAGGGTCCCCATGCAACAACAGCTGGAAATTTTCAGGGAGGTTGCTGAGCTGAGGTTGCCTTTACACTGGCACAATTAAATATGTTAGAACATCGGGAAGCATTTTGCCTTTATACGCAGTGTTTTGAAGCCGTATTGGGCATGCTCTCCTAGCTGAGCACAAGGATACTCACAGAAATATGTCTCATTAGTGTGTTGTCAGTTTCCAGCACCAATAGCAACAAATAGTCCATGCAGGTAGTTAGAAGTGATGTTTTTACTGGTGATTGAATACCCTGATGGGTAAGCACAGGATTAATGTTATAAAGGAAGAAGGTGAGTCAGCTGTATCTTGCTACTTGGCTTTGGGAGTTTCAAAAGAGCTTGCAGGGACAAGCCTTCTACATTAGACGTGCTTTTGTAAAAGTAATGTTTTAGACTGTATCACTTCATCTGAAACCTGCATTCTCTCTTTGTACAAAAGAAACATTTCATTTTCAAAAAGCATCTGTGTGAGCTTGCTACTAATTGTACCTTCATTTTAAGGGAAATTGGATGGCTGAGTGAGAACTGGCTGTTCAGAAGAGGTCGTGGCTGAGGATTAATAACATGTCTAAAGAAATGCAGGAACTACAGAAGCAATGGCACTCCGTGATACAGACCATCCACAGCAATGCAAATGTGGGTCTGGATTGTAGTTTTATATATTTATGAAGCTGCTCCTTTCCTAGCTATCAGGATATCACACCCTGATTTGTTTAAATGCACTCTGTGTTTTTCAAGTGAACACTGTGAGGCCTATGGGAAGGCCTGTCCTCCCACACCTTCAGTCAAGAAAAAGGGAAGCCTGGTTCTGCTTTTTTTTTTACTGTTTTACTGTCATAACCCTTTGAGATAGTAGAGTAGGATTTTAGTAAAATGGTTGAACTGCTATAAAAAGAACAAAAACTACAATATGTGTTTCCTTAAGGGAAGGGAAACTACTGCAGTAAAATCCCAGTGTATAGCTATGACTGCCTCTGTAAAATGATTTTATTAGTAACATTATTAAATTCTTAACAACTCTCTGATACAGACACGCCTGCACTGTAGTTAGATTCAACAAATGAAATCTAATGAATCTAATGAAAGTTAGATTCAACAAAGGTTGCAGATATTACTAAGTCATGGATAAAAGAAAAATCGATAATTTTTAAATGTTGCAGAGTTTTTAAATTAACAAATAGAGTTCTCTAGTTCAAAACAATGGTTGCAGAGGCCCCAGTGAAAGCTGCAGCTAGACTGATTTATTTTTTCACTTGTTTTCAGATGGGTTGTTTTTTTGTGCATTTGTTGTGTTTTATAATTTGTGCAAGAATAGAACTGGGAAGTCCAAGAGAAACATGGTAGAATTAGATTTGCTCTGAAGTTATCTGAATTTGCAGCAAGCCCCCATGCTCTTGAAACAAAGAGGCAACAGCTGCTCCCTGTTCCAGCTGCAGGCTGACAAAAGATCTATTATACCTGTAGTTCATTACAGTGGCAGTGATCTGTGAAAGGTATCTGTGAAAAGAGAGAAAAACAATCTGAAATGTTTTTCTTTCATCCACAGGTTGTTGCTTTTATGAATTCTCGCGTTGGCCAATATTTAGATGACCATCCTTTTGTTGCCTTGTCACTCCTGATGTTTGTGGCAGTGTCAGCTATTCCCGTTGCATTTTTCCTGGTTTTTGTTGTTACAACAGCTGTGATGGCCTGTATTGGTGTGATAATCATGGAAGGTACTGTATGCAGTCATGTATGTACTTACTTATTCCCTTTTCAGGCATCTTTTCCTTTTTTCTTCTTCCCTCTGGAAGTCTGAGCCCAAGCAACTGAGGATTTCTGTGTGTAGTCCTCAGGTCTCAGCAGTACTTAAACTCTTAATACAAGAAGAGTAATGTGATTAAGTGTAGTCTATACACTACAAATCCTATTTTCCTTTCTAATCTCAGCCACCAGGAAATTCCTAAACCAGTTATCTCGAGCACACATAGCTCTTATAGAGGTTATCCAGATGATTGAGGAAGATCATTTTCCCAAATGGTTTGAAATTGGGGTTGTGCTAGAATGTCAGCTCTTCCACTTTGTACATAGACCTGTTTAAATAACAACCCATTGTTGTTTTGTTAGGTGTTGTCATAGCCATAGGTGGCATAGCCCTTCTCTGTGTGCTGTGTGGCCTGGGAGCACTGTCCCTGGGAGTTTCTGGAGTGCTCAGTGTTTCTTACGTTGCACTTTCAACTCTGGTCAACTACTGGTGTGCATCAAGGTGAGTATGGATGGCTGGAGCCATGCTTGGATTTCAAATTCTTCTGCTGTACTATTGCATTGATTGCTTCATTTTTTTTTGTCTAAATGAGCCACTGTTGCTTAGTTTATCAATGCTTCTTGAATGCTTTGAATTTTGGTCTACCTTCATGTCTTAATATGCAGCATACAGATGTCTGGTCATCAGTAGATATTCTAATGAGTGTTAATACATGCCCTTTTTCCTGTCTGGGAAAGAGGAAATATGAATGGTCTTTAAATGTGAAGATGGTAATGCAACACAACATCAGGCAGTAAAATACAGCTTTGTCTCACTCCAAGGTGTTGCTTGAAATGCCATTAAAACCCACTGCCAAGTTAAATTTTGTGTAGAGGATGAACATTGTACAGTTTTTCCTGCATGATAACACAGCTATCTCTGCTTACCTGCATTTGCAGAGTACAGAGTAAGGAACCAAAATCCGTTGTAGATTTGGGATAGGTCCTCGAGTACTTAAAAGGGACAATGTGGTCAGAATAGAAATAACAGGTTTTGTAGGATACTGTGCAGGTTGCCAGTTGTGCCTCCCAGGACTTTGGGCTTGGGGGCCTATTTCAGTCAGCATTGCCTCAGCCAGGCAGCTGTGAGCAGGTGGCAGCAGCAGGCTGTGCTGGAGTGCCACCTGTGGCCCCCTGAAATACCTGCCAGGGAAGGAACCACAGTAATCACTGAGGCAGAGAGAAGAGCAAGAAGAAATATCACAGCTGTTGAGTTTCTCCATTTGCTCCTTCAGCACAGCTGTGTTTGCATAGCTCTCAAGGACACACAGAGCTGCCTGAGATGGCAGCATGGTGAGGGAAGCATGGTGCAAGGCCCAGTGTGTGCACACATGTTCCAGGGCTGCCAGCTCCACAGCAGTGCCCACCAGCTCCAGAAGACTCCCATTTTCCATAGCACATCCAAGCACACAACCCAGCCTGCACACCAGCCCTACTGACCTACGGCTGTGATGTTAAGACAGGTAATACCAGCTAGTGTTGTGGTCCTCTTTGGAGAGAAGCTTAGGTGGACCAGCAGCAGATGTAAACCAGCTGGGGCTCACATTGTTCAGCTTCATTGAGCAAAAAGTTAAAGGACAATAATTTTAGGGAAGAACAGACTATAAAACCATTCTTTTCTCTTGTGTACAGGGATCAGATAAAGAAGCAAGATGTTAATGGAAGTTTGCCACAGAAGAAGCCTGTCTTGGATCTTTCTGCCAATACTGGGAAGGGTGAATAAGTGGGTTTCTCCCCCATTCACACTCAGCTGTACAGTTCCAGCCTTTGCTATGTAATTGTTTACTCACTGAGCATTCAACCATTGTGTACTCCTGGAAACTGAGAAAAATCAATATACACCTTACATTGGCACTGTAGAAGGGATATTAATAATAACCAATAAGCAGCAGTGCATTGCAGTAGTAAATGTATGTGCATGATGGAATGTTCCATGGAGTTTGGTAAAGGGATGTAATAATATTTGGTACTGTTAAGTCAATGGCAAGTAGGTAGACAGAAAGGGGAGGGAGGTATTTCACTTCTCCTACTGGAGTATTCTCTTTAGTACAGAGCAGTGGTCATTGTCATACAGGAGAGTCAAAGTCCAGCACAGTAGAAACCTGTTTTGAATGTGGAATGAGATGTGTAAGCCTTAACAACCTTTCTTAAAAGAGTATGAGTACATCCTGCCCATGCTTCATATTTATTATACAGGGACAAGTGGGTTTGTCATGTGCTAAGTCACAGTCTAAGCTTTTATCTACCTTTAGATATTATATTATATCCAAAGGGAAGTTTTCCTTATCTTGCCTCATCAGGTCAGGGGTATGCTTAGGTCTTGCTTTTTTCCCCTATTTGTTTAGGTATTTGAATTGCCTGGTTTGCTTCTCAGTTGTAACTTTGTATACATTATTTAAACTCTTCATTTTTGCAAATGCTGTTTCATTTTTAAGCATTAAGAAGGTATCTAACTATATTTAGTTTAATAAAGTGCTGTTTGTTTAACCAGATTGTCTTATTAGTCTGCTTTGTTCTACAGTAAAAACAACTTTTTCACATCTCCTTTTAGGAATGCTATGTTTGGAACTGAGTTTTTCTCCTTGATTAAAGTATTTTATATGGCCAACATTGCTGAGCCAAAGACTGCAGATTACTCACCTTCTCATGCCTGTGGACAAATGCAGATGTCTAAGGTCTAAATTAGTTTTACTTAGTTTTGCACTAATGAGGCTGCTGCTTGGTTAAAACATGGACACAAAGCCTACCTGAGCTGTAATGTGCTCCACACAGTAGTGGTGGTAATAGGTTCAGCTTTTAGGCTAAGCTGGCCCCACACTTCAGCTGGAGAGTGAAATAATCCCCAGAAGATTTCCAGAAGCCCTTTATTTTAATGGCACATTAATTCAGCAAACACTACAAAGCCATATAACCAGCCTTCCCTCAGGCAAGGCTGCCTGCAAGAGCTTTCCAGGAGGCACCTCCAAAGACAGAGCAATAAAGCCCTTACACCTAACTAAAGTAAGTCAAAACCTTTAGAGCTCAGCTCATGCATGGATACACAGCTGAATCCTTTCTCCTGAATTTCCTTTATGTCCTCATATTCTGCTGAAGGGAAGAGGAATTACTTAACATCAGCAGACACTAAAATAAGTTAATTCAGTCCCACTCAGAGTCTGACCCCACATGAACCATTTCCTTCTGCATTTTAAATTTATTTTTCATTATATAATTCATTCTGTCATCAGCACTTAGCAGGAGCTAAAGCTGTTAATTCTCAGTGACCTGCAGGTAAACTTGGAGCAGTTTCACTCCTGCTGCCCTGACCTTTGCATGCTTATCAAGCCTGTCATTTCAAGGCTTCTCACTGTGTCCTAGAGCTGCTTTTTGTGCTGTGCCATCACCACAGTGTGGCTTTCAAGAGGGAGATGCTGAGGAAAAACTAGGTCAGCATAGAGCAGGTGTTTTTAGTGGAGATAGTAAGGCCACCTCTTAAAAGGAGGGCAGAGGTTGTTTTCTTCTATAAATTGTTAAACACTGCAGCAGAGCTAAGAAATCCTTAGCAGGACAGGTTGGGGAGATGCTGCCAAGTCCCATTTTTCTCATTTGCTCTCAGCTTCCTGCAGAGCAGCACCAGCCCCATGAGAAACTGGCAGGAGACTCCCACCCCAGCAGCACCATCCCAAGCAGCTCCTCAGCCTACTCAGCTCTCGTTCACTGCCCCTCACTTGAGGCATAAGCATGCCTTAAAAGGCAGCCACTGCCATGGCCCTACATCCCAGGGGACCCCAAACATCCCATGTCTAAGGAGATTTGGGGCAACCAAATGTGGTGTGCTCCCTGAAGCAGCTGCTTGAGCTCAGGCTGCAGAGTCAATGCTGCCTGCACCTGCAGCAGGTTCTGCTGGCTCCTCTTGCAGCACCACCATCCCCACCTCACCCTGCCCTGTGGCAGAAGAGAGGGACATCTGCCTGAATGCAGGAAAGGAATCTTTTTTACCTGTAGGGTGAGCCTGAACTTTCCACATAACAGACTTCAACAGGGGACTGCCCCCTTCAAGAGGGGCAGCAGTGCACATAAAGGAAGAGGGGAGGAATGCATGTATCTGGGCTCTAAGATAAATTATTTACAAAATAGGGAACAACATCCCATGTTTTCCTTGATTTAAATTAATTAGATAAGTCCTCAGTTAAACCACCCTGCAATGTCCCCAAGGAGCATAACTGAGCCACCCTGAGGGAACTACAGTTAACCCACCTAGAGACAGATCTCCTCTCCTGTGCCATATCTGAAGTCTTTCCCTAGGCAGACAATATCAGCCAGGAGCAGAAACCAGGCAAGAACAACCTTCTCTTTGACCTAGATAGCTGTCACCACGTGCAACCTCTTCCTCTCACCTCCTCAGGCAGTAAAAATAGTACAGAATACAGAAGTCAAAGAGCAAAACTAAAGCTCTCACTGCTTCCCTAACTGAAGGTACCTGAGCTGTTTTAAATACTTTCACTAGTACAAGTCTGCAGATTCCTGTATGTGAGAAATATTTCAGCTTATTGGGATGTTAACTAGCATATTTGCATTCACACAACTGGCACTGTAATGTCATTTAGTAAACTCCAACCATCCTAGAGCAAAGGTTCAAACTCCATCAATGAGAAACAGGGAAACTTCTCCACCTGAATATGCACTGAGATCTTTTCCACACACTTCAGAACAGATGGAGAGGGGGAATATTAAGATTAGCCTTGTTTGGGTCACAAGAGCTAAACAGCCAATACAGTTAAGTACAACACACTGTCAAGTACATAAACCCTCTCCATCAAGCACCACTTATCTGCCTTTTGTAGAGATACTTCATATTCCAGCCAAGTGCTAAATCAACAAGACTTAAGTATAGCAGGTTGTTTGCTGAACAATAACTTAAGTAATCCTTTCAACCTTAACTACTGCCAGGCTGCTGACAGTGACTGACCTGCAATTAAGTGGCTCAAAAGTGAGAGTCATAGCTTTATAATGCTTATATTACTATAACTTTTATTAAACACTACCATAACATGTAATGATCATGTTGCTCCTGGTCTCTACTCCATGCTCTCTTTGCACAAAATACACATT
The DNA here is from genome assembly GCA_013400515.1 of Erpornis zantholeuca. Lineage (NCBI taxonomy): Eukaryota > Metazoa > Chordata > Aves > Passeriformes > Timaliidae > Erpornis > Erpornis zantholeuca. Next base: position 151,958 of record VZTN01014880.1, read on the forward strand.
GATGCTTAGAAAATGCAGCCTGGAATCTGTTGCATTAAGAACAGCTCATTAACAATGCCTAAGTGAAGCAGGGGCTGTGGCAGACAAGCCCACAGCCTGTGCAGTGACAAATGACAGGGTCTGGCCACTAACTTGACCTGAAATCTGCACACTCAGAGACCACAGAGCTGGACTTGTGATGATCACTCTCCCTGCTCACACAGCATTGCCAGACAATGTTTAACCCAAGGCTGTTACACTTCTACTGCAAAAAAGCACTTTCATTGTGCCACATGCAATTACATTTTATGCTTCATTTCCTTGATTATGCAAGGCAAGGTGTACAAAATAAGAACTGTATGACAAACTGCCTCACCTCAGGTGGGCAGTGTTACATCTACAGACAGTGCAGAGGAGACAGCTTTAGCTGTCCCTGCCCTTTCCTCCCCCAGTTTGAGACCCAAAATGAGACTCCTGGTGCTCCTACTTAGTGGCCAGTGGAAGTTCCAGCCATCAGAAGATCAGCTCTGGCAGGAGGAAGAGTCTGTGCCACTTTGTTTTTTTCCTAATGTCCTTCTAGACTGCTGTATCCAGAAAAGGGATATCTATCTCCTTCAAAGACCTTTTGCAATGACCTAATTCCTATAATAAGGACAAAGGGTTTTTTTACAGTAATGTTTTAACACAAGTGCTGGGTGTTGCTAAACAACATCAGTAAAGCCAGGTTTTCATTTCCAGGTACAAGGCAGGGCTCATGTTTACAAAAGCAGCTGCAGCTACTCATGCTGCCCATACTGGCACAACATGGATTTTTTTAAAACCCAGTTGAGAGGAATCACAACTGTGAATGATGATAAGCAATTCAAGAAAGGAAATCAGCTACAAAGTCTAACAGGAATTTAACACAGCAGTGGTCTGTTTCAAAACAAAGACACTCAAGAAATTAAGTATTATAGTGATTGTTAAAAACTAATCTACAATAATCTAAATATTCAGAGGATGAGCAGTATGGATTTAGATAACTAGATACAGGAGAACAAATACATGACAGACATAATTCACCAAGTAACTACTCCAAGTTTATTTGGAAAGCCACACTAACATGCCACATTTACCATGAAGACTCTTCTCTTTAGGCGTTTAAGGAAAGCCAAAAACAACAGCGTTGTGGCCAGAGAGACAACACCAACAGCAGTCATGGCAATGCCAGCCCACACCTCCTTGCTCAGGAGAGTGCTCCCTGCAAAGCAAGAGGAAAGGCAGTTTGTTTGTGGAGACAGATCCTCACTAAGCCCAAGGAACACCCCTCAGCACCAGCAGGCTCAGTACCTCGGGCTGCAGACCACTCTTCTGGCACGAGGAGGACAGGTCCTGGCAGGCTCACCAGGGCAGGGTTCACAGCTGCCACCCCACTTTCTGCAACAGGAACACAGCACAGGTGAGCCCCACAGTGCAGTGGGGGTCTGGGATCAGCACAACCCAAATTCTGCTCAGACATTACCTCGCTTGCTTCTGGGTGGCCTTGGGCACCTCGGTATGCACAGGGGGGAGTCTGGGTGAAAGCGGTGACAGAGCAGAACGCTGCAGTGGAAGTACACCTGGGACAGAGGATGGGAGGAATGAGAGTCTGTTCACTTGGCAACAATGACTCCTCCTACTACTGCTCCAAGTAGGGGGATAATGTCACCTACCAGGCCAGGAAAGGCTTCATCACCAGAGACAAAGGCAAAAGTCTTCACTTCCAGCCTTTGGCGATAGTTAGCGTAGCTGACACCATGTCCCACAGGGTGAAACACAGTCCTGTAGCTGTCTAGGTCATACTCACACCTGCCAGTAAATAAGAACCAAGTCAGAACATCAGGGTACAGAAAGTTTGGGTTGTTGGTGTTGACTTCTTTAAGCAGCAGATTGAAGTTCAGGGCTGAAGTGCCACCTTCTTCCTACAAATTCCAGCATCCCAGGGCACTTCTGGGAAGGCCCTCATACTTAAAGCTCTCTTACTAAAGAGGGAGCAGAGGAGAATTAGGGAATCCTCTCACCCTCTGCAAAAGGTGCTTCCCTTTGCATGGCAGGGCACTCACCCATCCACCACAATGCTCCACTGGGTAAGCGATCCCGGATCCTGTGAGGGAGTTGCCCAGCAGTCATCCAGCACCAAGTGCAGGTTGGGGTCGTTGCGGTTCAGGACCTGAACCTCCAGGAAGATGGGCTGCCGCAGGTACCTCACTATGGGGTACTGATCCTCACGGTATGGCTGCCTGTACGAGTCCTCTGCAAGAGCCAGAGCCCTGTTAAACAACTCAGGGGGCAAAGAGGGGCTCCAGCTCTTCCACAGCAGCTGGTTGAACAACCACTGTCTGTCCTTGGGACACAGATTTGAGGTGGCTGCTCCAAGCAGAGAGGAAGCACACCAGGACAGTAGAAGTCCATGTACCAGAATAGTTCACTCTCACACCCTCCCCTCCACAAGCTCCAGACACCTCCCAGCCACTGAGCCCAGAGGCAGCTTTACCTGGGTAGCTCAGAAGAACTAAGGAGAGGGAACCTTGGTTCACTGAAGCAGGTGGAGGAGAAAGGTTGTCTACTTTTACAGTGAGGGAGGCATCACCACCACTGAAGGAGCACACAACTGTTAACCTGTAACAGGGAAGGAGCAGGTAAGGCATATATCAATGTGTGGGTAGTACAGCAGTGGATAGCCTAAAGAGGCTTCCAGACACACCTGAGTTCACTGTCCCTCGAGATCCTGCCCAGGGGAAGGTCTGTCCATAATGCCCTCACCTCATTCTCGTAATGAATCTGCTCCCCATCAAACTGTGGGTAAATAACAGCATTAGTGAGGGAGCCCAAAGCCTGAATCCCACCCACCCTGGCCACATACTCACCCAGTGCCTGGTCCCACACCCATTCAGGGGCACATGGAACCAAACCCTGTCCTTCAAAGGTGACTTGTAGGCTGGCTGGCACCCAGGATCCCTGAGCCTGAGCCTGTCCAAATCCAGCAGTGGGGTGGTACTCTCAGCAAGGATTTCAAAGTCCATGTACCCATCCTGGGTGCACACAGCAGCTGTAACAGAGGCTCACATAAGTTGTTGTGCCAAGTCAGTGACAGCTCTGTCTGCCAGGAGCTGTGGGTGAGAGGAACTAATCCAACACCAAGTGTAAGGATGAGCTGTGCTGAGGGGCTGCAGGGCTCAGTCCCTTACCTATGGGTGTGTGCTGCTCACAGGGGCACTCGGGGTGCATCACCATCGCCACAGCCTCCCCGTGGAAGTGAAAAACCAGTTTCAGAGAGGACAGGTAGTACTGAAGTCCTGAGCAGCTCTCCCCAAGCAGCTGAAGGAGAAGAGTTACTCTATTGGAGTGTGGCTACAACAGCTCATTTTAACACATGCACCTGTTAGGGCTGACTAACAAATAAGCCAAGCCTGAAGAGCACAATGGCCTCAGGGGAAGCTCACTGGCATTGCTCCAGGCATGCCAAATACCTCCCCCTCCAACAGGAATATTTTCACCTCCATCTGTTGTTGCCAAAAGGCTCCAGGAAACCCAAGTTACCTTGCATGATGCCTGTCTATTACAAAGGCAGTTTGCATTCATCTTAATCACACCTGCCCTCAGCCAGCCACAGGGCATGACAAACCTGACAGATCCTTAATCAAGGTCAAAGCTACTGTGCTCTGGGTCTCAAAGGATCAAGGAGTTGTGATCACACCATCATGTGTGATGCTCAGGGATCAGAACTCACCCTGGATTTCAGGACTCCCCTGCTGATATGGAGCCTGACTCCTCTCTGTGTGTCCAGAGTGATCCCATTTTCCTGAAGCTCATCCATGGGAATGGTATTATTCTCTACATCTACATCCACAAGGATCCCTGGAAAGGCTGGGATGGCAACAGTCATGTGTGTTGCATTACAGAATGCTGGACCTGCAACAACACCTCTGATAAATATAACATCCATTTCCCTGGGGCAAAAGCAGGTCAGGCTCTGACTTTTTACCTGGAGCACAAAGCATCCTTGACTCTGCAGTCAGCCTGTGCTCAGGAGGGCCATACGTGAGCTTGAGTGTCACGGTGTAGAGCACTTCACCATTGTGCTGACAAAGAAGAGGGAGCTCTGTTAGACAGTGCTCAGCTCCTGATCCATCATCAGAGCAGCCCCAGAGGGCCATGGACTGCATCAGGCTCAGGTTTGCTGCTATTCGTGTTTGCAACAGCAGTTTCTTCCCACCTCAGCCTTCCTAAAAACAGCTGCTGATCATGGGACTGCCAGTCAGATGTGCACAGGGCTGGCTGTGGCTAGAATCCTGCTTCTGGAGACTCCCACTCGCTGTGCTGCTCTCTGAGGTGCACATTGTTCCTCCCCATCTCCTTGGGCCAGGCAGTTCAGGGACAGTTTGCAAAGCCAGACAGCTTTGCACACACCAGCTCAGCCCAGCAGTGCAGCAGCCTGACATCAGCTCTGGGCCTGGCCTGAAAATGCTTTCCCCAGGTCTACAGGAGGGAGACAGTGCTGCCCAAATGGCCCTGGGTGACTCCCAGGGTTGATTCTCCACTCACATACCTTGTAGGACACAACGCCAGTGGCAGCAAAAGCCACCTGAAAGATCAGGTTGTGGCCATCAGCAAGGAAGTTATAGCCTTGCTGCATTGCTTGCCCAAGGCTCAGCTGATGTATTCTGGTTCCATCATCAACTGACAGATTCCAGGATGTGGGAGCTGCTGGAACCTGCAAAGCAGGAGATCCTTGCTTAGGGAAGGAAGGCACAGAAGCATTCAGGGCATTAGATTTTTACCCTGCAGGGCTGCCACCATTCAAGCTCCCTATATGGACAGCCTAAAATTAGGCTTCCCGACACATATACCAGAGAGGTTCTTGCTCCAACTTGGAGACATCAGGCTCAGTTTAGACCAAAAACCCAGGCACCCCCCACCAGCCCCCTTCACAAGGAACATACCATATGCTCATCACCGAGGCTTGAAATGAGTCCTGGGAAGGTAACCTGGAACACAGCACAAGGATCAGGCTCCAGGAACTCACAGGGTTGGAGCCACAAAGCAAAACCCCAACTACAGCTTCCCAAAGCAGACAGCAAACATCAGCTTCCCCTGCAACAGGGCTGGAGCCAGGCTGGGTGCATCACTAATGAACATTTGCAAACCAAAGCTCTCCAAAGAGCCAGCAGCCAAGAGACCTCCCTGCAGCTCACTGGAGCCCTCCCCAGCTCCCTGCAGACCCCAGACACACAGTTCCAGGAGACAGCCACCCTGCCTTGCAAGCCTCAGAGCAGGATCTGGGGCACTCCCACGCCTCTACTTACTGCCATGAAGTCTTTTGTGCAGTTTGTTGCACCAGCAAACACGGGAGGAATGGCTTTATCTGCATGAATGCTGTCACAGCGAGCGCTGTAGGTGACATTCTTCTCCTCTCCCACTGAGTCATTCACCATCAGCCTCAACCAGAGCTGGTGCTGACCATGCTACAGGCAAGAGACATCAATTAGAAAGAGGCAGCAGCATGAGGGCAGCTAAAAGCCATTGGGACTGAACTCTAACTTCAGAGTAGGTTTAGGTGTTTGTACCAGTGCAAGGACAAGATAACTTCTTGTTTTAAAAGCCCAAAGAAAAAATGAGGAGCTCTTTAGGAAGGCAGGGGGCACAGGGTTAGGTCAAAGAGCAGAAGATACAGAGATAACTGGAGAAGTCAAGAAGAAAATGCCAAGGAGTAGCAGGCTGTAGTGCCAGATTCAGCTATCCAGAAAAACTAAGCTAATAAACAGCAAAACAGAGTCTCATGGTATTTCAAATACCTAAAAGCAACAGATACCAGTAAAGCATCTGCTCTTGGCCTCCCACTTACTACTCTGCCTCAACAGCTGCGATCAGCATATGGTGTTAATTGTCTGTCAATACACATACATTTAAATAGATTGCTGCTCTGAAACTCCTCAGCCTGGTCCATCTCCCTGCAAGAAAACCTGTCAAGTTGTCCAAGTCCTTTACAGGAGAGCACATTTGTGGCAAGCTCTGAGGGATGTAACTCAAAGTTAAAAGAATAAGAGCTTCAGTAGGCTTGGTTTTCTTTTTTTCAGCCTTTGACATGAAGTGTTCTTTTGTAACAGCTTTAAGTTGTCAGAAGTATAAGTATTCTTACACTTATACTTACTAAGAAAGTTAGGAGTAGAAACCCTATTAAAGCCAGTCTTGTCCAGGGAAAAAATTAAAGTCTCCACTTCATTGCAGCAGCTTCCCAAAACAAAGACCCCCTTACCTGCAGGCTAGTGCAGTTGACAAACAGGACACTGAGTAGCAGCCTCTCATAATCCACAGAGTGGTCACAGGACACAATTTCCTCCCCACTGGCATCTAGGAGGGATGTGGAGGGTTAGCCCTGCAGCAGGCAGGGCTCAGCAGGGAGGGCCAGGGCAGCAGCAGTACATACCAACCACACACACGTGCCAGGAGTAGTTGCTGAGCTCTCTGGAAAACTCAACTTCCATCCCATCCCTGCCACAGGTCACGTTTCCTGCAGAGGGAAGGTCACCAGGAGCTCCAGCAAGCCCTGCTGGAGGCACACAGCCTGCAGGCCCCTCAGCCAGCCCCTCCAGAGCCCCTTCCATGCCAAGGCAGGGGGGAGCAGCTCCAGACAAACCCAAAACACACATCCCCACCACTGCCAGCCCAGAGAGGGCACTTTACCCAAGAGATCCTGATCCCCCAGGCCTTCAGCACAGGGGACTAAGGGCAGCAAAAATCCAAACACAAGCAGCAACCTGCAAGGAAAAGAGAATCAAGTGAGAGAGCAGCAAGGAAAGGACTCAGCTCTCCTTCTAGCCACACCACACTCACCACATCCCTGAGGTGCTCCAGCACCAATGCTCAAAGCCCATCTCTTCACTGGCACCACAAGCTTGGTCCTTGTCTGCCCAGGGAGGGTTAAATAATCCCTGGGTCTGGCTCACACAGGTGCCACCCCTCTGCTGCCCCGGGAACAGAGCACTTGCACCTGCAGCTCCTTGAGTGGGGACACCTCCAGGTGATGCCAGGTCCTTGGCATGGGGAGTGGCTGCCTTCTATTTTGAAGGCACACTTTCCTTGCTGTGTATTTCTTTTATTCCCTTGGTAGATGTTTCACACAGAAATGTGTCTCTGTTTTGGCAGTTATTTTGTTAGAGTTTTCTGTGCCACTTTGCTTTCCCTGTCCCTCACACTTTGGCAGCAGGACAGCATTTGAGACCCCAGCGAGCTCAACATGGCTTTCATATTGACTGTTTGAAGCACTGGTGATGATTTCATGGAGGAAAAAAAATCCTCAAAACCAAGCAAAAAGTTTTAACAAAGCCAAGACCAGGTCAGGACTTCTTTTGAGCACTCACAGCAAAAACTGCAGGAGTCCCTGTGATATGACAAATAATGTCACTGCTCCCAGCCCTACAGTGGGCAGGCTCTGCAAGGGATGCCCTTGGACCCACACCAGGACAGTGATGCTTAGGTTTTAACTTTTATATTTTTCAAACCCTGCACTGCCCAGTGTAACTCTGAAGTTTCCTGTAGCTCATTAAGTGCTGTTCTCTATGCTAAGATAGACATAACAAAACCTCTGACTTGCTCTCCAAAGACACCCAGAACAAGAACTGCAAACCACAATCTTGGGGACAGGGGGGCAAGCTTGGGCAAATTCCATCCTTGCCTGGCTTCTGCTTGGGGAATTGATGCTGAGATCCAAGTGGGAAGAACTCGGGAGCTGTCCTGGTCCATGCTGGGATGCACTGAGGCAGGAGCCTCTGGAGCCCAAAGTGTGCACCTGAAGGCCTTTCCAATAAATACCACCTTTTTTTCCTTTATTCCTGTCTGCTCTCTGTTTCTAGGGAGCCATTTAAGGCATCACAGCAATCACATTGTGTGGGTCAGGCTCAGCCTGGTGTGGGAACTCACTGCTCCAAGGACATCCAGCAGCAGCAGCAGCATGTCCTGGGGCACAGCAGTTTTGCCTCCATAAAAAGCGAAGAAATAAGCTCTTATTGTTGTTTTAAATGTTGTCATCATCTCTGAATTGTGTAGCCACGATTACCCAGTGTGACTAATCCCATTCTTCTCCAAGCCCATTAGTTCCAAAGATCTCATTAGGCAAGCAGAGCCTCCCTTGCCTCCCCTCGAGTGGCCTTTACCATACCACGTTTGGTGCTTGTAAAACTTGCAATGAGGAAATGTTGTGCTGGGTAATTCCTCCTGCCAAACAGATGGCACAAGGACAGCACTGGGCAGATTTGTGCTCCAGGTTACCTAGAACAACCTCACTGGTGCTGCTGCAGCCCTTCAAGCTAAGCTGTTCGTTTATTTTAATATTAAAATAAATATTTTATTTCAGATTGTTCTCAAATTAATAGAGTGATACCCATATACACAGTAAAATCCACCAACAAAGCAAAGCTGCTGGTTAAATAATTCATTGGTTTACGACCCCATGTACCATCACAACAGAGTTTGAGCCTGGTAAGACATTTCAATTGGAAGAGGAATGGTTCTGAAGTTCTTTTCAAACACAAAAAGAAAAGCTTCATTCTAACTATCCAGGGAGTTTAAAAAGTTCACCATTTTGAGCTTTAGTCTCAAAAGAATAATCTCTATTCAGGCTGAGAAATTTAGCTCATTTGATGTTGAATCATTTATTGCATTTCAAGTTGAGGTTTCTGGACAGGACAAAGAAGAACAAGTACCAGGAGTTTAGAAACAGATGAAGATTTTGTTTGGTCTTTTCTTTTTTCTTTCCTTTTTGTATGACAGAAATAATAATAAAGCTTGCAAAGTTCTGGAGCTTCTCCCCAAATGACATGGGTTTTTCTTTACCTCTAATTAAAACTTGGAACAATAGCTTCCCACTTAGCATTATACAGGGTAAGTTTAAAATCAATATTTTCAGATGTTAACAATAAAAATCACTCTGAGATCAACACTTTGTGTGCTGGATTAATTACGAGAAAAGCAAATGAAGGTAGTTCTGTAGTAAAAATCAAGGATCTTGACAATTAAAAGGACTCTTCTGCCATCAAATCACTTTTCATGGGTGTATCATGTTTGCTCTCTCCTACAGGGCACTGGTGCTATATGCAGTATGTGACTTGGTGATCATTTTACTCTTCAAAAAAGGCCTAGTAAAGGAAATAATATTCAATGACATCAGGAAACAGCTAATCTTATATATATATATATACACATATATTTATATGTGTTACCTATCTTTGCTCTGCTACAGCTAGTTCTTGTAGTAGCTCTAAATGTAACTCCTGGTTAAATAGAAAACAGAATAAATGGCTGCATTTTTATTAGAAAAGTATTAATGCAGTGCAGGGAGCTTGAGAAAGGGCTGAGAGTAAAATTGTCCTCTGAAGTGGGGTGGAGGCTGGCCTGGGTGAAGCACAGCCCACCCTGACTCCCTGAGGTGGCACCAGGGCCACCAGGGTGGCACCAGGGCTGTGTCTGGGGGTGGCAGGAGGGACGAGCAGGGCTTTGCTTTATTCTTGCCTGGACCAGTTTACCCAAAGATTCAAACCTGTCACAGGATCTCACTGACTCTCCTTGTCCTCGTGGGAAGAAAAAGGTTGGTACAAGTCCCCTCCTGAAGAGCCCTTCAATCCCCCTCTGAGAGAATAATGAGGAGACAAAGTCCATTTCCAGAGGCCTCTGGTGTGTCAGAATTATGGGATGTAAATGAGGTGGCAGAATTCCATTTGGGGATCGCACCGACGCTGAGAAAGGAGTTGGTTTGTGATTCCCTAATGGGGGCACAACAAGCAACAAAACCCCACTGCTAATTGCTGAGGGGAGAGCCTCAGATCCAGGTTAATTCAGTGAGTCACAGAAAACAGCTTGGCAAAAAGTGGTGTTTGTGTGGCAGCTCCTGTGAATGTGGCCAGAGGAGCCCTGAGCTCACAGCACTGCAGGAAGCTGCAGTTGCCTCTCACCAACTTTTCACTGCTGTTTGAAAACATTTCATGTGGCTGGCTCCTGGTAATTCTTTTGAACTTAAAGTTAGAATTAGTCTAATTCTATGCGTTTCTGCTGGTAGAGGTAGCCCTTAATGCCACTGAAATCAGGGGAAATGATTTCTAAATCAAGAATCCATTATTTGTGATGGGGAATATTCCCTACTATTCCCAGGCAAGGACCACAGTGCTCAGGTGAGGCAGTGGGTGCAGGCCCATCACATTTCCTTTTCTGGAATTCCCTGCACTATCCTGAGGAAATCCTGCCCTTTTTTTTTCTTTTTGGCACCTAAAGAGAGATTACAATACCTGTTAGAAAAGTTTTATATTTGCCAGTTTCCTGAAGATCACCTGGTGACACGAACACAGCTGTGGATTTGCCAGCTGTGACTTGCAGACCTGTTGGGGTTTTATCCAAACCCTGTTCATCACCTCCAGTCTGTGGTTCCATGGAAGTGCCTGTTTGGCAGGGGAGTTTTTGACTGGTTTTCAGGTGCAACATCCGAGTAAGAGATGGGTTACAAAGGGCTTCACCAGTAAAGGTAACTGCTTGTGCATTTCCTCCCATCAGACTCCCATCAGATATTTAATTACTTGGGGTGCAACCTGGTCACACTGACAATCACGGCCTTTTGAAGGGTTTTTTGAGGTTCTTTTGGTAGTTCAAAGCCCTTTTGCGATTTCCACACAACAGTCAGGCAAAGCCATGGAGAAGATGAATGGATCCTCTCTCTGAGTAATCAAATATGCAACAAACTCTACATGGCAGAGGCACCCTGCAGGACATGAAAGCATTCACCACACCACAGCCCCACCACCAACACAGAGCTCCAGAGAAAGCCTGCAAGGATGAACTTTGCCTCCCCATTCCCCTCCTCACAGGGACATCTCAGCTTGTAATCATTAATGAGTGATCCCTGAATGGAAGAGTGACTGCACAGCCTGGATATCGCTCAGAGCTGCTGTGGGAAACCAGAGGCTGCTGGAAATGTCGAGCAGGTATCACAAAGCAGCGGCTGATGGCAACGTGGACCTGTTGAAAGAAGCCACTAGGAAAGACCTCAACTCTTCTGATGAAGATGGGATGACTCCCACCCTCCTGGCTGCCTACCACGGGTACCTGGAAGCTCTGGAAGTCATATGCCGGAGGGGGTAAGTGAGCCAGCCTCCCCTGCCTAGAGCCAGGGCCACTACAACTACTGCTCGTGCTTCTGACACCTGACAGGCTGAAAATCACTGTAATTTATTTCAATGCACTGCCAAGAATGGTTTCTTTAGTGGCAGGGGTTTAGGTGCAGAACCTGCAGGCAGATCTGTTCATTATTTTCTCAGAGAGGGTTGAGGAGTTCGTGTGTTCTGTCAGTGAAGCCACACCAGCACCCACAGGACCCCATGGCAGGGGCAGGGCCCTGGCACCTTCCCTGTCCTCACTGCAGAAGGTGACCCAACAACCTCTGAGGATATCTCGAGGCAGGATTTATAGAGAAATCCATCATTTGAAACAGTTTTAGCAAAAAAAAAACAATCTCCCATTTACTTCCAAAAGTGCAGTTAGTAGTGCAGTTAGTAGGCACTTGTGAAGATTTATTTTTTTTCGGGGGTGAGTCACAACAAATAGTTTTGAGACATCTAAAATGGTTATTTCTCTGCTTTTTTAGTACTAACAACTACCATCATGCTAAAACTGAGAATGCTGTTTCAGAAGCTGTGAGAGGACCCTTGTAAACCATTAAAAAAAAAAAAAAAAGGAAGGTTTTCTACAGCTTTATTTTCTGGTAGTAAAATGTCTGTATCATTTAAACGTCTTACATGGCTAAAATGTCTCATTGAAATGGTAATTACCTCTCCACCATCAGTACTCTCTTACTCAGAGCCTACCTTTTAAGCTGTGATTCTGTAATAACATCTAATAAAAGGAAACCTGCTCCTGTGTAGAGATAATAAAATGTTCTTTTTCAGAACAGTGAACAGATTGCAGGGAACAGTTGAATAACTATTTGGATGCATCTGAGTTTTCTTTTATTAAAAAGGGAGTTGAAAAATTGTTCTTTTCATAGATTTGCTTTATAGCTCATTGGGCTCAGGTGTGGCTGCAGAATCACAATAAAAAAGACCTTTGGACTGCGTGGTTGTTGCTGTGTCCTCAGGACAAGCAAAAATAGATTGACAGTTTTCCAACTTGTGCAATTAAGGCAGCTCCCAGGAAATACCTGTCAGTAAGGTTTGTCCCTGAACACCTGCAAGGCAGAACTAGCCAAGCAACAAAGAACAAAATTTTTTTTTTCAAAATTTGAGTGAAAAATTTATGTTCTACCACGCGAGCTGACAGAGATCACAGCAGATGACACAAAGATCAAAATCTCCATATATTTGTTATTTCATGTATTTTCTAATTTCATGTTATTTCTAAGTCTTTTTCTTGGTAGAGGACAGCTTTGGGAGGGTATCACCCTCAAAATCTTCAAACATATGTGTTTACTTCTGTTTCAGTCTAAGATTTCTTGACACAATCTTAAGATGTGTCTGTCAGAGGTATGGCTGCATTCTCATTGGTTTTTTGGGGAGACTCTGAATTTTAGAAGACTTTCATTCTGTTCTCCAGTCAGTTAATGTTTTCATGTGAGAAAATATTTTAATTATTTTTAACAAATTCATCCTTTCCTTGGAGAGGTTTCCTGAGAGGCTCTGAGGTACAGGGCAGTTTTCTTTAGAGATGTTGCAGATTTTAGGACTCTCAAGCTTGCAACACACTTGGTCCTTGGAAAGTGTAGCAATACTTACAATAAACCCCTTTCATCCTGAAATAATTTATCTTCCCAGGCATCAGGAGACCTTTTCTCTGCTTGCCTCGCAGGTACATGAATAAGGGCAAGATTAAATAGCAGAATCTGCTCTCCTCTGTGTGACCCTTGTCCTTGGGAAGGCAGGGAAAGGAGGAGTATGAGAACCCAGAGCAGATGTCAAACCTTGTCCAGAGCCCCACTGAGCTGGGAACAGCCACCCCAGCTCATCAATTGTTTGAGACTCAAAGGCTGGCAGGTTCCAGGGGGAGCAGAGACCACAAAGAGCTCTGGGGGGAGCTGGGGGAGGATGGATGGGCCAGCACTCCCCAGGCTCAGGGTACCACAGCCAGCTCCTGGTGTGGGAATTCGGGAACCCAGCACGCTCCCAGGGCACAGCCACAACAGCAGAAATATGTACACATGGTTTCCATGTGTCTGAGTGGAGACACTTTGATCCTCAGCTGCCACCTCCTCGTGGCAAAGCCTGAGCTCCCACGGAGCCCAGAGCTCGCTCCTGCCCGGGGCAGCTCAGGCTGAAGGATGTGCTCAGGTCTGGTGCTCACAAACCTGCTCCTGCTTCTCTTCAGAGCCTCAAAGTCCCAGATCAGAGCCTGAAGGGCATTTTGTGGCAGACTGTACCACATCTTTCACAGCACAGCTGCCGTGGCACCAACCTCCGAGTCACTGGAATGCTTGAACTCCCAAGGGTAGAAATTCTCCTTGTAAATTTGGTCCCTGGCTCTGAAGTCAATAAAGATTTTGGGCTTCTGTGGCCACCTTATTTGTTGGTCACAAGAGGACACAAGCTCTGTTCTGAACATTATTAGGATCGACCTTGCCAAATGTTTATTGAAATATTCAAGCTGATTTTTTGTCTGCAGGCAGCAGTTCAGAAGTCAGTGCAAGAGTTAAAAATCAAGCAATACTTTTCACTGGCTTTAAATTCAATTGAAAAATGTGGCATTTTATTTTCCAATGAGCTTCTGCTTTTCAAAAGCAGTTTACAGAGAACAAAAGACTTGAAAAACAATGGCATCTATCCGGGCTTAAACCAGAAGCAATGGAGACAAATGGGCAATAAGGGCTGTGCTCCTGATCATTTACCTGTTACTTACCTAGAGAGTTACTGCAGGAGCGCACTAGAAATGCATCACTGTGGCCAGCGAGGAAACCTCCTAACACTGCCCTGTATTTGACAGGCAAAAGGAACCAAGAGCACTTTAAAACATTCCACGCAGATGTTCTTGAAACAGTTTTGCCAGTAATTCCAATGAGACTAAGCCAAAGCCTGAGCCTACTCTGAGCTGCCAGACCGTGGGCTGACAAAGGAAATGCCCTGGCTCCCTTATGGGGAGAGGCTTGTGCAGTCACAGCCCTGCGGGCTCGTTTAGCTCCCGGGGCAGGAATTAGAGCTCATGCCACACACAGAGCCACGCTCGGGCCTCGTGTGAGTGGCTGCAGCCCCGTTCTGGTGTTGGAGCTGTCCCGGGGCTGTCGTGCTCGGAGCAGAGCAGGGTGCTCGGTCGGGGTGGGCAGCCCAGCTCACCGTGCGCTCTTTTCGTGGCAGGGGTGACCCGGACAGGTGTGACATCTGGGGGAACACACCCCTGCACCACGCCGCCTGCAATGGCCACCTCCACTGCGTCTCCTTCCTCATCAACTTCGGGGCCAACATCTTCGCTCTGGACAATGACCTGCGCACTCCTCTGGAGGCGGCGGCCGGCAGGGACCGCAGGGACTGCGTCCAGATCCTCGACAAGGCTGCCACCGAGCAGAACCTGCTCAACCCAAAGAAGGTCTCCAAGCAAAAGGCGCAGGCCCAGAGGAACGTCGAGAGACAAATCAAGGAATGCGAGAGGCGCCAGGAGAAGCACCAGCACGAAATGAACAGGAATTATATCAAGGAAAAGGTTGGCACGGCGAGTTCTTCCAGAGGAACGCACTCCAGGGTAAAGCTGCCCGGTCTGTTTGCCTCAAACACCACAAGTACTTTGACCAAAAACCTGAAAGATACCTTGAAACTCAAGACAAAAAAGACAGCCAACAGCACAAGAAGGCAGGAAACGCAAAAAAAAGACCAAGAGGATGATGCAGGTAGGAGAAGTGTGATGCATTTATTTGATGAGAAAGAGGAGGATGAATTACTGGATGATCTCGAAGAGAGAAACCTTGCTGATAAAGACACTCAGCTCTCCATTTTTCAGCGGCCAGGTCTTGGCAAGATTGTGTTTGGAAGGAATTTGGCTGCAGAGGTAAATCCTGAAACTGTGTCCTCTGAGAAAGAAGGTATGAGATTTACAGTGGCCACTGAGCTCTTTCAGTATGAGAATGCTGAGAATGGCAGGGAAGATGAGGCTGAAAACAGTGCTGATGTCCCTTGGAACGAGGAAGAAGTCATTTGGGAGGATGAGGAAGCAGAGAACACACCCCTTGAGGTATTTCTGGCATCACAGATGCTGGATGAATTTCTTCCAGTCTTCATGAGGGAAAAAATTGATTTAGATGCTCTGATGCTATGTTCTGATGAAGATCTACAGAGCATTCAGATGGAGCTTGGGCCCAGAAAGAAAGTCCTGAACGCTGTGAATAAAAGAAAAGAGGCACTCCAGAACCCTGGAAATACTGTAGATACTTGCTTATAAATGATCATACCTGTTGCTGTAACCTACACACTGATTCATTTCCTTTCCCTCTCTCCAAAGAGTGTGCAACTCTTTTCAGAGGTCTAAAGCAAAAGGCAGGGAGGTTACCAATTGCTTTAGAAAGTATAGCAGGGATAAATTTTTTTTCCCTCTGGATAGATAGCTGTGGTGAACAGGATATTAAGTAAAACATATTCTGCCAAAAAAAAAAAAAAAAAAAAAAAAAAAAAAA
>VZTN01014880.1:181896-195260 GCA_013400515.1 Erpornis zantholeuca
GCAGGCGGCGGAGCGGGACGGCGGCTGAAGGTCAGACAGGCCGCGGGCCGGGCCCGGAGCGCCGCGCAGGGAGCGGTGCCCGAGGCTTTTCCAGAGCCGCCCCGGCAGCGCCCGACGGGGCACGGAGAGCAGGGAGGGAAGGGGATCCCGCCCCGCTGGAGAAGCTTCAGCTGCTTAGGACAAGGTGGTGCCCTTGGCATTGGGGCTTGGCGTGTCTCGGAGGAGGGGAGGATGCAGAAGGCTTGTCCTGCCCAAAGGCTCTCGTGGAGCCGGCGGACAGCTGCGGTAGAAGCTGTGTTGGATCTCCCCTGCAAATGCGCTGGAGTGGGATGGAAAATGACAGAGCTCTGAGTGACAGGGTCTTTGTGAGTCCCGTTTAGATGTGCAGTAGTAGTTCATAAATAAGTAGGCTTAGAGATTAAAAACTGGGTGTCTCACCAAATCCTTGGTGGGTGAAGAAAGTTTTTCCTAGGCTCATCCACTGGACGGTAAAGCAATGGGAATTACATCACTGGCATCCTTACAGCCGAGTACAGTGGTGTTTCTGTCACTCGGCTTTCTCCTCGAGATGTCTTGCAATTAAGTTATTGTTTAATGCGAAAACAAGAGTAATACGTAAACTTACTAGTACAAGCAACTTCTCAAGTGGGTGGAAATTTGAAATCAATAGTCTTGTCATTTGCTATGGCGCTTGGTTCAGTTAATTGCTCTGCAGGTGTCTTACAGACTGTATAGGGTTGAGAGAGATGCCCACTGTACAGCAGCAAAGAGAGGAGGGGAGGAAAGCATTCTTACAGTGCTGTTTCTTGAAATTCCAAAGTCCTTGTGTAAGTCATAGCACAGGTTCTGACTGATGGACAAAATAATCAGAGAAATAACAAGGGAATCACTGTTTTTACTCCAGTGTTTGAAGTCCTTCATTGTATTTCTACTTTCAAATCAGTTTCTTTTTCAATATATAAGGAAATGTAATGAATTAATTGAAGAAATCCATTCTCTTATGCTTTCTCCTCTAGAAGAGATTTTACTCACTTAAAGTAGCTCCTAAAGCTCCACTTTCAGCCACTGCACCAAAAGTGAAATTATCTCGAGAGTCTCAGGATCTTGAGGTCAGTATAAAAATACAGGGGTATTTTTTCCCTCTCATTGAAATTTATTTTTTAAAACTCAGCAGAGCTGTGATAGTACTTACACAGAATGAAAATAAAGATTTTTTTGTTTGTTTTTAATACAGATCACAAAATTACCAAATGGCTTAGTTATTGCATCTCTGGAAAACTTCTCTCCAACTACAAGAATTGGTGTGTTTATTAAAGCAGGCAGCAGATATGAAACCACCAGTAACCTGGGAACTGCTCACCTGCTTCGTCTTGCATCTAATTTGGTAGGTGTTCATAGCCTTTGTTATTATGCTGACAGTAGGTGAAATGGTGAAAGATTTATTATTGCAAAAATAACTGGTATGGTAAAATTTAATGTAAGAGATCTTACAAAGTGGAGAACAATGTACAGTGGTACTTGGTTATGTGGTTCAGTGCAGGATAAATGTTACTGCTTCCTGGAAGATGGGGAGTAATATTTATTTGTAATTATGCTCTCCTCTGGTGTCTTAATCTAGATATATGTAGTATATCTATATTCAGTTATGCACAATAACTCCTTTAAGCTGCAGTAAAAATTAGTTCAGGTGGCTGATACAAACTCAGTTTTGTGCGTGTGGGGAATATTTCTGGGTAGTTTTTCTTATTGCTGCCATCAACTCAAAATCTGTTTTTTAAATAGTTAGATTTGTAGGTTGCCTCTTTTTTTAATGTTTTTTTTTTAACAGACTACTAAAGGAGCATCCTCTTTCCGGATCACTCGTGGCATTGAAGCTGTTGGGGGCAGCCTGAGGTTTGTAACCACATAGAAATATTATCTGTGTTGGTGAGATGCAGATGAGCTCTGTGACTCAAGGAAATCTAAGACAACAAGCACAACAATGTGTAGGTGGATAAGCTCAGTGTAGAAGTGGTACTTGAATACTGAATGTTGTCAAGGAACATCTTGTACTTTTTGTTCTGTTAATCTTCAAGGGTGCACTCATGATTTGTATTTTAAAAACACTTTTCAATGAACAAAATAGAAATATTGTGCACATGGAAGAAGTATAATTTGTCTAGAAAGTTTTTCTTCCTGCCTTTTCAGATTTTGAGAATATACTGCCTAAAGTCAGTAGACCTTGTTTTTCCTCTACCTTTTGTGAATAGATACTACTCCTACTGCAACCTTGGGAACAGTACAGACAGTGTTTGGCTTTTGTGATTTGAGGGTTTTAAGCCTAGAAAACAAGAGAAATAAGAGGGATCTCACTGCTTTCTGTCAGTGTATCTTGAAATCATTCAGTAAGATCTTTTTATCTACAGTTTGATTAAAAATAGTGTTTTATGACTTGATACTCTACCCTTTTCTGGTCCTGTCAATGTCAAACACGTTGAAGTAAAAGGACGTGGTCAAGTGTGTTTTCTGCCCAAAGAGAGTAATTTCTAAATTGCTTTGTTTAAAATACATACACACATTTTTCTTCAAGTTTTGCTATTCAGCCATATTTGCTGTTTTACCTTGAATTATTGTGGTGTCCTAAATTCTGATGGTCACAAGACACTTATTATTATTTGAATACTAAAGATTTGAGTTTTAATTGCATCCGTTTCTACTGTGTGTGTGTTTATCACTTTTTTAAACAGTCATCCCAAACAGATTCAAGGTTAAGTAGTGACTCCAGTCTGTATCTTGCTGATGAATTTGATCAATGGGGAATATGTGTGAAAATTCACTTCCGTGTTCTTTGCTGAAATGGATTTGGGTTTTTTTCTCATGTAGTGTGCATGCAACAAGAGAGAAGATGGCTTACTCTGTTGAATGTCTGCGAAACTATGTGTAGGTATCTGGGTGGGCTATAAAGGGAATGACTGCCTTCTTTACAAACTGCTTGGTGGTGAAGACCTGTCATGTTGCAGGGTGGGAGGAATATCTATTCTCATTCTTTTGTAATCATCAGTAAATTACTATATTCAACTTCTGTGTCATGTTACTGAGCACACAAATGCTACAGCATTGAAGCTGAATGATCCTACTTTGTACAGCAGTGCTAATAACTGCTCTGGCTTGAGTGATGCATTTTTATTTTAATGCATTGCTTACAGATTAGTTTGAATTGCTTTCAACTGCAGAAGAAGTACGTGTTACTGGTGTTTAATGCCTTTGTAATGGTTTTTATCTAGTGATACTGTAATGGAGTATCTTCTGAATGTCACCACAGCACCAGAGTTCAGACCATGGGAAGTAGCTGATCTTCAGGCAAAACTAAAAGTTGATAAAGCAGTTGCATTTCAGAATCCCCAAGTTGGTAAGTGTATTTTCTGATCCACTATGTTGGCTCTGTGGGAGTTCCTTCAAAATGAAAAAAATGTGAAAAAAACTATGAAGAAAGGAATCTTTCTCTTGACAAAAAAGTGAACAAATACAAGGAGAATATAAAACAGGAATTACTAGAGTGCTATTGGAATGCAAAAAGAACTAAGGAGAGAGGAATTGAAGACACTAGCATCCTTCTTCTGAGTAGGGAGATAGATGAGATACATCACAAAGCTACAAACAGTATTCTAAAGAACCTGTCCTGTCTCAAGAACAAGGGATGCCTACAGTGAAGATGATTATGAAACTAATTAAAAGGATATTGGGGTTTGGTTTTGTTTTCTGCTGTTTCCCTTCTTCCAAACACTGATTGCATTTATAGCTTGCTGTTGAAGCCCAAAAGTGTTGAGCATATAGAAGTTATTCGTTTGTTTTGGTTTCTTTTTAAGAAGCTGCAGAAGAATAGGTGGCCTCAGGCCAGATTTTTCCAGCCCAAGGGTTTGGATGAAACATCATATGAATTAGATTATTCCATACCTGCTTTTGCAGATCTTAGGGTCCTTAAAGTGGACCACAGCTCTCCTTCATTTAGTTGCATTCATCATCTTAATTACACATGGCTCTTAAGTTAATCTTTTGAAACTTTGTTCCTCTCAGGAGTGCTGGAAAACTTGCATGCCGCAGCTTATAAAAATGCTCTGGCAAACCCCTTGTATTGTCCAGACTACAGAGTTGGAAAAATCACTTCTGAGCAGGTAGGGTTATTTTTATTGTGTTATATATCTGTTTCAGTTTTTTGTCAGGAGTGGATGGTGGCACTTGTGAGGGAAAATTAATTTAGTATATATACAGTCAGTATTTATTACCTTATTGATTTGGTGTTAAAATAATTTATTTCCATGCAGCTTTTAGTACTGGGTACAGAACTCACATTCACATTTAGAGATGGTTAATGTTAGTGCTTTCTCTTGGTGTAAGGCTGTCAATGAAATGCAGGTTTTGTAGTTGTCATTGGGGAATGCAATAAAATGACATTCAATAGACAGTTCTTTTTGGAAGCTTTGGAATTTGCTTTAAGAAGTATAAGGGGCTATGTCAAAAACACACACAATTTTTGTTCTTTAAACAAAATACCCTAAAATGTGAATTTACTGTTGCAGCTTCACCATTTCGTACAGAACAATTTCACAAGTTCGAGAATGGCTCTCGTAGGAATAGGTATGTATGTTCCTGAGTGAACACTGCAGGTCATGTGGGAAAGCTGCTGGAGAAATTTGAGTTCTCTCTAGAAGTAAAATGTTACCATAGACTTCAATCACTTTTATTTAACTGCTGTAGCTTTTCAGTGTCATTGCATTACTTGTAACTGTTGTATTGCAGGTATAAAGCACTCTACCTTAAAGATAATTGCAGAGCAATTCCTAAATATCCGAGGTGGAGCTGGTGCTCCTGGTGCAAAGGCTGTTTATAGAGGGGGTAAGGATGTTTCTTCTTGTATCTATTCTGAGTGATTTTCTGTTTGTAAATGTAGTAGTATTCAAAGTTACAACTGAAAACTATTCAGTTGCACTAAATGCTGGGTGTTGGAAGTGACAGCTCAGATGCATATCCTGTTTAAAAAAGCAGAAGTTTCCACCATTGGAAGTTCTGGGATAAAACTGAACCCAGCTCTTCAACAAAGTTTTACCTGCAACATCATTTTTTCTATAAAGTGAAAAACAAGCTGGCATATGGTTTCTCTTGGCAGTTTTGGTAAGATTCCTGTAAGAGTAGATTAAGGGCTGTCAGGAAGTGGAGGTAGGATTCCTATTTAGGGAAGATGTGGTAAATGTTGTAAGTCAAAGCAAAGTTTAGCTCTTTCAGAGCAGTGTCTTCTACCATTACCAACAGAAATTGTTTAGCTGGAAAGACATGAAGGGGAAAAAGAAATTTTCCAACATTTAATATATGACTGGAATAACTTCAGTTTCTATGAGACAGCATAAATATTATTATAAGCAGAAGGTACACTATTTTTCTGGGTATTTGTTATGTGGAGACTCTTGAGTTTTATCATCCCACACTCTGTATGGTTTAGGGTCAGGTTCAGATAAGGTATAGTAAGGTACTGGGTTTTGTGTTAGCAAGAAAAATGTTGAATGTAACAGACTTTTTAAAACTACCTGCAGCCTCATGCTGCCTTCCTGAGTGGACACACAGTTACTTCAGGCCTTGGCTTCTCTCATGTTAAAGGGAAGTGTTTCTTTTCCGTGCCTCTGAATGTACAGTAGTTTCTAATTCAATACTGTATTACCTTTTATTCTGCTGTATTTCTAGGAGAAATCAGGAAACAGACCGGTGATAGCCTTGTCCATGCTGCCATTGTAACAGAAGGAGCTGCTGTTGGGAGCCCAGAAGCAAATGCCTTCAGTGTCCTTCAGTATGTTTTAGGTGCTGGGCCCCTTGTCAAGAGGGGAAGCCGTGTTACCAGCAAACTGATCCAGGGTGTTGCTAAAGCAACCAACCATCCTTTTGATGTAAGTTCAGAGAATTGCTGTATTTTGAGTTTTAAGTAAAACATGTATTCTCTTTGAGAGGTTCCTCTCTTCAGCTAGAATCTTAATTAGTTTGTTCTTGCCCACATTACAGTGTATCAGTGAAGGGCTTCCAGTGTCATCTTTCCTCAGCACAGATGGAGTTTAGCTCCTTCAATACAGTATCTTAGATCCTAATAGTAATTATTTTCCTATGCTTGATGCTGAATTACTCTGATACTAGAAACAGTTGATGATAATGTTTGTTTTGCAGGTTTCCGCATTTAATGTTAATTACTCTGATTCTGGGCTCTTTGGGATTTATACCATAGCCCAGGCTCCAAATGCTGGGGAGGTGAGTTGCTGATTAGAATTTAAGTATTAACAAATTAATCTGATTTCCTGTATAGGAATGCTTCATGTTCAGTTATGACTTAGCTCTGTAAGCTGGGAATGAGACTTGCTTTGTGGGAAGGACAGATACATAATACAAAGTTGAGTTAGTAAAATGCCTTGAGTTGCTGACTATAATTGCTAATTTACATTTGTAAGCCTAAGTATATGATGAAGAACATGCTGTCTCTTGAAGCTGGCAGAACTGAGCACTTTCAGGAAAAATGGTGAGACCATATAAAGTAATGCTGTGGTGCAGATAAAATCCACAATGGTTTTTGTGCATTTTTGGACATTCATTACACTGCTTTTAGGTTTTTTATAAAAGTGCTCCGAATCGTGTTGGGGCAGACAATCCTTATATTGTCAGCTGCTCTTCCCTTGAAGTTTCCAAGATGTCAGATAGTAAAAATAACATGTGGAAATTAAATGTGGGAATAAATCTTAAATGATTTAAATTTTCCACAGGTTATCAAAGCTGCTTTGAACCAGGTAAAGGCAGTTGCTCAGGGCGGTGTCACCGATGCTGATGTCACAACGGCAAAGTAAGTGTGTAAAAAACTCTGATGTGCTGTAGAGAGAAGTCTCTTAACATGCAGCTACTTGTCAAACACTCAGATTATTCTGTACAGCAGAGTTTATCCTGTAATTATTTCCATGGGCAACTGCTCCCAGTCCTGCATTAAAACTGAGCCCATCAAAGCTGTACTGATTCTCCAGTAGTGTTATTTCCTAATAAAAACTTGTTAGAGAAGTGTTAATATTTTCTGAAGACTGTTTCAATGTAAGAAATGAGCAAGTGTCAGCAGATGTTGTAGTTTTAATCATACTCCATAGTATTAAGATGTATTTGAATTAGAATCCTAAATTGTGTTAAGTAATTCCCTTTTGAGTTACACTGAGCAATTCCCAAAACAATTCTAATAAGCAATCTGTGCCACCTTCAAAGAAAAAGAGTAATGAGGGTCTGCAAGTGTAAAGCACTGAATTAGTGATGTTACACCAAGTGTTTGAAATTCATGCCCCTGGGAATATTTGGGGGAAGGGATCTCCAAGTAGTGTTAAAATGCATTGAGCTTTTTGTGCAATACAACAGTATAGTACAGATTCAAGTAGCAAAATGAAAATATTGTTGCATGTATAAAATACTTACAAAGACTCCATGTAAAGCATAATTACACAAAATATGATAGCCTAGGCATAATTGGTTCTGCCTTAGTTACTAGTAGCTTAATGGTAGATTCTGGACTTTTATAGTGGGCATTATTTGTTTTGTGTGCTGTGGGTTTTGTGGTTTTTTGTTTTGTTCTTTTTGTTTGTTTGTTTGTTTGTTTTTAACAAAGCTGCCTAGTATTAGGGAGTTATAGAGCCGCTGTGGCTATTTTTCTTTTCTTTTTTTTTTTTAAGGCGTTTCCCTTCTGGAACAGCTTCATATATATCCTATGTTCCTTTTTTCCTTTATTGAAAAAGAACCCCAAACCCAGTCAGTTCTATTTGCAGAGTCTGACAATTCAATCAGAAATACCAAGCTACTCAATAATGTGCTATCAGAATAAATCATTTTCTATTTTTTTGTCTTCAGAATAGGCGGACTGGCTTATAAAAATAAGGTTTTCATATGTAACAGTGATTCTGCAAAGAACAAAAGAAACATTAACTCACTGTCTTTTAACAAAACATGGAACTATTACAGGAGGAGCCTGGCCATTTACATTCACTGCTTCTTTGTCACTTAGGACAAAATTGCTCTGCATGCATCTGTTTTTGATGAGAAAATTAGGTTTAGACTTGATTGGTTGTCTGATTGCATTAGTTACTTCAGACAGAAACAAATCCTGAGCTAGAGATCTTCTGACTGTGTGGGGAGGCAGTAGGTGTTCAAGTACCTGTCATTTTTGTGCTTGGTCTGTTCGTGGTGCCTCTTTCCTAAACAATGGAATCCTTCCCTGTTAGGAAAGGGAAACCTTTCAAAACAGAGTCTTTAAAAGTTTAAAAGGACCAAAACCTCATTGTATTTATGGGGTGGTGGGGAAGGTAATAGCAGGACTTAAAGCTTGCTCATTCTTGATGCTTTGTTTGATGGCAGAAATCAGCTGAAAGCCAACTTTTTGATGTCAGTGGAGACCTCAAAAGGGTTACTGAATGAAATTGGCTCCGAGTCTCTGGTTTCTGGCACACACACATCCCCATCTGTTGCTGCTCAAAAAATCGACTCTGTAGCCACTGCTGATGTTGTGAATGTAAGTATGTGTCAGCATCTCCAGGTGTTCCTTAATCACTGCGTTGTGGTTTTTATGGAAACCTAATGCTCATTTCTGTGTGTTTATAAACACACACATATACAACCTTTAAAAATAGAAAAGGCAGCTCATTTACAAATCCCAGCTGGGTATCTTTTGATGTCTTCACTTTATTAACAGAAGACTCTTTAATCCAATACACTGTAAAATTAGTTTAGCTGAGAAATATGTAAAATTCTCATCTTCTTTATTTAAATTTACCAAAACTGCCAACTGATAATTATGGAAAACTTCATATTAGTTCCAGTGCAGGTGATTCTGTTTCAAGGTTTCTAGGATTCCTGAGTCTGGAATGATGGGTGTGTTTAATAAAACAGTTAAGCTTTCAATGATACCTTGATGTAACTTAATTGCTACTGAACATTACCTTCTTGCTTATATGTAAAGCAAATTTCTAAAAATACATCATAAAGACAAATTCCAAGATACAAAATTTGTTTTTTCACAGTCATTGCTTATTGGTATTGCAGCAGCAATTAGCAATAGCTGGAGTAGTAATGAGAGATCCACTGTATTTTATGGTGTAATAATTTTTCTAGGAATAACCATTTTTAGAGTTTATTCCTTTTATATCCAACTGTCAATCTGCCATTTCTGTTTAGATTATAAAGTAATGAGCAGCTTAGAAGCAATTAGGTTTATCCAGCAAAAGGAGGGTTGTTTACATGATGATATAGTATAGTAGTGCCAGGATTTGTTCTTTGTTTTAGTAACTTGAAGCTGGTGCTATGAGTAGCATCAACTCTGTTGTAGTGAATATTTCCTCACATCCACTTTTCCTGATTTATTTTCAGGCTGCAAAGAAGTTCATGAGTGGGAAGAAATCAATGGCAGCTACTGGGAATTTGGGAAATACTCCTTTTCTTGATGAGCTGTAAAAACAAATCTGGGATGCAGATTCAAGATGGACCTGAGCTCTAAGTCACCTGTGTTCTAAATGAATTACTACTAACTCGTTATTTATGAATTCAGTTCTTTCAGAAAATTAATCTGAGGTAATTATGAGCTTGCACTCATCAAATAAAGTGCTGAGTTCATACATATTGTGTTGAAGTTTTTTTCACTTAAAGTGGTATATAAAAGGCTGTTAAGTCTGGCTCTGTACACTGGAGGTAAAAGCTAGAGTGCAAAAACAAGGTGAGTTTTGGTCAATGTAAAATTATAATATGTATAAATGATCACTGCTGTCAGAGCCTGAGTGAAGGGATGGGACTGTGGAAGGCTCCATCTTGGTATCATCAGCTCATTGTAATTGTCTTGATGTGTGGCCATTACAAGTGGACATGGCCTCTTTCACTTCTTTCACTTTATTGCCACTCAGAATTTATGCTCACAGAGGAGGCAGGAAGGGGAATGTCTAAACAACCAACACGTGGGCACCTTGCAAGACCCTCTCAGGAGAGGCCAGGGGCTAAGAGCCAAGGCATCCCAGCAAGAAGCAGCCACTGAAGGTTTTTATGGAGATAACTTCTTGCACCACTGAAGGTATTTTGAGGAAACACACGTACTATGCAGCCCTGTTTCTCCTTGCTGGCATGGAGAATAGGACGTGCATGCCTCCGTGCCAGTTTGGTGAGTAACTGTAGGATTTTAAGACATCAGTACCTTCCACTGCCTCTGTTAATTTCTACCTCCTCTTAAAGTCAGCAGTGGCACCAGCTCGTTCATGCTACGAGCAGTAATGAAATTGTTCTTTTAGGTTTCTGTTTGAAACTTTACAGATTATACTTGTCTTAATCAACTGGGAAAAAAAAGTCCATAAAGAAAATCTAATTCACTGCAAGAAAGGCTCCCAAATAGTGCATTTGTGCATCTTATTTGTTACAAGTCCTCAGCCTGCTTTAAACCTTTCTGTACTTGCTGCAGTAAATCAAACACATCCTATGCTCCTTGTAGCCTTTATTGAAAATGCTTTTGGAGCTTGCCTTTTTCAAATTGTTGAAAATAGAACTACTTAGTTTCAGTGATGCATATTCTTAATATTCAATTAGTATTCTAATTACAGATGGAAAAAACCCAAACCCAAACAAACCAACAACACAATCAATATCATATATATACTTTTGTAAATCAAAGGGATTTTTTTTCAGGGAATGGATCAGCTATCATGTCCTAAGAAAATAATAATGAAAAAGTATTGAGTTCAACTTTATGCTCTAGATTTTTCCACTGCTTTTTATACTCGGATCAAAAGTGCAAAGCCTTTTTCCTAACAAGAGGCTAAGAGCTCCACTTGATGGTTTTTATTTCATCAAGCAAGTAGATATTTCTTCATGGTGCTTCCAGTTCTGAAGAAAGGACTGCCCAAACTATAAAGGCACTGTTCTAATTTAAAGATATGCATTTTCACTGTACAGCCTGTAAATTTCTGAATTACTTCATTACACTACAGTCTTCGCTTCATAGATTTCAGTGTTAGAGACTATTTCATGCTGACAATTACCATAGCACAAACTAGTTCAGGAGTTGAATGTAATTGGGCTGGGGACCCATGTGAAGCACATTTACAGAGCTTTCAATTTCAAGTTTAATACAGGTGTCAGATGTTCCACAAGAAACCTTTAATAATTGGTAATAGTCTGCTAGTACTGATATGGTTCATTTCATGTTTAAAACATCTAGCAAATGAATGCCTGTGTGGATTGTTAAAGCACAGAGATTAGTCCATTGCCACTTGGTAACTATTCTGTGTAATAAAGAGAAATAAAAAGCAAACAATAAGGCAAATTAATTTTAAGCCTTAGGAAGATTTGTGTTACTTATAGAGTGAAATTATTTGAACAATAATGCACTGAATAAGAGTGGTGTTATTCAAGTTTAGCTGCTACATAAAGGTAATAGTCAAAATATTTTTTGGAAAAATCTGCTGCTGTATAGAAAATCTGGTTTTGCTGGAGAGCAATGTATAGACTTAAATCTTGATCTGATTATGGAACAGTCATCGTATCAGCTATTTTAAGATCACAGGTATTTCATCACAGTGGAATGCTGGCACTGAGCTTTATACAGTTTGTGCTAGTTTCTTTTCTCTGTAATTTTAAACTGAGTTTCTTTTGATCTGTGTAAGTGTAAATAAATCAGAGACAGGCTCAAAGCATAAATGCAGAACAAGGATATTTTCAATGCTATTAAATTTTAATATCACTATTGGTTCTTTTCACCTGGTTTCAGCTTTCCATCATTAGCTGCAGAGCTTTTTTCAACAAGGCTTGTTATCTGGAGATATGGCCCATCCTGTACCATTGTGAGAGGCAATCCTTGTTTCATCCACCCTAATATCTGCCATCAGTGCTGCAATCTGTGTGTGCTGAGAGAAGTTTTCCAGTGCTGTCAACTGCCCTTTGAAAAGTGAGAGGAAAACTTTACTAGCTGAAAGTGTGATAGCACACTTCAATAAAAGGTTTAAGGAGACATTTGAGCAGGTGCTGTCCCCATTCATAAGTGTCCAAACAGTTCAGGCTCTCATCCTTAGTTACTTCTTTAGACTGGCATTGTGTGCTGAGTTGCTGCCAAAAGATTCCATAAACTTGCTTTCTGCAAATAAATACACTGAAAGTATTTTTTACTGAGAAACTTATTTCTTAAAAGTCAAACATTTTGCCAAGAGAAGGAGCGATATTGCTGTTACTTAAGTATTCATTACTAACAGCAAAATATTCAGAGAACGTAGGGAACAGGGCACAAAAGAACAGAACAGAGGAGTTTTCAGCTATTAAGGACTTCAAGAAAATACTGCATGCCTATAGCAAATGGATTTTTCAAATCACTATTTCTTCCATGCACCAATTTTTTCTGGTTTAAAGGGAATAATTTCAGCTATTTTTCATCAAAAGCCTCACTATTTTCTCGACCCTTAAGAAAATGTGTCAAGTAGGGGCAATTTCAATGGGAGGCAAGTACAGGGCTTGTCCTCCAAATAACAAATCCTACTGATTGCTGCTGAATACTTTAAGATTACTTTACTGATCTCTCAATTTTGTTTGTATAGTCTGCCATCTACATAAAATACTTGCATAAAAATAAACAGCGCAGACAGTCGCCCACTTGGCTTCCTGGCATGTTCCATATAGACCAGTTGTGCTGCTCTGGAAAAAACAGGTGGGTGTTCACTGTTGGAAAGAAAAATATTATACAAGCAATTAGATATTTTCCAAGTACCTGTAGATGTGGGGGCTGTTTGGTTCGTTTACTTCAGCATTCCTATACCAGAATGACAATATTGAAGGCACAGAGCTTTTGTGGCCAACACTGGGCTGGTTTCCCTCATTTGGTGCATTGTTCATTTATTGGCTACAGATTCCCCACAGTTCTGTATAGCTGAATCCGTGGAAAAACATGCCATCCAAAATGGCTGTATTTGGGTGAAATTTCCAGTCACAATTAATTAGATTGCCTTCCAAAGACACAGGACAGACACAGCGTCGTGTAGCGCTTCTGAGGGGCTTCACAGCCGCCAAACTTCAGTCCTTCCACTGTTCTCATCAGTGATACAGAAGCAGCTCTGGAATTTCGCCTCATGCCCAACCCTGCAAAGGGATAAAGAGCAATGACTTGAGAAACAGCAGGCACTTTTTGCGGTGAACACAGACCGGGGGTGTTTGCGGTGAACACAGCGGCTCATTCTCACTTCCAAAGCAGCTCTGGGGATCGCGATGCACGAGGGCCGCGAAGGACCGGGCGGTAGGGCAAGTGTTGGGGCTCCCCGAGCCGGAGCCGGGCGCGGGGGTCCCGGTGGGGCTGGCGGCCACCGCCCGCCCCTCAC
>VZTN01014880.1:195861-238101 GCA_013400515.1 Erpornis zantholeuca
CGGGCCGCTCCCCCGGGGCGGCGGGGAGTGAAGCGGCCGTGGGGAGCTGGTGGGACCCCAGCCCCGGGCAGAGCCCCCGGCGGTGCCTCCCGGCCGCCTCGGCGGAGCCCGGTCTCCCGAGGGGTCCTGCAAAGCCCCCGAGCCCGCCGTGACTCTGGGAAGCTGAGGACCAGGGCAGCATCCCTGCCTGTGCCTGTCAGGTGCCGTCACCTTGGACAGGGAATTGAGATATCTCTCCGCTTAGTTTGCGGCAGGTTTGGAGTCTTTCGTACTACCCTGACGTTTCCTTTGTTGCAAGGAAGTTTTTGCTTTTCTTCATCTTTTTATTTTCCCCCGGAATATTTCCTGCATGCTGATTTTCATCAGCTTTTAAGCCGACATCCCATGTGTTTTTTATTTTAGAGTGTGACATTGTTGTCTTTAAAAGAACAAGGATTTGTGCATCTGTCTTTTTACTAATGATGTAATTGTTTCTATGAACAATTTATTTCAGTCTGTAGATAAAGACCTGCATGTTGTGATCAGTGGAGCAGGGAGAGAGAACAGGAGGACAGCTCTTTGATCTCATATCCCAGAGGAACCCAGAACTCCCTGTCAGGAAAGGAAACCATCCTTACTGCAAACAGATTAAACTAATTTAACCACTTTGACCAGTCCAGGATCCGAGGGAACAGCATGAAGCTGTGTCAGGGGAGGTTTAGGTTGAGTATCAGAGGGTAATTGGGCACTGAACAGGCTCCCCAGGGCAGTGGTCACAGCATCAAATCTGTGTGTGTTCAAGAAGTGTTTGGACAATGCTCTCAGGCACATGGTGTGATTTTTGGGGCTGTCCTGTGCAGAACTAGGACTTGGACTTTCCCTCTAGGTCCATTTCAGCTCAGGAGATTCTGTGATTCTGTGACTTTTCCTGAACTTAAAATTTCCAAGCAAACCACCAGGTTAGTATGGAGAGAACTGGTCTGGCTGTAAAGACTTCTGCCATAAATTCTTGCAGAAGGTTTTAAAAATTTTCTTCATCTGGCTTTCATCTTCCATGCCTAATATTCACTGCATATGAGCAGATTGCACTGGTTCAAATTGTGTCATATTTCCTTTATTCTAATGAAGTAGAGTACCAAAACCAGTGGCTATTAGGAATTGGTGACTGTACTCTGACCAAACTGTACTTATGGCTTATTTGATTTGCTTTTAATTACCTAGTCTAGAACCTGAACTTTCCTACATGGTTCAGAAGAGAGGAATGAGTCCCTTCCCAAAGTGCAGCCTTCAGGAACTCCCTGGGTGACTTCACCATTCCTCCTGTAGCTAATTGTGATGATTTTCCTGCCCATGGCTAGATGAAATAGTTGGTTCTTTCCTCTTATAATTCCACCTAACAGCAATGCTGCAGTAATGAGCCCTTCTTCAGGGGCTTAAAGTCAAATAAAATAATATTAATTTCAAATATTTAAATATGTCTCTCTGAAGTCCTGCCTCACATTAGCAGATCCTGTGCAATGTGTAAGATGTTGGATTCTCTCTGTGTGTATAGAAATAACAAAAAACTATTCTGAAAAAAGTGCTTATGGAAAAAACAATCCTTTGGGAACTAAGCACAGTCTGTTACGTTCTTTCCTAAAGAAAAATGTTTTAAATCTCTTTGTACTATGAAAAATTGTTTCCTAAAATATTTTTAGCAGCAGTCATTATTTCTTAGTTACTTAGTGGTTGATTACTTAAGAATCATCTGCCATTTCTGAGGTGCCACTGACAGTTTTACTTTTAATTGGGCTGGCAAACACGAAATCTGTATGGATTTTTCTGAAGGACTCCACCAGTCAGAGAATGTTTTGACAGACCTAAGCCTTTTTTTTTTCTTTGCACTATTTTGAAGCCAAACAAATTGTATCTTGATAAAACCATAAAGGAGAGCTAGCTGCCACCCTTAATGACTCTTCTATAGGTTTTTATTGATATAGGATTCAATGCATTATTATAAAACTTGTGCTTAAAAGCAATACAAATGTATATTTCTGGTGCTTACACCTTCTAACTGAGCCGTTTGCCCGAACTGTAAAGAAAGGAAGTGTGGAGATGCCCATTGAACCAAGGACTTACTGTAGTATTGAATTATGAGGTGAATGCTTTTATGAGTGCCATTCATTACCCAGAGACTGCTGGGGAGAGATATGGCACAGGAGGGCACAGCCCTGATGGTAAAACCTGTCCCAGCTGCTGGTGACATTCAGGGACTCTCAGCAGACTACTGTGCTTGGAGCACATCCAAGGCATCCAGCTTCCATATGTGCCACTAAGAAGCAGGGTTTTTTTTGGAGCATCCTCTGCTCAGCTGGTGAAAGGAACTGTTTGGTGAAAGAAAATATTTCTGCGCTTTATCTCTGTGTTCTTAGCTTCATCTCCTGTGGGAATTATTCTAGGTTCTGCTTCTACAAGTCAGCCTAGTAGCAAGGAGGAAGGGGAGTGATAGTGTTTCTGTGCTTGGCTGCTGTCCTGGGGGTTCTGAAAGGCAGCGTGGAACAGCCTGGTCTCCTCAATACTGCAGCTGTTTGAGGATGGCAGAGAGCAGAGGTCTTGGCAAACCTGGGAAGGCAGCACTGCATTGGCTCATTCAGAGCTGTTTACAGCCACTGAGGTTGGGAACCTGGGCTTATGTTTCGGGAGAAAAAAATCTGTTCTGATTTGGATGCTAAACAATATGCACCTCTTACTCTAGAGATAGTGATGAGTTTCAGCTAAATCGGATAGCAAAATAAATCACTGGCTTTAATACTTCTCTGGAAAATCTAGATAGTTTTCAGTATTTTTTTTAAATCAATATAAAAGGGCTGATTACTCTCCTAAATCCTACTCTTAAAGATAAGTTTTATAGTCACTTGAAAAATGCTGGCTATAAAAAATTCTCCCTAGTAATTATCAGCAAAGGATTGCAACTGAGATTATTGAAGGTCTCAGATGCTTATCTGTCTTTAGACCAGAGAAACTACACCTTTGTGGACATGGGTCCAAGTCTCTGTTGGGCACTTTTTCTTTCTGTAGTTTTGTAGGAATTGTTCATTAACTTGGTTTCAGGTATTTCGTACATCTTTAAGATGGTAAAGGAAAGATGAAAATTAAATGGATTTTTCTTACAGTGAGTTCTCAGTGAGGTTTTGTTATTCGTGCTGTGCAAGTACAGAACACTGATAACTCCAATCTGGAAAGCAGTGGCTGCTCAGTATTCTTGCACTGACTGCCTTTTCTTATCAAACTGACACTCTGTGTGAGAAGTAAGGACAGAGTTGGCTTTAATTTAAGCCAATGCCTAAAGTGCCACTGATTTCAGTAGGAAGGAATTTTACTCCTGTATCTCTACACTTCTGCAAAGAACTTTATAAGCTGATAGTTTTGTCTCCATATGTTCCTTTCTTTGTGTGGGAGGGTCTTTAATGATTTTGATATTTTGTCTTCAGTAGGAGATGAAGGGGGATAGAAGCAGCTCTAGCTTCAGCTCTCAATCCTTTTGTAGGAAAAAGGATATGAATAGTATACACAGTTGAAATTAGAGATGTTAAAATCTGTACATGTGGGGGGGGTGACAATTTGAAATGCTTTTATAGGGTTTAGGATAGGTCAAGTAAGTCAAGAGAATAATTTAATCAAGTAAAATCTCCCTTCAGAAAGCTAAGCCATCAGTTTGTTTGTGTGGCTTAGTCATCCCTTCCTATGTAGCATGATTGTTCATTTGATTCCAATTTACAGAACAACGTGTACCCTTTTTATAGCAGTCGTTAAGTTAACATGGATGTCAGGATTTAGGAGTGTTTAACTGATGGGTAACTCCTAAAGCAAGGATAAATCACATCCTCCTGTGCTGATCCATAGGTCACTGGGGAACACTCAGTAGAATGTTGAGACCTGGCCACTCAGCATTGGCCCAGCAGAGCTGACCTGGGCCATATTTGTGTTCAGCAGAGCTTCCAATTTCACCTTGCTTCTCTGACAAAAACATCAAGGTCACCTGTGTTAGGAATTATACTTTTCATTTGAGCTGCCTTCTGTATCTTGCTGTGCAGTAAGAGTGTGAGAGTGAATTGTGAATCTAGAATATGACACTTATTTAAAACGGACTGTTTGCCAATGCTGCCTTTCTATGTGTCTTCCAAAATGTTATGTGTAGTTCTTGGGGTTTGCATACTCAGTTGCATTTTTATTTGTGAAGGATGATTTCAGATGCAGTGGTCTTCCAGAAGAGCAGGCTTTGTGCAGCAAGTTGTTCCTCCTGAGGCACTTAACTCCCTGCTCCTGTAGAATAAGTTGTCTAGTACTTAGTGGAAAATTACTGATGTTCAGTGTTATTCATCTGCATGTCATAGCTCTTCCTGAGGAATTTTGCTTCACAGTTCCAACAGGAACTATGGCTTTGTTGGGATCAGCTTAATGAACTATCTCAGGTGGTGTGGCCAAGCAGTGATTCCTGGCTCCTGCTGAGCTTGAGACCACTGAAATACTTTTCTCTAATTGGAGCACTGACTATACGTTGAATAAACCCAAGACCACACGAAGGTGCCCAAATGAAACAGAACTTCTAAATAGAATAGAATAGATAAAGTAAATGAAGTATCCACAACTTAAAGAGGGTGTAAACTTGAGTTCCAGCTGGAAGTATTGTTCTAAATGAAGTTGTCTGCTCAAAAAGTAGTGAGGTGTAAAATCAGTAGGGCACATTACCAGTGACTTCTGCCCTTTAGGGCCTGTGCTGAGAAGCTGTTGGTGTACAATGCTCCCCTGTGGACCAGTCCTGGTGTAGAGCAGCCATTGTGCTGTCCTCTGAAGGAGATAGTGTTTGGTTTCTGTGATGTGTGGATAGCTGGCTGTTCAAAAACTGCCTCTAAAAGGGTTCTGGTGACCGTTTGTTAAGCACCTTGCAATATTCTCAAAACACAGTGTGCATCTCCCAGCTCTTCTCAGTAGCGAGTGATGGGACATGATAGGAAGCAATTCTACAAAATTACTTTTTCCTAATGTTTTTTGTGCTATCATGTAGTGACTGTGACAGGAGAAGTTATTTGCCCTTTCATGAACCTGTTTGGATTGCATGCTGAGAATACAAAAAAAAGGAGGATGATACAGAGAATGAAGATTTATGTACCATCAGGTCCTAGAGGTGAGTGCTGAAAAGCAATCTCCAAAGCCATCTGAACATCAGAGTGTTAAAATTAGATTCTGGGACATAATTTTCAGAAAAACACATTTTTTTGATGGATGCTCCCAAGTGTGTGAGGAAGGAGGGAAAGGTGGTGGTGGGTTGTGATGTGTTGCTGATCCCCACAGTGAGGGATTAGGACCTGCTGGTCCTAAGATGCAGGCCCTGCCAGGAGCACTTGCATTTCAGAGATGTTGCCAATGCCTTAAAAACAACAGTACAAAATCCAAACAAGAACAAGATTCTGAACCCCATATAATCTGAATACTCTAACAAGAGTGGCCTGTTCATAGGTCTGCCTGGACTGGGAGGGTCAGTGCCATCTTTAAAGTGAACATTCCCATTCCACTTTGTGTCTGTAAGAGTCTTTCTAGTGGATGTAAAAATGTGACAAAGCAGAGTGTTTCAATTGTGCTTGGGTTCTGTAATCGACCAGGCCTTAAGGCACAAGAAAAATCAATAGAAAAGCATTGTTGTAATGAATTAATTTTGTGCTCACTCAACCACTCAGCATTTAAACATATGGAACTATTTTATGTGTAGGAAGAATCTCATGAAAGAGAGCTGTGTCAGCCTGGTTATTTGAGCCTGCCAGAGAAGACATGAGAGAGCCAATTGTTTTTGTCCATAGAGGAACTGATGTTTTACATCTGCTTTTAACAAATACAAACTAATGCTGCTCCTGTTAGGTGCACGTTTTGTTTTCGCTTTAGCGTGTGAAAGTACAAAATTATTTGTTTGCCTTCCACCAAATCCTGTTGAATTCCTCACTCTCTAATTAGTGTTAAAGAGTTAGGTAAGAAATACCTGATTATAGAGTACAGATCTGGGAGCCAGTGACTTCCAAATCTAGCATCTGCCACGGCTGACTTTGGATGTTGGCAAGTTACTGTGGTAGTACCCCAATTTCTTCCTCTAAAATTTCTTTCCTTTCTGTAAAACAGAAGTGGTGTCTTTATCACAGTAATTTCTCTTAGCATTAGCAGCAATGCTTTAATTTCATTTCGGTTTTTTTTTTAAACTTTTGTTTCCTGTCACAGTTTTACTTTATTAAACTGAGGGGGAAAATAAATTGTCTTTATTTACTTACCAGCAGTGTGCACAGTTCCTACAGAATTAAATTCTATTCAGTATGTACAGATACAGATTTGTTTTCTGTCCATCCTGTGCTTTACTCAAAAAGCATGCAACTGTAAAAGTGCTTTATACACAGGTGGTTTGTCTTTGGGAAAGGTGCCTTGTTCAGACTTCAGCTTTGTCACTTCAGGAAGTTATCTGAGTTTGGTCTGGTTTTTTAAATCAACTTAGACCTGATTTGAGGTGTGTGTTTTACATTTGTTGCCACAAATTTACGCTGAAATGAACACAGGAGTAACTTAAATGTATTGAGCCTTAAAAGTAAGGATTCAATAGTGTGTACTGCAAAACAAAGATTTAAAATTATCTGAAATAATAAAAAAAGGAATCGTGTTAATGGTTGGGGCTTATTAAAAACATTTGTATCGTTTAGCTTCCAGCCAGCACTTCCATGTGAGCAGCATTATGTAAACTCCATTTGTACTTTTGCCAAAGCAAAGAAGATCAGTAGGTCAAACTTTTAAGCTTGACCTACTTTTTTTTTTCATAGGTTCCTCACAACAGTTCAGCTTTTTCCCATTTATTTTCATGCAGTGCAGTGTGTAGGATTTTCATCTTGGGCAGGAGTTCTTCACCTCATTCTTGAATCCTTTCAACCAGCAGTGGTTGAGGCCTGTGTATTTCAGAATATAACTAGAGTGGCTCATGGGTGAGGAAGTATACTGAACTTCACAGAGAATAAATGCTGCTATTTATTTTAGAAACAGATACAAAATGATATTTGTAGTATGGTGGAACAAATACAATATGGAGGCTGTTTTATTCTTCTACAAAGTAATTCAGGAAAACTATAAAATTATGTCAATTTTTTAGTTTATACAATTTTAAATTTAAAAATAATTTTCTTATTACCTAGTTGTAAGTTATTGTTGTAATTGAGAATGCCTACAAATTTAGTAATTGACAGAGTTTTTATTAGTAAGGGATATATGCAGGAGAAAAGTTCTTTGATAATTTTGCAGCAATCCCCTTATGTATGCTCCAGCTGCTTTGCTCAATTTCACTTTTCTTCCACAAGCTTCTGACTGATGGAGATATACACAGATCTGAGAAACTGGAGATACAGCCAAGAAGAGGATCTGTGCAGGGTATGTGTCTCTTGTAAGGAGAAGGGAAACAAGCTAGGCTGGCAAAGCAGTTACATCAGCCTCATCCTGTAAGGATCTATATGGAATCAATGGTCACAGGTTATATCCCTTCTCAGTGGGAAGCTTTTGGGTTCTTCCTGTTAGATCATATTTTATTTCCTG
This sequence comes from Erpornis zantholeuca, assembly GCA_013400515.1. Taxonomy (NCBI): domain Eukaryota; kingdom Metazoa; phylum Chordata; class Aves; order Passeriformes; family Timaliidae; genus Erpornis; species Erpornis zantholeuca. The sequence continues at coordinate 203,431 of VZTN01014880.1, forward strand.
TCTGATATATTGTCTTGTGTATATTTCTTAAATTTTGTAGACAGAGTTAATGACGAGAGTTTGATCTCTCTTGGGTACCCTAGGAAACATCTGATTGTGATGGTTTTTCTGTGGGATGGGCTAATGGAGTAGGAAATAGTTGCTGCTAAGAGTTTGAGGTTCAAAATTCATAGAGTGTGTAGAGCCTGGTTCCTGTCTTTGAGCAAAACACACTCAGTCTATTACATCTGGGTCCTTGGGGTGAGTTAAAATGCTCCCTTGTGAGGGCATCAAAAGCCTCGCAGCAATTCACTGCAGTGTTCAGAGCCAGCACAGTGCAATAGGCAACAGTTGGCTGCTACCCAAGAGCCTCATGGTAGCTGCAGTTCTGTGCCATAAATTACAAAGCACTTTGGGATCATTAAGGATGACAGTCTCTCAAGGTGTAGTGATTAATACCACACTTGGATGTTTAAATCCTTGTCCTGTTGAAGGCAGTTCATATTAGGCCTTGAACCTTCTTGATGGTGAGCAATTCTTCGTGCCATTGTTTGCACACTGCATTCCAAGAATTTAATAATCAAATGACAGTGTTCATAGCCAGTAAAGTCAAGTAGTTTATTTCTGTAGTGCTCATCATGGAGCCAGCTTCACAATTGTATTCTTGCAGTTCTTACTCCTGGGCTTTCCATTCTTTTGCCCAGGTTTTTCTTGCGTGGTTTCCACTTCTCCTGCTATAATTACTTTCTGCTCTTGGCAGCAATGTAATTTAGTTGTATTTTAAGGAATAGGCATGGGATCAGAACAGGACAACTGATCATTCAGTGTACCTCAGAACTGCTTTGCTGTGAATGCTTCAGAAGGGCTGCTTTGAACCTAGATTCTTTCTGCTTTTCTCTAATTGATGGCATATATACTAATGTTAATAGGATATCTTAGTGAAACTGCTTGCTTTCTGCAATAAAATCTTTGTATACATCTGAAATGAGAGGGATCCTGACTTCGTTGATAGACAGAGCAAATATACAAGTAACGGGGAATGGTTCATCTGCAACTTCATCAGTGTGAACTTAATGTATCAAATCATTAACAACTTCTAATCGTAATGTCTTTATACCAAAGTAAAGTGAAGAAAACTCATAAAGGGTTTTCACAGGCTTCAAGTTTCCTGAAGGATGACTTTTGTATAGTGGGTGATTTGTTTCACTTGAAGATTTGCTTTGATGTTCAGTCTTCTCTATACAAAATAGAAATACTCTGAATTGAGCATTAAGAGATGTCTTTGCTCAGTCATAGACAGTAATCCAACAGTATTCCCACGGTCAGTGGAAGTGTCAGCTCCAGAACTGCAGCAGTGGAAGATTCTGATTTCCCTTCTTGTAGAGGAGAAAATGCACTGCTGCTTCCTCTGTGCTGTTGATGTGAGGAGCATTGTAGGCGTTTCATGCTGTGGGGGAAGAGAAGTCACAAGGGTGAAGAAAGAACTTTTTTATTTTCCTTAGGTTGAATTGCATTCTGAAACGAATTGTGCACCTAAATTCATGTGTTAATGATGTGCTCTCCATTGTAGAAACTCGTGGGAAGAAGCATGTTTCACTTTGTTTTTTAAACCCACACTTAATTCAATTTAAAAACTATGCAACAAGATTGTACAGGAAACCTGAAAAGATTGAAAGGCCAAGAATTTCTAATGTGGTCCCATAAATTCTTTCAGTGGAGTATTACTGGGTCACTCAACAATTTCAAGAAGCACCCTGAAGCTTAATACATGAAAAATGGTGAAATAAAGAGAGTAAAAGCCAGAAGTACCAGTCGCTGTTTTACAAACAGAAGTCTGTTGACTTATGCCCAATGTAATCTGAAGTAAATGTTCTCTGTAAGTAGATGTTCAGTAAGATGAAGTTGGTGATAAGGACAGAGCATCTCTTGGTTGTTTATATAAATTCTAAAATTAGAGTGAATCTGTTTCAGAATGTCAGTATAACAACTGTGTAAACATTTGTTAACAGATACGTTCTTTGGAACACTATATAACATCTGGTTGCTTTCTTAGAACAGTCCTACTGCTCAGGAAGGACTGAGCCTTGCTGTTTCAATAAAGTTGTGTTTTGTTTCAGTAAAGTGCAAATTTAACTGTTCAGGAATGGTCTGTCTTCTCTTATACTAGTTAAAAAAAATAATAAAAGAACTCTCCAGACTCAGTCTATTTTTGTAGATGCCAATTTGTGATAAGGGAGAAAGTGTTATCACCACACAGACAGCACCTGTTAATTGCCTAAATAATTCAGCTTAAATTATGCAGGCTTCTAAAACAAGGACTTATCCTAGCAAAAGCAATAAGAAAATAGATACTTTGGGATAAATCCTGAATGTGCTTCCTGCATTCCTACTCTTCTTTGGTTTTAATGTTTTTGTTGTGATGGGAACAGCAAGTAAATGCCTAATTTCGAGAATTATTACTGCAGAAGAAGGTTGGTTTGGTTTGGTTCAGTTTATTTTCCAGCTTGCCTTTTCTATTGGTGGGGGCTTAAAATGTTAATTAGCCAGGAAACTGTGTGCCAGCAGTCCTGAATGTAGTTCAGCTATATCTCAGTCTGTCTTTCAGCACATCAAGTGTTACTTGTAGATAATAAAATCTTGGCCCTCTACCTAATCCCTGTTTGAAGTGCAGTTTAACCTGTATTCCCAGTTGTTACAAGCATGTCATACACAGATTTGGCAACAGTTAAAAAGTGCCTTTAGGAATAAAAACTGAGGTTAAGTTTTATTTTGCTTGAAATATTATTGTAGTTGCAGTGAAAGACATCTTTGGGCAAACAAGTGCTGTTCTTCAGTTGACAGAAGTGCCATGTGAAAAAAGCAAGTCCAGTAGACAGAGGTAGGCTCTTTTATATCCCCAACTGATACAGAGTTGGTAAGCTGTGTGTCCAAGGAAGGACTTGCAAGACCAGAAATATGCTTAATCTTTCCAATTTTTCTAGCAGTTCTAATGAAGGATTACTCCTACCTGCAAACCTCCCTTCTCATGTCCTCATTGCTATAAATACAGTCCTGCCATCAGCTGTGTGATGTAAAGAAACTGCCACAATTGTTAGTACATTTGGTTTGGGGTTTGAATGTTTCGTTCTTTATTTAGCATAGTCTGTTTGTTGTACTTTCAGGCAATCTGGACCTAAAATATTCTGTCAGTAGTGGACCAAGAGAAAGTTATGCTCAGGTGTAGCACATGAGGTGCAAACAATCAAGCACCGTAAGGTGTATTTAGGCTGAGTGTTTGCAGAACAGACACCTAAACTCTGCAGATGTGTTTCTAACCATATGCCAAGAGGCATTTCAACACTTCTCTTTTCACCTTCATCACTGGGTGATTCATGAGGCCATGGAAGAGCCAGATCAGTGGGTGTCCTTGGAGCACATCTGATGCAAGCTGAGATCAGTGCAAAGCACGACAGTTGTGTCTGACAGAGGAGGATGATCCTTATTCCTCATGAATTTAATTTGTTAAAATGCATAAGCAGTCTTGAAGGCAGAGTCAGAACCTGAGTTTTCCCCCTACCTTTGTCACTAGATTAGAGAAACTGCTTTAGGCTGTAACCAGGAAGGTTGGTACTTACTTTCTCTCTGTGAATAAAAAGAGGGAGAACAATAGGGTACTTTACTTGGGGTGCTTTGGGAATTTTGGGGTATCCATTCTGATCTGCTTGAGCACATCTAATAAGTTTGGAACTCAGCTAACTTGATGAAATTATGCTTTTGGATATGCAGCAGTTAAAAATGGGGGGCTCTGAAGTCCAGTTCCTGCCAGCCTGTGAACAGACCATCTTATCAGACACCTGTGTGGGAGGTGATCTACTGCATTGAGATCCAGAATTTCTGTGTTGCTCTGGTTATGCTGTGTTTGTACCATGTGCCAAACTGGTGCTGCCATTACTGCCCCAGCCTGGCCACCTCATCACTGGCTCCTGTTGATGATGCAGCCTCAGAGAGCTTGTGGGGTGCTGATCAGACCATCGCTGAGAAGGTTGGGGTAGGGTGGTGTGGTTTATTGGATAAAGAGGTATCATTTTGCAGCTCTGTCTTAAGCCAAATTTAACTAACTGGTAAAAAGAACACAAGCTCATCAGATGTTAAATGGCAGAACAGCTGTAGGTGTCATAGCTTGTGGCTTTCAACTGAACATATGGTATAAAATGGTGTAGCTGACTACAAAAATCACTTTTTAATATTGACACTGCCTTTGATCTTTCTTTTTTTAGGCGGTGAATTTTGTCAACTTTGAGTAGCTCTACCTTGTTTGGAGGAAAAATGGAAATAACTGGATTCTTTGTTTGTGTTTTAAACTAAATAAAACATTGCTTTCTTATTTTAGGAAAGTTCTCTCTTTTTTTTCCAGGCCCTTGCTACTTCAGAAACTGTAAAGATTCTAGTCACTGACAAAACTGTTCCATTGTGAAAAATGCTTACATTGTTAGAAAATAAACAACCAGAAGGGTGCAGCTTATTAGAGATCCTTTTTACCAACATTTAATTAATGTTGTCTTCTGAAGTAGGAATGAATACCTTCAGCACAGGCAGATTTCTTTGCTCTGATATGTGAGAACACACAGCCTCTGTTGTGTCAGGAGAGTTGTTCCTGCATTAGTGCCAGAGGGTCACTCTTAGACAGTCTGGTGGTCCATCTCAAAAAAAACCTAAAAAAAGTAGGGGTTGCAAAAGAAAAAAAAACCATTAAACAAACCCAATACACAAGCAGCAGGGCATTGAAAATTACTAGAATTCAGAAATAAACTCAGTTTTTATTGGTCCAAATGTCTGCAATTTAAGCATCCCTTAGAACTAATGTACCATAATGATTGTCATGTGTAGTAATAAACTTTTCTAATATGTGTAAGTCTTTCCCAATAGATGGCCCCTGATTTTTTTTTCTCTTTGGGAAAGGAAGAGGGAGGGAGAAGACTGTGGGTTTTGTGGAGGGGAGATTTGGTTTGCATTAGGCATGATACAGACAGAGAACTGAAAAATTTTGAGGGAACTTGGCCCCAGATGTTCTTCAGCAGCAAGGCAGGCTTTTCTGCTAATATACCACAACTCTTTTAACACTGGCTTTAGACTTTAAAATTTGGAAGTCTTCTCTTTAAAAGTCAGTAAGATTTCTAAGGAGTGCCAAAAATGGTACCTAATAAGTTCAGTTATCTGGAAATTAAGATTATTAAATATGCTTAAATTAGTAGGTTTCTCATAGCTGGCATAAGCTAGGTTTGAAGCCAGGGATATTACCTCACCTCTATGAATATTTTTAAGAATACTTTGTTCCTGAAGCAAGTAAACATCCTTTACATCTCAAGAGCAAGAAGGATGATGCATTTCAAAGCTGGTTTGGAAGGAAGAAAGTATCAGATTTGAGAGGAAGGGATAAATGGAATAGAAAAGAAATAACAGATTGTATAATATAATCTTTCAACAAGGTTCTTAAAAGAGGCCCTCTAGATATAGCAGGGACTTTGCCAGTAAATCTAGGTCTTTATTGAAAACTGACTTTTTAATAAGTACTTTTCAGGGGTTTGTTTCATACCAATAGAAATGCAGTGGGTGTATGAACTGGTCTTCTTCAAAGTGAGAAACTCCAAAGCTTTTTTCCCAGGGTTATGATACCTATTAGATGGTTCGAGAGACAAATTGGAGTGAAGGGCAAAAGCATAAGATTTGGCATACAAAAGGCAGGAAAGATAATTTATAATCTGTTTGTTTTGAACTCTTTGATATTCTGTGCCTTTGCAGCTGATCCTCTTTCATTCTTTTCAGCCTTCCTGTAGATCATCCTTTAACATTCATAAATCTTATTTTAGTGGGTCTTGGTTTCCTATTAATCTACTACCTGAACAGCGTGCTGGAACATCCGCAGTGAAAGAATCAATCTGTTCTGCTACATCCTGAATATTGTACTTGCATGGTAACCTCAAAGTTATTTTAGCAGCATAAATGCTAAGGAGAATCTACTCAAACTACCTCCATCCCTCACAAAAGGAGTCATTATTTATGTAAGAACTGGACCGGACATTATATTCTCATACTTGATTAGAAACTGGCAGTTGGTCTTATCTTATGCTTGGATTGTTTTATATACCCTTTATAGCTATTTGGGTATAACTCACTGTGTTGTGCTACTGTGACCAAAGCACAAATGTGAAGACAAGGTGTTCAACTTGCTTATAGTCACTTAGCTGTAGTTAATTATGTGTTTGTGCTGTTTTAAAAAATACTTTTATATGATGTTGTTTGAGGCTGTAAACTTTTTAAAATTGCTTTAGTGGGTCAAGGTTGAAAATGGAGATGAGGACTACAACTTACAAGGCTGTAACTGTGAGCAGTTGTAGATACAAAGTGATTGTGGGAGCCGTGCCTGTGGGCCTTGTTCAGTGGGACCTGACATACAGAGACCCCATGATTCTGTTTGACTCTTACAGCCCTTGCCTTGCAGGATCAACTGGTCTTCCCCAGCACTGTCAATTCTTTTTTCCTCCTTGGTTTTGCAAACCAGCAGGATGCTGTTACCTTTTTCCCCTTCACACCAGAGGTGGTGCTTATCCTACAAAGGCATAGCTTTTCCCCTAACCTTCTGCAGTGCTTATTCTGAGCATGACTAATCTCATGAGAAGGTACAGGGCCTGATTTCTGATGGAGTTTTGTACTGGAATGAGTAGAATTAACAGTATGGAGTACCTCCATGGCTGTGGTATGGAATGATCAGTAGTGTCAGTTCCCTGGATTTTGGGAAAGGCAGAAGGGAGAGCCCTCTGTTTCCAAGGAACTAGTACCTAGGACATAGAATTCACAGACATTTTACCCCAAACAAAATACATATAAATAAACCTAGATAAGTCATTCTCTCTTTCCCCTTTATATAGCAACATCACTTCAAGTGCCTCTTGCAGGAAAATAAATTCCATATGTAAGAATGGGAAACATCCCACTTCAACTGCCAGATTCCTTTGATGACTTTGGAAGTCCCTCCTCCTTGTTTGCTGTTAGGTAGGTGCATTGGAACTATTCTTTCCGTGCTGCGTTGTTTTTTCCTCTCAGAAATTCCTCAGCTACGCTTCGCTCACTTTGTAAGCAAACTTCTGTCAGAGAGTTTGGTTGCAGGCAAGGAGCAGCAAACATGCTAAAGGCAGGGTGGCCAAAGCCAACTTGATGGTTATCCCTAGCACTGGTGCATGGAATTAGTCTGCCATGACCAAATCACTGTGTTTCCTTTAGACCTTTCAAGTTTCCACTTGGATTGGCAACAAGCTACAGCCGTGCTCATTGCTGCAGCCTGTTCCTCATAGATGGATCTACACCTTTTCCCATTCAAGTTTATCAGCTCGACAGAACTTAGGTTTTTTTTTCAAAACCAAGCTGTCCTTGTCTATGGCCCAGTGAGAGTTACAGGGAATGGCTTAACTGCACTGCCCTTAACTTGGCATGTGTCATTCCCTGGCATGTGACTGTTACCTAACCAGCAGCAATGAATGTTTTAGTGTGCCCAAATAACACTGCTCCATGTACTGTGCTCATGACTAAAACATAAAACTTAGCAGTGTCCTTGCCACACTGGCAATGCTCTAAGATTTATGTCACCAGCACCTCGTTAAGAAACCTCTGAACTCTGCTTTTCACTTAGCCAAAATGGTTTAACAAGTCCACAGTACATTAAAGAAAAGTATGTCCTTTGAGCAGAAACTGCCAGTCACAACTGGCATTTCCAGCAGCACCACCCCATCTCATCAGGAGAGTGAGGGAGGGAGAGGAGGTGTTTTTCAACCCCCTCACAAAGCATATTGGCCCATAATATTTATTTAATGTTAGTATTGAGCATTTTGCTAAGGATGTGGTTGATGTATGGGAGGTAGAAATAAAGAAGCTGTTGTCAAGGAATATAAGGGGTTGCAGATGCATTTAAACCGAAGGAATAGCATTTTCTCTAAAATGATAGGAAAGAGTAAACACATTTTCTGTTTGGGACAGTAGGGGAGTACAGAGGAGGAGCAGGTACCCCAGGCTGAGCAAGAGCAGTTCTGACAGCATAGCTGCTGAGCTCTGGGACCTTCTAACATTTGAGCCCCACCTCATTCCGTGCATCTTGTTTTTGCCATATTAGCTGTTTCTTGTGCTGTGGTAAGCTCCTCCTGGCAGTGGCACCTCTCCCGTGTCCATCTGGCACACTTGGTCCCGCCTGTCCTGGCACTCAAATAACAGAGGAACAGTGAACATCTGAATGGTCATTATTATGCTGCTGCTTTCCAGCCGTGCTATTGCTGTGCCACTTTTAATAATTCAGAAGTGATGTAGAGGAGGGGGAGTTAAAGGGCTGCAGCAATCTTTGTTTCTCTCTGTAGAGTGTGATTCCTCCTTGGTGGCTCTGTAGTTACCAGGGAAACAGGAGAGGGATGGCAGAGCACCGCGGGGCTGGAGTGGGACTTGGGGGTCAGCTTGCTGGCAGCTGCACATCTGCACCAGGGGGGCAAAATTGGTTGGTTTGGTGCCTTTCCCCCTCTTTTCCACAATGGTTTTGTGAAACTCAATTGTTAAATAGCTGATGCTCCCCAGCGTTGGTGTATTTGTTGAAGAGTATTTTTATCATTGATTCTAGTAAAAATATGCAGTGTCAGAAAATGAGCATTATTGGTGGTTTGGAGGAGTTGGGTGATCACAAAATCTTTCTCTGAAATTAACTGGAGCCCTGGTTATACACAGGCTGTCACTACTGAGAGGTTGTTTAATGTGTTTGAAATGCTTTGGTACTTCGGGGAATAGATTTACTGGAAAAGACTAAGGACCACTTCAGTAACATTTGCTCAGTGCAGCATTCTCTGATTTGATAAAGGTCAAATTTCATTTTTAGTAATTAGCATATCTATCCTAATCACCTCCTGCTCTCGCTGTACTGAGCTGAATAATGCCAGTCTCGGCATTATTCTCTCTGGGGAGAGAGGCAGGTGAGAGCAGGGGAGCAGCTCCTGCACCCTGGGGTTGTCCCTGTGGCTCCCAAGGGCTGAGCCATGTGGGCAGGGGGAGGTGGGTGGGCAGCTGTGTTCCCTCCACTGCACATGTTTAGGGCTGGATCCATCTTTCAGCTGCATAATGTACTGGCATTAGCTGTGCTGTTTGTTCCATACCTGCCTTAGGTGCTTAGATTTGCAGCAATTATGCTGAAGTAGTTCTGAGAGAGGATGACTTAAAAACCTTTTCCTTATGGATTAGTGGAATTTGGTGATTGGTTTGAGAAGGGCTGCTGGGCTCTTCTCTGAGGCAGAAGGACTCTGCAATTTCACATCTCTGTCCCTCTTTTCAGTGATAGACTAGGTAAGGTGAAACAGGATTTTCTGTAACAAGTTAGTTTGTTTGCAGCTGCCTGGCAACTGTTTTCTTGATTGCTTTAGAAGGGGACCAACAGATTAAAATACCATATAAACACGCTCTTCTTTTCAATTTCATGGCAAATAAATACTGTTTTTCCACAGAAGAGACTTCTTTTGAAGTCTGAATTCAACAGATTTGTCACTATGGGACAAGCCCTGAGGTTTCATTTCCTTGTGCCCAGTTTATGTACACAAGTGAGGTATTCCTGTACAGTCAACTTAAACTTGAACTTCAGCTGAATTTATGAGCAAATAATGAAGTTGATTTTCCAGTTACCTTTGTGAAACCTTCAGAAATGGTTTACAGACCTCTTGCCCTCCATTTTCACACTTCCTAGAATAGAGAGTATATCTACTTCAGATTCATAATCCATAAAGCAGAGTTAAAAAATACTGTGTATATGCTAGCAGGGTTTTAACCATAAAGTTCAGTATATTTCCTCTAAAGTGTCAGATTCTGAAATTTAATCCTGACACTTTAAAACTCTGATAAAACAAAACAAAACAAAAAAAACCCCACCAGAGTGAAACAGTACACTTGGGCACAGAAGTGATGTCTAGGAAACCATCCTCTGAATAGTTTCTTGCAACTATCCTTGTGTATTAAGAAGGAATGCTACTCTGGTACCCACAATTCAGAGATTTTTATACTCCTTTTCTTCATTTTCAGTTCTGGGTTTTTTGTTTTAGGAGGGTTTTTTTTGAGAAAATCACCTTTTGGAGTAGTAGATGTTGATAGTAAGAAAAATTGCATTGAAAAATAATAGTTCAAGATGGAGCTCTCTTGTGTTTCCTCTAGATATGGCACTACTGGGCTTAGCTTTGGTTCTCTCTGAATCTGACATGCTAAATGTGATCTTGTTAATTGAAAAATATCTTCAATATTAAATATAAATGCAAATTGCATCTACAAGATGAAATAGTTGTGTCTTGTTAATACATACTCATCTCCAGCAGCTCTTTTTTCAGTTTCAGTTAAGACACAAAATGGAACCAAGTCCAGTAGAGTCACTCCTATCACCATTGCTTTTACCAAAGTTAAAAATGCACTAAATTATTGCCACTGAAATCAGGAGAGGTTTATGAATTCAGAAAACATCCATTGAGTGTATGATGTCATTTTTATGAAGTCATTCTTTGATTAGATTTGCAGTTTAGAAAAAACTGACTTCTGCTGTAAGAATAGTGAAATTGTTAATTCTTAGTCTTGCAGAGTGATTGGGATTAATTTCCTGCTCTATGATGCTGCAGTGAATGGCCTCTTTATCCCCAAACTACAGGAAACCACTCAGTGTTTTCTATGAGGTTCTGCAGTGTGTGTGTTCCAGGGAGCTTGACTTTTAAGGACACAGGCACATCTCCCCTCTGCCCCAGCAGCTGATGTGCAGTGAAAACATTGCAAGCTATGGGAGAGAAGCAGTTCATGTGAAACTGTACAGTGCAGGGGTGGAGCTGTGCAGGATTGCTCGGGTTTGTGTGATCCTGGTGCACAGCAATGGTGTGATTGCTGTGTTTCTGGAGTAGAAAATGCCAACTTTATTGGGTTTGTAGTTCCATTTTTAGCTGAAAATTCGTCCCTGAATCTTTCAGTCAATGGATGTGTAATATTTGAATAAGACTGAAATTTTGTAGTCTAAACAAATGTTGCAGGAAAACGTTAACAGAACTGATGATGATTTTGGGTTTGGTTCTTCTAATCCTCCCCTTGGATGTGAAGCAATACATCTAATAAAATTCTAAACATCTAATAAAACATTATATGCTGCCTCCTAAGCCAACAGCTCTAAGCTCAGAAGCTGGTTCTGCTGGTATTCATTGCTGAGGTGTGAGCAGAGAGCATCTGTAGGAATCGGCTCCAGGGTGCCAGGAGGTGCATGCTAGGACTGGTTCCCTTTTGACTATTGGCTTTCTCCTTTGTTTCATGATTTTTTTCCCCCCAAAAAAGGCTAGAAAGTATGACAGATGTTTCTCCCTCCAAAGTACATGCTTAACCTAAGATTCCCAGTCTTACTGTAATTGTGTCTAAGTTGGCCTCTTTTTATTTGAAACAGGTCAACTTAAACAATATTTACTTGAAGTAATTTGTGGAGAAAGATGTTCACTCTAATGCTGTCCACTGTTGGGTTTTGCTCCTAATGTAGATAAAGGATAATTGTGATTATTTAGGACAGTAGTTCAGAAGAAAGGATAAAATTGAGAAATCTAGAACTTAATGTTTAAGAGACATTGGAAGAAATGGATCTTAATCTTGCAAGTTAAATTTGGGTTAGAAAGATAACTTCACTATTAAAGCTCACAAAAAGCTTCTTTATGAATCTCAAAAGCACTGACTTGGATTTAAAATAAGATTTTTTAGTTATTATTATTTAACAGAAAATACATCATTTTGGTTAAATCTTTATGGTTCCTGTACCAATCTTATCCTCTTTCTATGATCTTCTTGATAGACCTTTTCTGTAGATATCCCAGTTTCTATGTGCAGTAACTCTTGTTAGCAATCAAAAGGCTTGATCAGTCTTGCACGGAGGGACTCTTTTTAATGAGTTATTGTCAAGAAGTGGGGTTTTTTTTAATGTTTTTAAAATCATATGTGAATCAAATGCAGTCTCTGCTGCAAGACTCAGAGTCTTAAAGCTGTATTTTCAGGTGAGGGAAAAAGATATTAGACAATTAAAGTCATTTTAGGGGGCTACAACTCATTTTGTTAGACTGTAAAAGTATTTCATCTTTCACAGATGAGGGAGTGATCCTCTATGCACCTCAGCTACCACATTAGCTGCTATTGGCAGGCTTTATTACGAGTGCTTTATCCCTTTGATTAGACCTTGATTGCCATTCAGGAACCAGATACAACTTGCAGCCACCTCACTTGAGCTTGTGCAAGCGTGTGATGAAGGAACATGCAGACAGATGTTTATAGCATGCCCCCCATCCTCCGTGTTCACTAAGGTTCATCAAAGAAAGAGTCCCTTACTTTGGGGCAATTCTGAGCTGTGGTTTGCAATTGAGCGCCCCTCAGAGAGGATTTTGAAAGTTTACTTGCCTCTCTGCTATGTGTTTTCAGGTGCTCTCACAGTTGGCCTTGTGCGACAGTGTCAAACCATCCATGGACGTGACAGGACCTGTATTCCTCCACGGCTGCCTCCCGAGTGGGTCACTACGTTATTTTTCATCATAATGGGAATCATTTCACTAACTGTCACATGTGGTTTGCTGGTGGCTTCCCACTGGCGAAGAGAAGCTACTAAATATGCCCGCTGGATAGCTTTCACTGGAAGTAAGTGACCTCAACTGCACAGTTGACCTGTATGCAGGATGAACTGGTGGAGTCTGAAATAACACCTTAGTGTTGGAGAGGAGCAAGCGCTTAGGGCTCCCGCTATGCCAAACATTCCTTCTCTTTAAGTATCACATCTGAGGGAAAAATCAGTCTTCAGAAATAAAGGGGTTGGTATCTTAAGTGACTGCAATTGAGAGGGAATAATGGTGTGACAGAAAGGAAGGCCTGACCCCTTTACCTTTCTTGGGCAGTGCCACTAATTGACATAAGAAAAGGAGCAGGGAAAGAAGAAGTCAGTCCTGACTTGAGTGCCTGTAGTATTTCATTCTTCCCCACTCCCATATGTCCAGGACTTTATCCTAGCAGCATGAAATAACTGCAAATTCCCTCTCTGAAGCAGTTGGTGCATCTGAGGTAACCTGTCCCTTACTCAGGTGTCTCGTGAATACCTTGTTCAGGGTTGAGGTTGGTTCAGTCCTGTTTCATGCTCACAGCAGCTGCTTTATTCAGAATATCTGCATCCTAATTGGCTATGCAGGAGGATTGCCCACTGCAGAGCATCTGCTGTGCTTCACAGCACTGAGACTTCTGCTTCCAGAAGTGACCTGCAGCCGTGCTTTAGCCAGAGGGAGGAGTACCAGTGCTTTTCTGCCTCCCCTCATTCTGCTCTGTGTGAGCACCAGTGTAACTCCTCACAGCTGAGCCTTCTCCAACCCTGTGTTTGCACACAGGGAAACATATCCTATGGCTACTTCAGTGCAAAAGAAAAACAGTTGTAATGAGCAAGGGGAATAACTTTCAAACTTCCTTTTCTTGGTGTGTGTTACAGGCTTAGCCCAACTGTGAAATGGTGCCTTAATGGTGGGGATGACAGCATGAAAAAACTCAAAACCTGAGGGCTTTTAAATTGAATTATGACAAACCACTAAAGGTAGTGTGAACACTAACTAGAAAATGCAAGTTTGTGGTTTACACGGGCATAAATAAAGTTTACTAGAACTCTGTGACATCTAATGGTATATAATATGAGTAGGATTTAGCCTTGTTTTGGGGAAGGGAATAGTATTGAAAAGTGCTCAGCTTCAACAGAGGTACTTCACCGAGGCACTTGTACAATCAAAGCCATCTTTCTGACAACATATTAAATTAATAGTGCAGCTCTTGCAGACAATGGAGCTATTGCAATGCTGTATCTGTTCTAATTGACTTTCATTTATTTTCTGGGGAATGATTAAAAGAGCAGACCTGAGTATTACTGAATATTCCACCCCAACTTTTCCAGTGCACCTGTTTATCTATACATATTTCATGTATGTCTAATATGTGGGGGGGGTTAAAGCCAAAATGCTATATAAAGTTAGGATGCTTACAGTAAGCTGGAGTCAAAGCTCTTGGGTGAAGATAGGAGTTTGAGTTCTAGATAACAGTGTTTTTCTTAAATATCTCAAATCATCACATCCCTGCAGCTTTAGTTTTTTACAGCTGTGATCATTAGTTCAGCCAGAAAGTCTGGTACCCTAAAGCTGTTTTGGTTTGGGTTTTTTCTCTGGAGATTTCTTTAAGCTAGCAACAGGTTCATTATTAGATGTCTCAGTGTAAAAGGACATTTTTATTTCAGCACTTGTCTTCTTGGTATGAGATGTTTAATAATGAAACACACTAATTTGTTCTTTCACAAGTCAGAATTATTCATAATTCTATTTGATATGATCGCTGCGTTGCTGAAATTATAAAATTCAGTGTCTTTGGTATTCTTCTCCAATACATACAAGTCTGTGACCTTTGCATTCCTGTTAACAAAGATGATGGGGAATTTTATCTCTGAACCCACTTGTTAGGAAAATTAATTTTGAAAAATAGAAGGGAATGAAAGGAAGAATGCTAAATTTTTCAAAAAGTTGTGGAGAGTGACTTCTGTGGTTCATTGGGTGCAACACAAATTAGTAACCTATTTGTAGGTTAGTATTAGGAAATGTGCAGCCATGTGGAATCAACTTGGAATACCATGAGCAGGTCCTTCCTGTGAAATGCCAGTGCTGTTTAGATGAAAACATGTGTAACTCATTAGAAGGGGTAGGGAAAACTTAATATTAGTATTACATGTCATCTGCAAGTGATTTCAAGTCTCAGTGGCCTGCTAGCAGATATTCTTTTCACAGAACTTTCTGAACACAGCTCAGGACATCCATCCTGGGTAGGCAGGGAAGTCTGCTGGGGCTTCCAAGGGAAGCTCTGGGGCTGGCAGCTTCATTCCTTCAAATGCTAGGAGGTCTGGAGTAAATATCTGAGGGCAGAGGAATCCTCTTACTCATCCTTTTCCTTGCAACTCTGAGAGCAGCAAGGAAAGCCTGGTAAGAGGTCACTTTTGCCCAGTTCATGCTGGAATTTCTATGTAATTGTATAACTTAAATTTTTCATGGAATGTTTGCTTGTAATCTTGTCATCTTGGATGACTCCAGATCTGTTTGAGTCATACCTATATCCAGATTTTTTCAACTACATACCTATAAATATGAAGTATTGCTGAAAGCGGCCTTGTCTATAGCTAAGAGAAATGCAGAAGACAGAAGTTTGATCTGTCAGTCTCTTTCCTGTAAACACTTCTGAAGGGATGCACCCCAGAGGGTATTTACAAGCACAGCATTTGCCTCATTCCCCAATTGTTGGTGGGTTTATTGCACAGAAACTTATCCTTCTGACATCTCTGCAGCTTTGTGGAGAGGAGAGATATTGCTGTCCTCCAGGTCATACTGCATGAGTGACAAAAGCCTTGTAAAGGTAAATGTGAAGGTTTTCTTTCATTTTCTGTAGAGAAGAGTCTATCAGGAATCAGTATTCCTACTGATGTGATAGGTATTGTCCCTCTGGGCATAGATACTATCAGAACTGTCACTGATGTTTCAGTAGTACCACGTTCATACAGTGTGATGGAGAGAGGGTTCCTTGTCGGTGTTCATCTGTGCACTGCCCAGGTTTTGGGTGATTCTTAATGAAACATGGGTGTTACAAACCCATAGCTGTGCCTCGTGTGTTAGTAGCAGGCAAAGCTCTGATCAGCTGTTCCTCTGCTTGTATACCAGAACTGCCTTTTGCCATCCCATCTTCCCCATCTCATCACTAACTGTGCCCTGGGACACAGTGACACAAGTTGGTAGCCAAAAAGTAACCTGGTTTTGGTGTTATTCCACGTCTCTGACACTGCTCTTATTTTGCTACCTCTGCTTCAGATTTACGTAAATCTCTTGGCTTTTCAGGGCGCCTGTTTTCTACCTTTGGTTGAAAAGATAGGATGTGGTGAAAGTCTGGAAATCTCAAATGTTGTTGTAGTTTTTGTGATCCTTCAGACAAATACTGTTAAGTTCCATAATTAGAAACATTGTCCAGAGCTTATTCCCTGTGTAGGCCACATAGGTGGTCTCAGGTATGTTATTGCAATTTTGGCTATTGCAGGAATTCCCAGAGCTCCCTCAAGATCTGTTTACATTCTACACATTCAGGTCTCTTACCATCTGCTGCAATTAGAGAGAGAATTAATTCTATGTTTCCTACTACTGAACAAGGTGCTTCTCTGAGATGCTAGACAGAAAAATCGTATTGCTTCCTTTTTTCCAGCAGTTACCAGAGAGTCTGGATTTGGTTTGGGTTTTTTTTCCTGAGGATTTAAAAGTTCATGAGCAATAATGGATTGCTTTTTGGAATGCAAGTAGAAATGGGGCAGGATAATCACATCCTTAAATAACAGTAGCCATCCTGTGAATGTCTATCTCTGGTATTCCCCAGTGCATAAAGTGCTTCTTGATTTATTAAAGATTTGTACCAGGTGCTGCTTTCTATGTTATGTGTATCTAAAGAGGCAAGCAGATATTACAGTGAGCCCTCTGAAGACTAGGCCTTTTCCAAGACTGGATTTATTTTGAAGTCATCATTAGATGCTCTAAACAATTTCAAGTTAAAGAATTACAAGAACTGATTGGTTTTACAGCCACCATTCAGATGCAGACTAGAAAGCTCTTCTGTGCTTACATAGATCTGCTCAAGAAACACATACCTGTGCTTTCCTCAGATGGACTCAGATGTTTGAGATACAACTTAAAAAAGGAACCACTCTTTAAGGACTAGATTGTGCACCGTGGACTTACATGGGCCAATAATCATGGAGATTAAAACTTTCTTGATTGTTTAATGTCTGGTTGCTGGGTCTTTTGTTCTGTTCTGATAAATGGCCTAACGAAGTGGCACTGAGCAGGAATGTGGTAACTGCAGTTGCCAGATGTTTTCTGTTTCTGCTCTTTCCCCTTCGAAGAATAACCCGACGGTGCGGGCAGAGTGTGAGTGAGACACGAGCCCCCTCCAGTGGAACATGTGGGTTCTCCTGCTCGGCACAGGCAGCCGAAGGGATGATCCTGGTGCTGGCTGCTCTTGGCTCGAGGTGTTGTGAAAGCTGCTTTATGTGTTTTGGAAGGCAAGGAGCAGCTGGTGTTCTCATGTGGATCATGGTTTATGAAAGCATCCTTCTTTGTTTATGCTCAAGTCCTACTTGGACCCTCTGAATTCAGATTCGTCATGCCCACAAGCAGTACCCTCTGGAATACGAGTGTTCTTTCCTCAAAGCTGAGGCCTGTGCTATGGAAACCATAAGCACTAAGATATAAAATATGTGGGAAACTGTTTGTCTTGGATAAACACAGAGTCCATTAAAAATGGGTTTAGTATGGGCATCATAGCTGGATAAACTGGAGAATCCATATTAAGTGAGGAAGAGCAGTAGTGAAGCTATATTAAAAAATATTGATGCTGCTCCAGCCAATCGTTTCCTCATTTGTAAAGACTAGAAACTTTGTTCTGGTGAGGCCAAAGGGGACAGGCATGCTCCTATTTTATTTTATGTACCTTTGGAAACAAAAGCAGCTGCAGCACTTCTGACTTGCAGGGGAGGCAGTGATTAAGCTGGGTGCCGGTGGTTTTTAATGTTGCTTGTTTGACTTGTAAGGATGCTCAAATAGGGAACAGCATCCCCAGGGTTTCTTCTGTCTTGTAGTGCTGGAGAAGAGAAAGGGGAGACAAGGACAGCACCTGTGTCCCTTAATAACAAAAAGCAGCAGTCTGTGTTAACTAGAGAAAGCTGAAAAATTAGCATATGATGCACTTTGTTCAGGCAGAAGCATTGTAACTTGGCTTGAATTTTCTTTTCTGTGTGGCCAGGCTAGAGGCAGAGTTTGATGACTAGGAGAGGCTTCAGTGTGAGCTTTTTCCTGGGGTTGGTGAGAGAACAGAGCAGATTCAGCTCCTCTCTCCTCTCAGATCTAATTAGATTTGGTTGAATAATAGATATTGCAGTGCCATGTTCCATTCACTGTAAATAATGTCTGAAACAATGCTGAAATTCATAGAAGGGAAGTGAGAGTAAAGCACTAATACTTGACTGAACTGGTAGAATCCATAATGTAATTCTTTACCAGGAGTTCTGGATTTCCTGTACTTTCACACAGAGTCAGTTGCAAGAACAAAACATATACATAAGTCTAGCTTTGAGATGAAATAAAAACCCTCATTGCTTGGTCTCATTGTTCACAGAGTCTGGATTTAGTTTTTACTAAGAAGCTTGGATTAAACTGAATTGGGAAACTTCATTGTGTTCCAATGGGAAATTCTAAGGATATTGCATTATCTAAGGAAACATTCATATAACTTCAGGAAACTGGTATCTTTTAATCT
Source organism: Erpornis zantholeuca (assembly GCA_013400515.1). Taxonomy (NCBI): domain Eukaryota; kingdom Metazoa; phylum Chordata; class Aves; order Passeriformes; family Timaliidae; genus Erpornis; species Erpornis zantholeuca. The sequence continues at coordinate 221,806 of VZTN01014880.1, forward strand.
TAAATGAAATGGTAATGACAATCTGAGTGTTTTCCATTTTTAGCAAAACTTTTACAGAAAATGAATGTGTGAAGAATGGGAGAGGGCAACTACAGTTGAAAAAAGACAACTGATTATAGAAAAAGTTTCTTCAGTGTTGAATGTTACTTTATCTTGACTGGGCAAAATGACTCTAAAATAACTGGAGAAGAAATGACTGAACTTTGAGATGGTGATAGAAGTATATCTACCAATTTTTTATTCTGTAATGAGAGTTCATGATCTAGCAAGCAGAACTGAAATTACAGTCAAAATTGGGGACTTTTTGTCTTTCTTGGGAGTAGATGAGGGATGTTTTGAAAGCGACATAAAGCCTACTCAGTCATTTCAAGCAAGTTATCAGCTCAGATAGCTCTGATCTCAGCTCCTCAGTTCAGTCAGGATATTTTGCTTGCTTTTCTGGAATGCTCTATGAATGGGTAAATATTTTCATTTTAACACAGCAGTGACTGTTTTTTTCTTTTCTCTTTTCTTTGCAGTGATTCTATTCTGTATGGCAGCCCTAATATTTCCAATAGGATTTTACATCAATGAAGTTGGAGGTCAACCATATAAATTACCCAATAACACAGTGGTTGGGTCTTCGTATGTACTGTTTGTCTTATCCATTTTCTTTACAATAGTGGGACTTCTATTTGCTGGCAAAGTTTGTTTACCTGGCTGATGAATGTCTGGACTGCAGGACTTTATTTTGGAAAAGAGCAAGACATCAGAATTGCATTCTCAGGAGGATGCCTAAATCAGACTATCAAACACTGACTGAAAAGAGGAATGCTTTGACTTGTTCTCACTATGCACTTTGGATGAAAAAAAGGAGAGCCTTTCCCATAACCAAATACAGACCACATTGACTAATCTCCTGAGCATACTTTAATGCAGTCAGGTCTGCACTGTGATAGGAACTAGTGAAGAATGCTTTACACTGAGAAGCATAATGCCCCATGTTACTGGACTGTTCCTGTTTTTAACGTCTAACAATTTGGAAGTCAAAGTATTTATGAACCTTGTGGTAGACCAGAGGGTTGCGGAGGAATTCAAGTGAGGCTGGCCTCGCTGTTTAGGAGATTAGTATTTTACATCTTCCTTCTGATGAGCAAAGCCTTTGGCACCAATGTGGATCAATCTTGCATTACTGCACCAAGAAGCCAATAGATCAGAACATGTTCTCTCAATGTATGTAACAGCAAAAAGACATACATCCCCTCCTCCCCCATAAGCTCTAGGAAACACTAAGGAACATGTTAGAGGGGGATTTCATCCTTATATTTATATAAATATATATATAAATATATATATATTTTGCTGATGCAGTATACAGTGTGTGTGTATGTGTGTGTGTGTGTATATACACATATGTATATATATGTATATACACACAAATGGTTCCTGGAAAAGAACTCAGAATGCTTTGCTAGCAAAACACTGTGGTGTGCAAAACTAGAACTCAATAGAAAAAAGCCATTTTTCTGAAGGCCACATAGCTGAGAGTCTTCAGTTTACCTCATTCTTTGTAGCAGCCCTTGATTTTAACAGTTTTTTGTAATAGGTACAAACGATCCCATGCCTTTCTAGGTGCAATTTTAAGTTAAGCTAAAATTCTTTTTATGGTAATTTATTTGTATATGAGGGTAGAAGGTGAGATCATGTCATACCTTAAAATCCTAATTTTGGGAAACTGACACTATTTAAATTATTAGCAACTGTTGTACGGAAATCTCTTTTTCTACTGCTTTGTTACATTAGCATTCTTACATGTTCAAGCACAGCATTTTACCATAGGTAAGCATTTCTCTAGCACATATAAAATGCAATGTTTAAAGTAATGCAAACACTATTCCACTGCAAAGATGGATGAACTTATTTTCACCTGAGTATTAATCCGTCTTTGCCGAAAAAATGAGCAATATAATTGTTTAAAAATGTATGCCTTGTTTACTAAAGTTGTTATTTTAAATGTAGATTTAATGGCCACCCAAATTTGAAGTAAATATTCCTCACTAAAAGTAGTTTTATTTTTCAACACAAGGATAAACCATTGAATCCACAGACATCTTATTTCACTACTATGTTGGTGTTCCAGGGAAGCTGCCTTCACTATCAGTATTTGTTTTCTAGTTAATACACAGTTTATCTGAGATTCATTCTGAAAACAAAAAATTGTCTGCTTTGAGCACTGTTCCGTTGTGCTTACTAGAGGAACTGCATTAATGAATATACACTCATTATAGAATGAGGTTGTCGTTAAAATAAAATCAGCTGTTTCCAAAATAATCACTTACCAGATAAGATTGAGTGTTTAAAAATAACACAATTTGCACAATTATTTTAAACTCTGTGCCATTCAGACCGTAGTGGGTCCCTGTTTTCTCCATCTCTTCCCTCTCCCCCTCCCCTTTTTGTATTTTAATACAAAAAGGTTATTTGTTGTGTATATTGGTTTTTTTTCATTTTTGACCAAACTTGCCACTGGAATGGTTTCTAAGCAATTTTTTTTTTCCAGTCAGCTCATTCACAGGTAGAATGGTGTGTTTATGGATCACTAAATTTTTCTGAAGTATATTAATCTGTAAATACAGCCAAGCACTTACTTGGAAGTTTAAATATAATTTGGTTCCTAATTTAAGCCTTCATCTGCACGGGCAGTGTGAGGCCCCTAGTGGTGAAGGCAGGGTTCAACTGCTTGATACGTGTTAAAATTTTGGTGTTATCACTACTGTGTCCTAAAATAAAGTATTCACTAAAAATGGGATTATTAATGATGTTTTCAGAAGTGTTACACTTGTAAATAGTTCGAGATTTTTGTAACTGGAACACAGCTGGGGGGTGGGGAGAGTTTCTCAGCTGCTAAGATTTCTTTCCCTTCCTGCCCCTCCAACTTAATTATTTCAGTTATTGTAACATCATGTGGATTTAGGCTTTGATTAAATTGATCATGATAATAAATAAATAAAGAAACACTTATCTTGGAGCATACCCAGACTGTGGTTGGCTGACTGGAAATTTATCTGATTTGCCAGTGCTATCGCTATGAATTATTAAACGTTAGCAAAGGTTTAACAAATAGATTTATTAAATATTTGAGCATTTCAAGTCTAGAAATAGATGCAGCCAAATGCATTTTAAAAAACCCAACCCAGTAATTGAAGAGACAGCTGTCAACAGTTGCTTTTAATAAGGTCGCTAAGTACTATATAGTACAGTATTAATTTATAGCAGAAAATCATATCTTGTAAACTGTATATAAAACACTGTTTTATGGTGCAATCATTTGTCAAACTTATGTCTGTTACTTTTGTTTTAAAGTTGTGTGCATTCTTTTCATACCTAAGAGCATCACTGTAAAATCTGCTGAAGACTATTTATAGGTTTTATTTGCACAAAGTTTTGTTTTGAACTACAGGAAGTTCGTATTGAACATGCCTAAACATCTGTAGACTTTTTCAGTTCATGAAAAACAAATGTTTCCATATGAATCTTCTCCAAAGGTAATCCCATATTTTTGTTGAGTGTTTACATAAACTTCTCTGGTTCTGCCAGCCATTATTTTTTAACTTTTTGAAGGACAGCTCATTTCATACCTTACTATAGAATTCCATTTATTTTTTCGTTTCTAAATCCTCCTGAAGGTTTGATGCCCCATCATAATGTAATTTGTGCACACTTTGTCATTTATTTGGCTAACAAAATGTTAAGATTGGAAACCGAAAAATACTTTCAGAAGGAAAACTAGTAAATTTGTATAAATCTTATCATTGAACTCAGCTGAAAGAATTGCCTGGAAGCTGTTTGGCTCAGACCTGGGGAGGGTGTGCTTCCCTGAACACACCAGCCTAACCATTTAATGTGGTTTTTCTGCTGTTAATCCTGCTGGAGAGCGATGCCAGTGTCCCGAAGGCACGGGCAGTGTGCCACACCGCCGAGCCCCGGCCTCTGGCTGAGGCGATGCCGCCAGAGCCGGGCCCTCCTGCCGTCCCTGTGGTTCCCAGACCTTGTTTAACCACTCCAGAACACAACTGAGGTTCCTGTTTGCCCTGACACACACACACACAGGAAAATGAAAGCTGTCCTTTAAAACCTTTGTGAAGGATGAACATAATGAAGGAAATGGTGTCTGCAGGCCGGCTGTCCTGCCTGGGCTCGAGGCCGGGCCCGCCGCCTGCGCCCCCCGGCCTTTACTGAGGGTTGTTTTCTAATTGGTTAGAGCATTTTTTCAATTAATGATTTCCGAACAAATGTTAATACAAACTGTATAAAATGAACATAATTTTCCTCACTTGTATTTTTGTTATTGAGCAAGTTTATCAAAATAAATTGTCTACTAAAGCGACTGGCCCTGGCTGCACTAACTGGCATCGACCCTGCCCTGCACACAGGTCTCGCCTCAGGCGTCTTCCCTCAGGCGTCCCCCCTCAGGTATCACCCTCAGGTGTCCCCCCTCAGGTATCTCCCCTCAGGTATCCCCCTCAGGTGTCCCCCCTCAGGTATCTCCCCTCAGGTATCCCCCTCAGGTGTCCCCCCTCAGGTATCTCCCCTCAGGTATCCCCCTCAGGTGTCCCCCCTCAGGTATCTCCCCTCAGGTATCCCCCTCAGGTGTCCCCCCTCAGGTGTATCCCCTCAGGTGTCCCTCCTCAGGTGTCCCCCCTCACGCCCGGCGGGCCCCTCGCTCCCGCCCACCAGCGCCCTCAAGCGGCGGGAAGCGGCGCTCCGGGGCCGGCCCCGTCTCCGTCTCCACCGGCAACGCCACAACACCAGGCGGGGACCGGACTTGGACCCTCCGCTCCCGGGGTCCCGCACAAGGGAAGAGTCGGGGCGGTGCCGGGAGGTGCCGAGAGGGGTCGGGGGGTCCCTGTCACCGGCGCGGTGAGGGAGGGAGGATGGGGCACGGGAGAACCTTTTCCCCCGTGGGCGGCGCGGGGTCGGAGGAGCTATGGGGTCTCTCCGCGGTGGGGCGAGGTGAGTCTCGGCCACGGGACAGCGCGGGATCGGGGAACCCAGGGTTCTTTCCCCCGATTTTTGAGGAAGGTCTCGGGGATGGGAAGGGAAGCTAGGTTTGATGATTTTTGCTTGACTCGTACACCGCCTCAAGCCGAGGGCAGCTCGCCCACCCGCTGCCAGCCCGGCTGGCTCAGCTCCCGCCGCCGCTCTGGGGTTGGCTGTGCTTAATCTTTTTCTGGTTGAGCTCTGGAGCCGGTCTCCCGGCAGCTGTGCACACATGTAATTAACTGCATAAAATCCCTTAACAAGCAGCTCCTGCAGAATAGTTCCTAAATGTGTTTTCTGTAAATGGGTAATTGTAACTTCTGTTTAATTTTTAGATTACTGTTGTCCCACATACAATATAAATTATCATTTAAGTTGCTGACACCTTTTAATACCTTTTTAATACTGTTTATTCCTGAGTATTTTAACTTTTTTGCTCCAATGCTGTCTTTTTACTTTTATTTTTAAAAGGCTAAGTCTATTCCTCTAATGGATGCACACATCAGGAAAATGGCGTGGTTGTTGGACAATGATCAATATTTGGAAAAAATTGGGTGAGGAAGCTGTTACAAAATCTAGTTGGGGCTTCATATGTAGATAGAAAATAAATTAGATTTCATATAAACGACAATGTCCGTTCAAAAAATCCTATATTAAATTAATGGTTAAACAACTACAGTTTCTACAGAAAAAGCTTGAAATTACTTTATGACAGTACAGGAGTATTATGAGTAATGAATTGCTCTCATAAAATTATTGTCTTGTAGGTTGACAGAATTCCATCAACAGTGTGATGGTCCACCGTGGCAAGATTTTGCTGTGCCTTTTCTAGGACCAGATAATGGATTGCTGGGAAAACACACCAGCAAGACACAAAATGTGCTGGTAGGTGACTTTTCCTACAAAATGGAGCAACTAGTACAATAATGCATACCCACTACAAATTCAGAGTGGGAAACAAATAAAGTGATAGACAGCTAATATGCTTCCTTGCATACATTTGCATATATACACAGACAGTTTGATAGACATAATTACTGATGTCATGAAACTACATGTAGTTTCTCTGCAGAGATGAATCAGTCTGTGAACAAATGAGGCAAAACAATAAATGAAGATCAACTGTTGATACTGCATTTTTCTTCAGAAAGGCAGAAGCCAATATATATCACTTCAAACTCTGAGTCGTGCTTGGGAGATACTTATTTTTATTCCTCTCTGGTAAATCACTGGGGTATTTATTCTAATTATTTTATTGAACTCTCCTATTTCTTGTCTTAATTCCTATCTGCTCTAAACTAAGCTCTTTTTCCCTTTCCTTTAGCTCACAATCTGGGGGTATTGTGAAAGCTTCTTTTCCTTTGTATCCCACATTCAAAAGAGTATTCCAGTACATAAAATTATGTTCTTGGACATGCACTGCCCAGCAGCAATTTTCCTTAGGACTTATACTTTTGCTACATTTAAACAGCACATTTAATTTCTCATTCTGCATGTAATTTTTTCTCTCTTGATCTGTAGAGAGGACAAATGAAGAAAACGCAGTCTCAAAAGGTGCAAACAACAGAAGAATGGATAAGAAACTACAGTTTGGAATCCTTGCAGTTAACATTAGAATATCTGGTAAATGAAAGCAGTATTATTTTGTAAGTACAACACTGCCTTTTCTCTAGTCGGTCATAACTTGTGTGCATCTCTGATGTTAACCATGCATAGTGCTCCAGGAATTCAGGAAAAGGTGTTGAAGAGATGGAGTTTACAGAGGAGACTGTTACTGATTTTGAATCCAGACTTTCTGAGTAAGTGTCCATCCTGTTTGCTATTTTGATGTGCAACTGGTTCTGTATCTCCATTACTGCAGGCACTGCCTTAAATCTTAATTTTTTATCTCTAGGTGCCTCAGAGTATGTCAACATTAAATCATTTCTCCTGAGATTTAGAGTAAGGGATAATTGTATGTCACTACAACTGAGGTTTGGTGCTTTTAAGGAAGATCCTTATCAACCAGGTGTTGATGTGAAGCAGTTTACTCATTTTAGAAAGTGAATGGTCAGGTTTCCATACCTGGGGGTTATACTTAGTGTAACTTGGATTAGTTTCAAGTCATGGATGTAGTCGTGACGTGGAAGTTGAAAGTTTTTGAGCTGAATTTTAAATGTATAAAATCAATGAAACAAAAAAATTAATTTATAGGTTCAATAAGCTGTAGAATAATCATAATATTTTTGCTGATCTTCACAATTGATAGGAACGCTGCCATTTCAGCATATCTCACTGTGTCAGGCTTTTATAAAACAGAAGCAGCTTTTCTGTTTTGAAAAAGCAAAAAGGGTTTTCCTTTTTTATAATGTTGGTTTAAACTTTGTTTGCCAACTTATAAACACTGTGTGCAAGGAATTGAAAACAAGTTCGTTAAAGTAAAACAATTTTAGAGGACAGGAAGCACTTAGCTTCACCTCGGGTTATAAGTATTTTGATATTAAACTGTTGGAAGTTGTGCTGCATTAGGGGAAGAAGTATTTAATTGGTTAGCCCTGCAACCACCAGTACATATGTTGAAGTACCTGTTTCTCACAGATTTTACATCTGTGACAAAAGGGATGTGATGAAGACAGGTGGTTGATTGTTACATTGAAACCCAGTGTGAAAGGCTGCTGTAGCTAATTGTGTGCTCTGCCTTTTGTCAGAGCGATGGAGCTCTATCAGCACCGAGTTCAGTGGCTGTTGCAGGACAGCAGAAAGGTAACTTGAACTTTGCAGTATATTTTTTGAAACTCTGTATGGCATTAAAAATAAATAACTTTTGAATACTAGTGAAAAGTGGCTTCCAGAAAGCTTTGTACTTTCATTATTTACTACAAGTTCCACATTATATGCAGTGATATTGACAGTGGATTGTTTTCTCTGATCTTTCATTGGTATGCAGTTTTCTCCTTTCTAGGTTTAGTCTTTCTCTTTGCAGTCTTAGTCATCAGGTCCTCTCAGCACAATTTAAACGGGAGCAGACAATGCTGAGCTTAGCCTCTGCCTGGGGTGGAGCTGTGTTGTAGTTCGTTGTGCCCAGTCCTGGTTCATCACTTACTGGGCCTGGCAGTGCTGATGCTCAGGATGTAACTCCCTCTCAAAGTGAATAGAGGAAGGAGCAGCATTCCAAAATCTGGTTTCCACAAAGTTGCTTGAAGTAGCCTGAAGGAGGTGCTATAGGCAAAGTTAATTTTTATGAATCCTCTCAATTAATGAATAAGTTGTCTTGGGAAGGAGGTAGTATGATTCACTGGTAAGGATTATCTGGGAGCCAGTAGGACTCTGTTCTTTTCTTTTTTTCTCTCCTTGACTTTGTCACTGTGTCATCATTGTGCTAAAAAGTTTTAAATTAAAATAAATACCTAGTACTTTTTTTAAACAGTAAAATTATTAAACTGTAGATAAGCTCATATTTACAGTGACTTCTCTCTTTTAAGGTGTTTGGTGTTATAAAAGGAACTAAAGTTGCACTTTTGGTTGATGTCTCTCATTTGAGTTATGGACCTAGACTACTGGATTTTCAGAAGAACCTTTTGGTAAGTAATAATAAAGCAAATTTTGCCAATTTTAACATACTAATCACACTTTTGTGGAACTAGAAGCCAGGAACCAAATAGAAAAAAATCTGGAATAGAAATTTTCTGTTGTAGAAAAGTATGCTCCAAATGTCTTTGAAAGTGAGGTATTTGTTAATGTCCAGATCAAAACAAATCTAGTATATACTTCAAAATATTAAGGGAATATTCTCAATTCTGTCAGCATTCTCTATGGAATAAACTTGCCTAACAAAAGCAGCTGTAAGAGATAGAGCCAAGTTGTACATAGAGCTATCTATAGTAAATTTAGTTTCCTTTAACTTGACAATTTTTGCCAGAAACATGGTGAATTAATCATTTTCTGTGTTCTCAGAAAAAACTTGTCCTTTATTGTGCTCTTTGTTTTTAGAAAACCTTTGTAGTACGGAGGGAAGATAAAATGTAGCTGGTTTACTGTCTAAATTTGACACTTGGTACAATTCAATTTCCCACATTCAGGAATTATTTGCCGTCAGTTTATATCATTTGTGCTTTTTCATTTGTGTGTTTCAAATAAAACTCCTTCAAGAAAACTCATTTTCCACATAGTCTGAGTTGCTTAGCCTGAGTATCTGAACTGTTGCTTAGCCCTGTGCAGGATTGCATGCTAAATCCATTTTTTAGAAATTGCTTGGTGGGTAAATATGAGCATTCTAGATCACTGCTGTTTTGTGTGGTCATCAGCTGAAGAGAAAAACTGTTACCAGCACAACAAATATCCTTGCCTCCTGCCTCATTAACAAATTAGTTGGAATACAATAAGTTTGCAGGTTTTGTCTCTATCCATACCAAATATTTGAATCTTTCGGAGGTTTTCTTGGAAGCTTTTTTTAGTGGTAGCAGAAAATATTCCTATGACTATTTTTAGGAAATTACTATTTTTAGTCTTTTACATAATAACCCTACCAGAAGCAGCATGGATTGTAATGCATTCATAATTTTTTATTTATTAGTGCTTAATGGATGAACAGCTTTGTTATAAGAAGCAATTGTATTGCCTCTCATTCAGTACAGAAATTTCACCACTGTGGGAGAATCCAAAACCCATCAATGTTCATGTGTAAGTAAGTTAATTTCTCTGAAAAATCAAGGTGTTTCAAACAAGGTCTCCATTTAATTGGATCAATCTCTTGTAGTTTTTCATCTTGTGCTTTCAGCGATTTTAAGAGGGGAGCAAAGCAATGAATTTGACCTGCAGTTGGTGGTTTCAAGATGGTTTTCATATATAAAATGTCTTAGCTGCTCCTGTGGTTTGTAGTCATCTTTGTGATCTAACTTATCTAGCACCCTTCTTTTTCTTTTTTCCCTCTCCTAGGCTACATGAAGCAAGGCAGTGGATACAAGAGCTGGAGCCTGGTCAAGGCTGCAATTTGCTGAAAGCCTTAAGGCATGTCCTGACAATGAAAGAACTGAATTCCTTGGTTCTTATTTTAGGAAGCTGGTAAGTTCATTATCTGTCTTAATAACCAGATTTAACTTGGATACAGGACTGGTGCAAAAAACTGAGCTTCCTGCAAAAATAAAATAGAACATTTAAGATCCAAGTTTTATGTATTTTTAGTTTACACATTTGAATGCCTTTATTTCTTCCCTTTTTTACTATTTATTAATCTTCTCTTTTCTGGTATGAAGCTATGTTTTTCTTTTGCAGATCACTTATGATAGTAATCTATCGAGAGCCTGCTAGCTATAATTTTACATTAAGTGTCATTAAGGATGTCACTGAAAGAGTCCACACCTCTGGGAAGATTAGAGGATAAAATAGATTTTGCTGTAAAATAGCATTAAGTGTTCAAAGATTGTCTTCTCTCTGTGATCTTAGTGCTGATGGAGAACTTAAAATGTCTGATTAAATAAATGAAACCAGATGAGATTATATAAATTATGGATTTAAATTCTGCACTTCTACTGTCATAATTTGAAAATTTCAATATTTGGGATTACAAGGAAAAGACTACAGTAAGGATTCTAGGAGTGTTATCTTACTCCTGGTTTACTAATTGTATTTTATTTTAAGTGTCCAAAAAGGGATAGTGTAAGCTTGGCAAGATTGATATTTAGGGTGATTGAAATTACATTTCGGGTAACTTACTGAACACACAGTATTGATTAAAAGGTTCCAAGTTTTGCTCAGGACTGCTCTAAACAGAAAGCAAAAGTTTATAGTATGTAAAAACTTCCTTACTTTCTGTCCCTGGCAGAAGAGTAGCTGGAATGAAATGTTTTTACTAGCCATCAGAACTCAGGAAATGAAAACTGTGTGGAGCACTAAGTTTTAAAGTTTTACTTTCTTTGGTGCTTTTGGCAAAGGAGGACATGCTTACATAGCAGAGTTGAAATATTTTCTGTCACAGGAGCCAAAGCCACAACTCCTGACTTTTAGCTTGCAGAGCTAGCAGGGAATACTTCAGAACACTTCATTCACAAGCTGTTACAGGTGGGAATAGAGTCTTGATGGGTTTGTTATCATTCAGGTTTTCAGGGGAGAACCAAACTCCAGCAGTGACACCTCAGTAATGGCTGAAAGAGGGAGAAGAGGTCCCTCCAAAAGCATGGTAATGCTAAATAACTAAATATTTCCCATGCTTTATTATTTCTTTCCCAGGTTTTTTTCCATGTCTTCTTCACTATGGCCTCTTTTTCCCACTTGATTACTGCCATTGTTAATACATTTTTTCTTTACTTTTTTTAATCAGCCCTGATCAGCCTTATGAAATATTATGTGATTATGCTCAGCAGTGTGTGCTGGGGAGAAAACTGCATATTCACACTGTTACATATGATTGCAGCAACCCTGCTTCTCTTGTAAGTAATTGTGTTAATACTTAACTTCCTTAAGTGCCCTGTCATTTTTTTTCCTATTCAGCTGTAATGCCTTCTCTCATAAACTTGTGGGGAAGCTAACCTAGTCATTAGAGTTCCTGAATTAGTGTTGTATTCTCTTCAGAGCAGATGTGCACACATGAAAAAATTGTTTGGAGCATCCTCTTGTAACTTTCTTTACTGAGTTAGTTTTCCAGCCATATCAAAATAAGACTGGTAAGCAAAGGATGGAAACAAAATTGTTATGGCTTTCTCACTACATGTACCACAAAGATTCTTCTTCTGTCTCTGTTGAGAACTGAATACCAACAGCCCACATTATCAGAAGAGACCACCAAATCAAAGTACCTGATTCTCTTCCTATTTTTATATGTAGGCAGTTGTAAAGAACCTTGCAGAAGCTGTAGGAGGCCGTTACCATTGCTACTGTTCCAAGGGAGAGGTAGGTGACAGGCAGAGAGGTAAAGCATCTTTCTCTCTTTTTGATAATTCTTCACTTTGAGAAGGTAAAATAATTATCACCTGAGTAGAAGTTGATAGTAGGACTTGGTGCTGAAAGTCTTGGTCACAAAACTGCTGAGCATGTGGTCAATAAACCTGGGGTTAATTCTTTCTGCAACTGAAAATATTTCCTAAAAGTGCAATAAATTTTGCAGTTATTGTTTACTGACTTAACAGCTGATAAAAGCAGTGGCTTGCTGTAGAATGATTCAAAGTAGTAAAGTTTATAAATTCTTGCTGATTTATATGCAGTGCATTAGATACATTTACACTTAATTCTGGTATGCCAGGCAGTCTTGTATTGATGTTGGCACAGTAAAGAAAGAAAGCTTATTTCAGTTTGAACAGTAGTTAACTTATTTTTCCCCATTTGTGTTTATAATTGCAGAATTTTGATAGCAGTGATTTTCATCTGCTGCTGCAGGAATCCCAGAAGGCTAAGGACCTCCTCAAGAGCATCAAACAGACTTTTCAAAGAAGAGCTGGGGGCTTCCTTTGTAGTAAAACAGCAGCTGTATGTATCTTTTTATTTTCAGATGTACTTCAAAGAATCAGGGTTAGAAATTTTAAGTGTTCACAATATGAAAAAAATTTGTATGACAATCAGGTAGTTTCATAAGTGAACTTTGAATATTCTGTATTGAACGTTTCTGGTAAGAGCAAATTAAGAACAAAATCAGTAAAGGACACATTTTGCTAAACGGTCTCCAAAATGCTTGAAAAGAACATTGTCCTGTGATCATAATGGCAATCTAAGAGGATCACTAGCCTAACTCCATGTATGATCATTTCAGTGAAGTTCCAACAGTCCTTTAAATTGCTGAAAAGATACTCCCATGTGATTTAGATGGACATTTAAATCCATTGCAAACTTATATTATGTTAAAACTTGCAAGAGCTTTTCTTGAAATCATTTTAGGTTTCCACAGCATTTGCAAGTACAGCACCTTCCAGCTTCTTCCCAAAGCCTCCAGAGCACAAAGGACCATTAGTTATTCAAACACCAGGCATCCTGGCCAAAACCTCAGCAGACTGGTTAAAGACATATGGATTGAAAGGTAGCACAGAAAGAAAAGCTTAACAGGTATGAAACATGAATTAGAGATAGAGTATGTGTTTTATTTCTTGTATTTGTTTCTTCCTATAGCTAAAAAGTTAGACCTTTATCAAGTTTTGGCTCCCAGTGCTTTCTCTCCTGTGGAAGATTTTGTACCTATTCTTAAAAAAACAGTGTCATCAACTCTGCATGAGGCAAGTGATGAGGAACTTTTTTCCTGGGTTTGTGGGGTTTTTTTTCTTTCTATTGCTACACTTTTCTAATTAAAATCAGTAATTTATAAGGTAGCTGAAATTCTACAGGCTGAAATTTGAGTCATAGATTCAAATCAAATACTTATGTCATTCTTAAGAATGGCTCAGGAAGAAATTGCATGTTAGTCTATCTTACGTTGGGTTCTGTAAACAGTAAACAGTTAACACTGTTTATCCTTCTAGAAAGTGATGATGCAGTTTGAATGGTATGATGGAACTGTGAAAAATGTCCATGTTGACCTGCCAGTATTGTACAACTACCAGGTGAGTTGTCTATCATGATGTGGCCTTGTCAGGGCTAGACTACCATCTAATTATTCCTCATTAATTGTCTCGTTAGCTAAGTACTGCAGGGATTCATGAGCAGACAGCTGTCCGTGGAAGTCTGCAGCCCTTGGAATTCTTACAGGCAGTAGTGATTCTTGAGGATTTCCTCCTAGATCAGAGTGCAGATCATCGGAGAGTGGAATAAAAATAAAAGAGGAGCTGTTTGGGAATATTTGCAACCAGGGTTTGCTGTGTAGGTCTGTCAGCCCTTTTTCTTTCCCACATCACTAGCAGTCCTGACAAAGGGCTGTGAGAATGTTTCCAGGCAAATAATTCATTAAAGTGGGAGTGATGAGAAGTCTGTGGAACTCTACAGCCAGACCGAAAGGAGAGCGTGGTTTCTGTGGCTCCTTCCTCACTGGTAGATACTTGTGTTTTGTGCTCCAAAACCATGTTAAATTATAGCTTTATTTCTGAGTTCAGTGCCCTTTTCTAGCTTGATATGCCCTCATATAATGCCTACATATACTTGGAAAGGTTGTGGTGTATAGAGTTTGGCTGAATTCCCTTAATATCAAATTGATACTGTCTTAAAGAATTACATGTGTTTGAGAATATTGTGTTTATGTTAAACGATGTGTTTTGTTATGAACACTGCCTAAAAATGCTATTGAAGAAGTAAGAATGCTTACTTCTGCAAGTAAGCTTGCAGAAACTGTATTTTTAAAGCTATTTTTTTCTTTTCTTTAAATGCCTGACCACTGTTTTAGGATGTGCTAGCAAGAGGAAAAGTGAAGCAGAGATGCAGACCTTTAGATTCTTTGTTGCTTTTTTATCACTGTATGTTTTTTTCATGGACTGTGTTCGCATATCTGAACTAAGAATAATTATTTTTTCATTACTATGCTGTTATGTTATTTCTGTATTAAGCATTTGTCAATAAAAGACTTGAACTTCTTATTTTTAACATAAATTTTCTTTATTTATGCATAGAAAACCCTTGCTAAAATGGTAAGAATCTATGAGAAACGAATTGACTGGCTATGTGTTGGTAGCAGAAGAATATGGGGAAGTGTTTGTGAAAGAAGGTATTGTATTTTTTTGGTGAGGTTTGAAGCCTTAATGTGTTTGAGAACAATGTTTATTTACATTTTGTCCGAGGCCTTACTCAACCTCAAATGCACATTTGCTCTTTTTCCTGCTTACAAACCTTGAACATGAAGTTTCAGACTAAAGGAAGGTAGCTAGGGCCCCTTGTACTAGAGATTTTCTTGCTCATTGGTTAAGGATTGGATTAGCCCACCTGGCCACTGCATTGTGCTGGGGACTCACATCCCACTGAGTGTCCTTCTCATCCGTGGGTCTTTTCAGCACTGCTGCTGCCAAGTTATCCCCTGTCCATTAGCTGTGACCATCCTGCATTGTCTCTGCTAGCAAGGCTTCAAAGTGGCCATGCTGAGGAGCTCATCATTAACACTTTGCTCAAAAGAAGCAATGTGCCAGATAACATCAGGCACTCCATACCTGAGCAACCACACTGGCACTGACGTACTGAGAGAAGGCTTCACCATTTGTCTTTGGAGTAATATTCCATATGTTCCTGGAATGATGGCTGGGAAAGGACAGTGAACTATCCAGCAACTCTCCTTGGTGGCAAACATCCACACATTCCAGGAGGGTTTTAAATACTCAAGTACAGAGAAGGAGGAGGAGCTGTTTGGGGTTCAGCAGCCATTGTGGCACTACAAGTCACCAGTACCCTGATTATTCCATAGTTTAGGAAAGATAGAAGTTCCATTACTGCTACTTTCTTTATTTTTTAAATCTCACATAGTGTTTTGCAGAATTTTTGAAAAATATAGATTTGGTGTTTATACATTTTGATATGTGGGTAGAAGATAACAACACACAGTTAAATAAGAATTTTTTTCTCTTTTTTTGGATAACCTATTTTTATATAGGGTGGTTATACTTGTTGATATATCAGTGACAAACTCCACGTACATCTCTCATATCCAACATTCTCTGCGACTTTTACTTGAGGAACAAATGTCAAACAAGGATTATTTCAATATTATAGCGTAAGTAACTATTTAAGGGTCTTTAAAAATAGTTGTAATGCATTGCAATGAAAGAAGTATGCTGAGAGATTGTCATTACTAATGGACATATTTTAGATTTTTTGTTGTATTTAATGTTTTTTTAGTGAAGTAATCCAAAGACTAGCACTGATGTATCCTTACTGGGTGAGTGCATGGATCAGGTGTTTGGAGACCAAATCAGTAATTAAAAATCAGTGTTTTGGGTGAGGCTCACTGGAACTGATTGCATCATACCTGTAACAAAAACTCATGCTGCTATATTGTTCATAACAGTATTCATTCACCTGTCAGATACTTACTGGAAAAGGATTTTGGTGTCTCAGGTACCATAACTGAGAGCACCCTTTAAATCTTACAGTAACTCCAATACTGTTGAATGTATCATAGTGCTAAAATTCTGTTCCCAGCACCAGTAGGCAGAAACGTGGCACAAGTGCTGAGCAGCTGCTGGGCAGGTGTCTGGCAGGTAAAAGTAAGAGCCAGCAGCTCATGGAGTTCCAAACATGGTGTGAGAACAGAGCTCTTATCTCCTGGGAGATACAGGCAGCATCTGAGGGTTGGAGTTCCTTTTTCACAATCCTTCCACTCAGCTTTTCCCAGCTCATGTAGGATGTGCAGGAAAGAAAATCAAACAAACCTTGGGTGATGGATAAATGTGGATAATTAAATGGTTT
>VZTN01014880.1:238235-282172 GCA_013400515.1 Erpornis zantholeuca
TTTTCAGTGAATTTATTCTATCTTTTTCCTTGTTCTAAACCATAATATGAAAACTAATTGCTGTTATCTTTCCGTGAAAGATTTGGGAGTCACATTGTTCCTTGGCAGCAGGAGCTGCTTCCTTCCCAACCAGAAAACTTAGAAAAGGCTTGGAGGTAGGATCAAATAATTATCCCATGTACGTGAATTTCACAGGTACCTTGGAAATAGATAGAACAGAAAGAAAAATGTGAACAACTTAAAAAAATTATAAGTTTAGCATATTACAAAAATAGGCTGCTATGTTTTTCACTGATTGTTCATAGTGGTTTCTTGTGAAAACACCATTGTAAAGGTTAATAAGCATTGGTGACTTTGTATTTCTATACTTTATATATATGTGCACAGGTACAGAAGTGTCTTTTAAAAATGAACAGGTTACATGAACAATTGAAAAATGCTTCAAATACAACTGGGTTGTGGGAGCTAAACTGTGGAGTTTTTTCCACATGCTTTGGAAAAAAATCCCAGGGTTCTCTTTGTGGAGTCACACCCTCAGTGTTTTCGTTATTCCCCTGGTTTCATTTCTCTTTCTGTAATTTCTATTACATTAATATTTTTCCACATAAAATTAAGAGAGAATTCTTTCCTCTTTATACTCTTTAAAGTATCTTACTTTAAAAACTGTGATGCCATGCTGGCAGTACAGAAACCAGAACAAATTATTTGGGCTATTATATAAACTGGTTTTGCCCTCTGTCATTTTCAGTAATTTTAGTCTCTGGTGCAGTGTTAAGATACTTAGTTCTCTTTATTGCTTTAAGCAGAAACAAGAGCTTCTGTTTCTTCATTCTTTGAACTGCAAACATCTTGGTTTAGGTGGGTGTTGAGCTTGGAGTGCAAGGGCAGTAGAAATTTCTTGGGTGCACTCAGGAGAGCTGTGGAGGTTGACTTCAAAGACAAAGACAAACACAAATCCCAGGGACTCTACCTGCTGACTACTGGAATACCTGATCAGGAAACAGTGAGTGTCATCATAGGCAACTCTTCTCTAAGTTCCTATCAAAACTAATCTCAACTTTATTTTTCTCTTCTTTTCCTTATGGCTAGTCATCATAGTTCATTGGCAGAATATTCCTTCTTTACATACCTAAGGCAGCACAACTGCCAGGATCCCAAACTTCCATTTCTGCAATTGCTAGTCATGTGTTGAAGGTAGCAATTATGAGTGAATTAAAGAAAATTCAAGACATGCTTTAGGATTTCTTCCCACTCCAGCTCTGGGCATCATTTCATTTCAGATTTCTGAGTTTGAACAAGCTGATTTTTTTGTATTTTATAATTTCCTTACAACGCATGGGAACAAAGCCACAAATAATTTTCCAGTGGAACTCCATAGCACACGGTGTAGAGAGAGCTCCTCTTTTTATCCCAGTAATTCCTTGCCTGGCTCCATGTTTGTAGGGTGTGCACTCTGGGGCCATTGATCAGCATAAACAGCCTCAAGTTCCTATATGTGTGCAGTGAGGTGTCTCCTGCTTCTGTTACCAAACCTCTGGAAATTCTGGGCAAACCTAAGAAATCATTAAAGCCCATATGGCTCACAAGGAAATGAGGGACAAATGGACAATTTCACCCCTACTTTGCTTCAGTGCATGTCTAACTTGATGTCCACGATTTCTGTCATTGGTTCCCAAATCTACCCCAGCTCACCTTTTGCCTGCAGTGGAGCTGTTGCCACTGTAAGCAGCAATAGTGGCAATTGTTGTGTACCTGCAAGGACTGAGGGGACATTGGGCTGCTCAGGGTGAGTTCCTGTGCTGCATTGCTCCCATTGGGAGGATCTGTACAGCACTCAGGGAGCTGTGGAATAGATGGGAGCTTGTCTGACACAGAGGCTCACCACTGCTGTTTCTTGTTTCTCTCTCACAGCACACAATCAGTGCTTATGTGGCTGAGGTTTGCAGAGGTTTTGATTTGCAGCTCCATGTCTGTCTGTTCAGTGGAGTGAAGGGCACTGAGTGCAGTGGGATCATTCCAGCCAGCTATGCCAACCCCAGGGACACCGCCAGTGCTTTTAAAGAAATGGTACAGGCAGCCAAGGGGAGGTTGCATTGGTTTGGAGAAACAGGTATGAGGAAAGTCATTAATCAAATAATACTTACTAATGCTTTTTTACCCCCAAATCAAGTAGTTTGCTTTTTTTAAGATATGCTAATGTTGTACAAGCACTGAGATGTAAACACAGCTCATAGTTTTATTGAGACTTTCAATCACATTGCAGAATATTATAATGCACCCTTAATGAAGGAATTTGTTTGGGTTTTTTTTTTCTATTTTCTAACATTTTCTGTTAGCCTTTTAAAAGATGCTCATTTAAAATACAGGTTTCTTTGCATTGGTATTTAGCATGTTCTACAAATTGTTATACATTTAAAAAAAATACTTATTTTGTACACTTTAAAAATGCTGTGCTAATTAGCATCTATTTGATTATCAGGTATTTTTGAAAGTGATGATATTGCCAGTATTGTATCTGAAATAGAAAAAGCAAAGAACTACTCCCAAAAGGTATGAATTATGTAGAACTTTTTAGATTGTGGGTTTCTTCCTAAAAAAATTCAGCAGTGTTTGTTCAGCTGACAATTCAGGAGATTGGACAAAACCCTTTTATGATTGGCAGGAATGTTCTAGAGTGTGAGAATAGTGACCATAGAGTAAATATGGACTGGAAAGCAGCTGACAATAGCACTGCAGTGACTGCTGTT
Organism: Erpornis zantholeuca; assembly: GCA_013400515.1. Taxonomy (NCBI): domain Eukaryota; kingdom Metazoa; phylum Chordata; class Aves; order Passeriformes; family Timaliidae; genus Erpornis; species Erpornis zantholeuca. The sequence continues at coordinate 240,983 of VZTN01014880.1, forward strand.
GGAGTAGCCAAGATTCCATAGCAAATACAAGGAGTTTACAGTTCAAGTGATTCTCCTTTTTGTTGCCAGTCCTGTGATGAATTCAAGTAAATTAATTCTTCATTATAATAAAGTTATATATGTTATATGCAAATAAATAATACTACGTTCTTGTAAGTCCCAGTGTAGCATGAAACCTTTGTCAAATCTAAAACAAGTTGTTTTCTGAAGTGTTCTGAGGGTGTAGGACTAGAGTGTATCTCTCCATATTCCATGCACATGACTTTTTTTCCAGAGATATCCAACACAATAACTGAGGCAGGATAGCCTGGCAGTGTGGGGACTGCTTCTTATAAAAGTGGGAATAGAAAGAGATGTGCAGTAAGAACCTTGTCCAGAGGGCTGAGCACCCTGTTGGATGCAAGTCTGAATCACAAAAGTTGGACTTTTTTTGAAAGAAGAACTGGAGGCTATTCAAGGACATCTTAAATCCTTTTTTATCATTTCACAGTTGCAAATACTTGGTTCACCATCTCCCAACTTGTTCTAGCCCTGGTCTATTTACACTGCTGCCTTTTGGTTTAGTCTGTTTGCCCAGAGCAGGAAGGGTTTCCATACAGTGTGTCTGAGCAAGCACAGCACAAAGCTTCTGTTCAGTTAGAGGTGTTAAGCATTATCAGACAGGAATTTTATTTATTATTATAGTAGTAAATACAAAATACTGGCTTTGCAATGTCATTTATTTCAATTCCATGTATAGGAATTACTCAACAATGTGAATTTCCATTTCAGTGTGCATTCCTAGTGGAGTCCTTAAGGCAGCGCTCAGTAAATCACTCTGTGACAGCCCTTACACCAGAAAGAGATTCAAATGTGCTTATGAAGAAGGAGAATAAAAAGCTACAGAAGGTGCAATCTCCTAAACCCACAGCTGTGAGTCTGGCTAGGATGGTTTGAAATGGTCCCATTTTTAATTTGCTGTGTGTTAATTAGATATCCTACCCAGCTATTGGATGCTGCTCTTGGTGAGAGGAGTGCTCAGCTGAAAATCCGAAGGCATAAAACCAGCACTGTGATAGTACTTTGAATTTATGTTTGCATTCAAAATGCTACATATACCAAAAAGTGCATCTCACTAAGTAATTCATTGTAATGGAACCACACTTTGTCAAAAGGTGTCTAAATAATTCTTCCTCTGACCTTAAAAAAATAATGTTTAATGGAAACAAAAGCAAAGCAGAAATGTGCTTTGCCAAAATACATCTATTTTGCAAGTCCTTCTAGCAGGTACTGGATTTTATGGCATTCTGCTCGTTTACAGATGAGACAGCTGCAGCTCAGTAGGATGACTTTGGCCTCACAGAGAGCCAGAATGAAACAAGAACAGGATTCAGGACTGGTTTCCTGCCTGCTCTGCTTATTTCCATGGAGTTACACTGCTGAATCCCCTGGGATTTTGCTGTGTTCTCTTTGTTCACTTTGGCTGTGCATGTGTCTGTTTGGAGCAGGTGTGCACATCTGTAATATGCATAAAGGGCCAGTGCTTACTGGAGTTTTCAGGTCTCATCTTTGAAATGGGAATGGCATTGTAGGTGTGGGAATGTAGGTGTGGGAATGTTGCAAAGGCTTTGTAGGTCTTCCAGGCTGTTTTATCAAAAGTGACATATTCTCAACGCCTCTTCACAAATGCAGGAGAAGCTAATTACTCAGAGATGACAATAGCTGAGTTTTGCAGGGAATACACTTGTAGAAAACTGGTACAGGGTTGTCTGTGGATGTTTGGTGGTATTTATAGTAGAGCTGTATGTTAAATTAGATGTCATTTGCTTGAAGGCTCAGTGTCACAGCAAGTCTTATTCTATAGCAGGGTTAAACAAGTGCTGGTGTTGTTTAGCAAACTGCTCAGCCCTAGAGGGATAAGCCAAACCTAAAAGAGAAATTATTGCTGTCAGATTTCCAATATTCAGTGAAATGCTGAGGAAGATACTAAATACTGTATTCCATAAAGCAAGGCCATCACCATACTAGACTGCTGGCAGAAATGGTCCAAACTCCTCTCACATGTCAGCCTTCAGGTTTATGGCAGCAGAAGATATTGGCAAGATAATTAAAACAGAGCAATTAGAGTTACTTAACCCAGCAAGAAACTGCAAATTAATGTGTTGTCATGGCAGTCTGCAGATTTGTCAAAGCCAGAGTAAGGCAGGAATTAAAGAATAAAGGAGGACAGTTCCAGGATAGAGTAATGCAGTTATGATCCAGCTGAAACTACATTTATTTTTTTGTTATTAAAGGTGCTGAAGGATGTTAAAGACAACCATGATGCAGAGGGAAATACTCCTGTAAGAGTACTGGCATGGCGTCCTCCTAGTGCCAAAGCAGGAATTCCACCAGGTCTGTGTGGATTAGGGGCTTTTTGTCTTCAGTTTCTTCTGGGTTTTGCTTAAAAGACAGTATTTAAATTAGAGATTTAAATTAAGTTTTTAGAAGCACCTGGAATAGTAATCTTTAATCAGATTTATAGGAAACATTATACTTGTTTTGGAATTGCTTGGGATAAGTTTTAGCTATAATTTACCTTGTTTGCTTCTACATTGTGCAAGGAAGGAACTCAGCAGAGCTGCACAATGATTTCCAGGCCCTAGGATTGAATATCTGAGCTTTACCAGGAAATGTCAAATGTGTGTGATGGAAGGTAGAACCCCACTGTGTTCCATACCCGAAGCCATAAGGCTCAGCAATTCAGAGATTTATTATGTTATTCCTTCAATATATACATGGTCACTAATTCTGTGAGATCCCATTGTAATTAATATGCTGTTCCACTTGATTTATTTACAGTCTAGTAATGAAGGCAAAGTACAACACCTATGCCAGGCTGTGTGAAGTGCTGACTCTTCCAGCTGCTCCTGGGATATGAAAAGCTCTTAAACTGATTGCAGTTACTGTTGGTCCCTTAAAGCCCAATTCATTTCTCCTCCATTTTTTTGGTGATTTTCCTGTGTTTTTTCTTTGTATCTTTGCTAACATCTGTATTTTATTTTTCTTTACATTAAATTTGAGTCTTCAAATCTACTGATTGGTATGTAGCAGTGTTTACAAATCTGGATTCAGATTTGCATCTGAGGTGCTCTGTACAAAGTTAATTGGTTTCTCCAACAAATACCATGCTTCTTCAAACTCCTAATCTTTTCAGACTAACTCCTGTGACATTCTTCTTGATGGTCATTTATATATCTGTAAAGGTTTTGCTTCCATTTCTATGAAAGCCTTCTAAGCTGTGCTGTAATATGATTTTTCTTAATCAGTATCTAAGCAAGTGAAGCATTTCTAATTGTGGTAATAGGAATATATGAAGAGAATGGCTCAGTTCTTATGTAAGAGTTTTATCCATCTGAACTAAGTTAATTGGGGTTTTTTTATCTATTATTTACTTGTAGCACAAAGAGCAAAAGAATGGCCTCAGACTGAGAAGAAAGGAAAGCACAGACAGAGGAAGCAGCCAGAGCTTTGTGTGTCTGTGTTTTACACTGGGAAAGGAAGAAGTGTGGGTATGTGTTAGCAGGGTAGGATGGGGGAAGCCCTTTTCTTATCAGCACTTTGATTATAAAACTGGCAGGATGATAAGTCACTGATAACCAGTGTGCTTTAAACAGTGAGTGGAAGAGAGTTGCACTTACCAAATAGTGGAAAGGATTTTTAGTTTGGGTGGACTCTTTTTGCCTGTTTTTTTTTTGTTGGTTTTTCTTTTGCAAAGTCCTTTGGGATCTTTTGGTCAAAGGTGCTCCAAGGAAAAGTGCTGTGATTATGATTTAGATGATTACAGAATATTGGGTTTGGAATTTTTCGAAGGTGACAGTTTTTTAAAATAAAAAATACTTTGTTCATTCCTTAAATAGGTACAGTATATCAGAAGTATCCAAAGGCAAAGTGCATAAGAAAATCTGTTCCCTCTGTCACATTGCCAGAGGAAGAGGAAATCTGTTCCAGCAAAGAGGTATTTTTCTCCTTATTAATTAATTGCCATTTTGGAACTATTCCTCTGAATTAATGTATATGTTAATTGTGATTCTGTACAATGTCTTATTACTTAAACTGTTCCAATATTTGCCAGCAATCAGTTCCTCTATTTGTTTGTCTTACAAGTGGCTGAGCAAGTACAGTATTAAAAAACTGAAACTGGAATTGCCCAGGCTGATGTTTGGTCCAGGCTGTATCCACCAGAAGAAAACTGTGAAGTCTCTGCACAAGAAAGTATCAGCAAAATATTGTTCCATCTTCCCCAGTGCAGAAATCAATGTAGGTTTTTGCAGATGTCAGGTACCTACATTACTGAAAGGCTTTGTATTTGTTAGGGAATGTTGATTGGTGTTTCTGGCTTTCCAGTGTGATGTTCTCTCCACTCTTCCCTGTTCTTTCTAAATCATACTTCTAGTAGAAAGCTGGAGAAGGTCTTTATTCACCCCAAAGAACCACTGAGTGTGTTCAAAGTACAAACTGCATGTTCTTTCGAATGTGTAGCATCTCCTCTGCTCACACAGTATGGAAATAAGTTTTAAAAATTACGTAAAACTTTTCAAAATCATGTGTGAGTTAAAATTAGGAAAATGTTGTATCTTGATTGTTTCAGTTTGTGTAATGACTGGAGAGAAGCACAGACAGTTGAGTGCAAGCAACAGAGTCACTGAATTTTTCTCACCCTATTTCACAGATATAAAGACAAAAATCTCCCTGATTTCTAATGCCAACATTGCATGTACAGCAGCTGAGCTCACATTTCCTGAAGTAAGATGCTCTTGTACAAACTGAATTTTTCCAGGGGGTTGTGAAGCATCTGCAGTTTCAGCCCAAGGAACTGGAAATCTACACAGAGCAGCTGAGGAAGGCCTTGCAGCGCTACATCCAGAGAGTGCAGTGGCTTCTCTCAGGTACTTTCTGCAGAGCAAAACCAGTTCTTCTTGTCTGCTCTTTCAGGTAGAAGAGATCTGAACATAAACCTGAACCTCCAATATGAATAAAGGTTCTCTGGCTTGCATTTCATTGAAATTTTAAAACTTATTTTTGTGAATACAAAAGAATTCAGCATCTGTGCAGCTGATAAACATCTTGCTGTCAAATTGTTTTTGCTCTTTGTGTGTTCATGAATATAGAGCAGAAGCTTTCTATCAACAGCATATACACAGTAACATATACAGGCAAAATTAGCTTTTCTGCATGTTTTGCTAAGAATGTGCCTGCTTAGAAGTTCAGCAGCACTGCTGGTGAAGGCTGTTTTGATCTCTCTGTTGCTCATAAAGATCATTGTTGAGAAACAGTTTGATTTTTTGCTGGATTGTAAAGGAGTTACAAATTATTTAATGTGAGTTACCACAATTAGGTCGTAATTAACGCTTGATAGTGCTAGATTTGAAATGGCAGAAGACTTTTCTGTTATTAACCTTTTTACCTAATTGCCACATAGATTAGACTTAATTATGTAGAAATGTGGCCAGAATTACCCCTAAAGGCTGAAGATTTACATTATGCTCAATAAAATAAGGCTGTGTAATAACTCTTAATTAGTTTTAATGTTGTGGCCCAGGAAGCCGAAGATCGTTTGGTAACATTTTAGAAGCAAATGTCTGTGTTTTGATTGACACCTCTGGTTCCATGGAGCTGTATTTGCCACCTCTCACAAGAGAACTTACCTCCCTTATCTGGGAACAGCTGAGAAAAAATGAAGTCAGGTATGGTGAATGACTGATAAAGGCTGAAATCTGCACTCATTATTATGTAATCAGATTGCTTAATAATTACAGTAAAGCAGCACTGGAACACAATTCAGGTCATTATTATATGTCAGACTGTCATGTGCATGTGACAGGAACTGCTTTTTCTCTGGCTTTGACCAGTTTTTAGTTCTAAACTCCCTGAGATCTGAGCCTCTGCCAGAGGCTGATGCTGTTTGCCCTTTTAGGGTCAGCATCCCCATACATTTTCTGTTCATGCAAAGTAAGAGATGCTTTTTGAGTCTTCCAAGGCTGAAGATCCTAATCCAACCCTGGGCTCTTGGATGGGGGGGTTTGATTTGGTTTGGGATTTTTTAGTGTTGGGTTTGTGTTTGGTTTTTTAAATTCTATTTATTTACTTATTTCAAAAGTGGCTTATTCAAAGTGACTCATTGCACTGGTTGGGGTTAAGAGTTGTGGGTCATCTTTCTCCTCAGGTTTAACCTGCTGAGATTTGCAGAAAATCCAGAGAGTTGGAAAGAATCCCTTGTAGAGGCAACTGATGAAAGCTGCCACGAAGCTGTGCAGTGGGCTTCCATGTGCCATGCCCATGGCAACTCCTGCATCCTTGCAGCTTTGCAGGTTGGTGTGGCACAGCTTGGAGAGCACAGCGTGTCTTGTGCTGCTAAAACACTCCCACCTGACTGGTAACGTTCTAGGAAAATCATTACATCAAAGTGTACAACATTTGTCCATGCAAATCACTGAACAGTGCAGAAATCAAGTGATTGCTTGTGGCTCCACGACTCATAGATACTCAAATTAATTGCTCATAGTAAGTTAAAAAAAAATCAAGTATCAATAGTTTTGTTAATATTTGTGTTCAAAGGATACTGCAGAGGGAAAATAGCTCAAAATGATGTTTATGTGCAGCTGTGGCTGTGATAAGTTGCTCTGATCCAAACAGGATTTTAGATAAGCAGTGTTTGTTGGAATCTCATGGGTTTTGAGTACAATTCTTGAACTTCAGTAACAGGTAAAGAAACTTTTCTCCTATAAAAATTCTCAGTGTGAAATTAACTAGCAATAATAACTTAAAACTGAATTAATGAGATTTAAAATTGGAATTGAAACAGAGATGTTGCCTTTAGTGAATGATTCTTGTTCCAGACATCCTTGCACAATCTCTATATAAATGTGATGCCATTCATTATGAATCAAGTCCAGCAGAGCTGAGGCTTGTCTGTAGTACAGAGATGTCCACTGAGTCAATTACTGTAGCAAATTTGCATAATATTCATTCAAGTCCTAGTGAGCCTGAGACATGAAACATTCTTAACTCCCATAAAATATGATGTAAAAACCTTTTAAACCAGTTAATTTTCTTATTTCAATGAGCCAATTTTTGACACTGCCCTGCTTATAAATGTGTTGTCTTATGCTACAAATTATCTGCTTAAACTTTCAAATTTATATCCTTGATCTCCTTCCTAATTAGGGCAAATGAAAAGACAAAACCAAGTTGATTAATGATGTGACAAATATAAAACTATCTTAAATCATTGGAATGGTGGTTTTGTTCTGAAGTACAGCTTTTCCTATAAATGTACCAATTATTTAAGCTTATTTTCTGCTTTTCAGAAGGCTCTGAGTTTCCAAGGTGTGGAGGCACTGTATCTGTTGACTGATGGAAAACCAGACACCAGCTGCAGTCTGATTCTGAAAGAAATTGAAAGATTGAGAGAGAAACAAGATATTAAAATCCACACCATTTGTTTTAGCTGTGCAGACAGGTATATGACACCTTGCAAGAACAACAAAAAAACTCTTAAAATTACTACTTTATTATTGTCAGAAGTCTGTGCTACCCCAATGGTATTGGGGGAGGTTGTTCTGACACAGTAATTGCCCCATGGCCTACATTTCATACAGGAATTTATAACCATGTCCTCCAATCTATTTGCTTCCATGGAATATTTTTTGAGGAGTTCTCAGAAATTCTTTTGCTGTTGCTTTCAGAGAAATCATTTTCATAAGTAGCTTCCAATTTTTTGCCCACAGAGGAGCTGTAGAATTCCTGAAGAAGCTTGCTTCCCAGACAGGAGGGCGCTTCCACTGCAGCTCTGGAGGGGAAGATGGACAATTAGCAGCACACAGAATATTGACAGAGGGGCTGGATGATGAAGATGTATGTTCAATAAATCAGTTTGTTTTGTTTCATTGCAACTTAGTTCTTCATCAGTAGAGAATCTTCATTTAAAAATACAAATAATGAGAAAAAAATAATAGAAAACTTCTAAGATAATTCACATTGAAACCAAAAGGAGAAATGTTAATATCTGTCTTTGCCTTTCTGCTGAGGTGCCCAAACCCATGAAAGGAATACACAGGGCAATATAGGTTTTGAAAGAGAAGTAAAAAATATATCATGTGTCTGGAAGTGGGTTTTAAGCTAACTTTAGCTTTTACTGTGTCCTCTTATCCTTGCCATCTCGTGTTACATTTCACTGTAAAACCCTTATACAGTGCTTAATTAATTAGCACATTAATTCTCCAGCATGAGACCTCAGGGAGTGGCACAGAACAAAACTGTTACTGAACAGAACCAGGTTCAATCTAGACTTGCTCTGCTCTCTCCTTGTAAGACCAAGACCTTCCCTGCAAGCAGGCAGGAGTAGGGAGTTTTAGAGCTTAGGCTCAGTTAATTAAGTTGGTGAAAGAGAAAAAAATAGGTGCACGTTAAAGTAAAATATTTTAACTATTTTTTCAGGATCCAGTTTTCCCTTACTTTGAAGGAGATGATTTAAAGAAACTTACTCAAGAAGTAGCAAAAGCTAGAAGTTTCTTAAAGCAGGCAAAATGTTGGAGGTGAGTATTTATCAAGAATCTTTGTATTTATTATTTCATGGAGTGAAGATATTCTTATCTGACTCCCAATGTCTCTTATATAGTAAAGAGATTTGGAGAATAGAATAGAATCTAGAACAGGAGTGAAGGACAATTAAATTGTATTGATCCTTATGTTTCTTCATTGTTATCCTTCCTAACTGCCAATCCAGAACCAGAAAGCACCAATTCAATAGGAATAGCAGGCAAAAGTATCTGCAAAGAGCTTTAAAAAGCATTACACCTCCTTGTGAAGAGTCACACAAGGACAGGGCTGAACAAAGACTCCAAGGTGCTCCATGCCTCTGTGAAAAACTGCTGGAATTCTTTGGGGTTTGTTTTTCTTTCAAACAGATTATTGCTTGAAAAATGGAACACAAACCAAAAGGACAACTCTGGCTCTCAAAAAAGTGCTCAGGTAAACAGTCACCACATTCACATCATAGTTTATGTATAGTTCATATATTTCAGTAAAGTGGTGATATTGTATTAAATGTGTTCATTTCTAGCTGTGGCATTTTCCAAAGTTGGACACATCTGTAGTGAGTTCAGTTCTTAGCTGAGATAGTCCACAGTAAAAGCCAATATAACCAAAGAACAGCTCAAAGGAACTGTTTGGGGTGAAGAGAGCAAAGCAGATGTGTATTTGTAGTTATTAATGGTCTAGCAAGCAGTTAAGCACATTAAAGGTTAGAAGCAGATGGAATGGCAGCACAACTGCCTCTGTCCTTCAACACTCCAAGGAAAACTCTATTGCTGGTGAAGTGTATAGGAAGGCATTCCTGTTAAAATACCCCAGAAAGTGCATAGCAGTGTAGGCCCATTGAACATGGAAGGAAACTTGATTTCAGTTTAAGTTGTATTGGTTTTCCATTACTATTTTGTCAGTGGTCATAGTGAGCCTATGCAGTTTATATCTTTTGAGTTGTATTTTAACAAGTATTCATGTGCTTCACTGGTAGGATTAAATCTTAGACAAAGAAAAGATGCTGAAGAGGTTTGGGATCATACCACTGAGTTGCTGCTTTTCAAAGTGTCCTCAGAGCTTCCAGCTTCAAGCAGAAAGAGAGAAGATTTATTCTTTGTTGTCACAACTGCTGGCAAGACAAGAAGTTGCAGATGATAAGTGCTGCACTGACTCCACTTGCAGATTTTACAGGATTCAAAGTACATCAAGCCCTGAACTCTATGAAGTTTAAATATAAGTAGAGGGTAGTTTTCAATATAGCTAATACAAATTTTAAAAGTATATTTCTAAAATAATCAGTAGTTATACAGGGTCACAACTGTTGTTTCTCTTCTACTGCATCATATTAATAATTCCTTCAGTTAGTTGCTGGTGTGCCTAAACTGTCTCTTTTGTCAGTTGGTTTGAGGCTTCTTTGCTGGTGTTTGTTTCCCTGACAGATGGGACAGATGGCTGTGATGTTAGGAAGTGGATTCTTTATGCCAGTTTTGCATAGAAAGTCCAAGAAATAACCTTAGTGCAGAAAACAAAGCTTGTAATTCGTGGTTTTGCACAGAGAACTTTTGCTAATAATTTCAGCTCTTTGCTTTCCATGTTGGCAGTAAAGAAAGATTTAGAGTTGGTGATTCAGAAATGATCAGACATGCAAGAAAGTAATGCCCTGTTGCTGATGTAGCCTGGTTATGTTTGGCAGACACTGACAATCTTCTGAACAGTTCTGTTCTTATATATTTCCTCTCTAGAAAGATTGAAACTATGTTTGCCAGTACCAGTTGATTTATGAAATAAACTTGTTTTTTACTGATTTCTGTAATGACAGCTCATTAGTATTTTGTAAATGTTCACTGTTGTCTTTTAGAGGGTTAGAAATTCATCTCATGTGTTTAATATATGTAATATAATAAAAATGGATTCAGACTTCACAATTCAGATACTTGATCTGCATTTATTCAGGAGCCATTTGCATCTCCTGAATGCCAGCTTGTGGGGATGACTGGGTATCCTCTGATATGGGAGATTGTGTCTTTTCTGTCCCTTTATCTCTTCTGTCTCTATAAAGAATTAAAAAATATTTCTATTATAAATGAATCTTTTCAGTGGTGTGTGCTCTGAACCAGGTGACTCCAGCCTCCCATGTTGGTACCAACCTTCAGGGGAATGCTGCAGTTAAACTGTGCTTGTGCTGTGCATCACCTTCTGTGGTTTTTAACTCCTGAGATGATTTGATATGAAAATGTTCATTGTAAATTTATAGGATTGGTTACATTTCTGTTTGGGGTATAGAAATATTAGCTGATGATCACTGATAAAATGAGGATTTGTACTAACAGAAATGTTAAAATAGTAAATCCAGGTAGAAGGGATGAGCTTTCTGTATTGCCAAAAAGGATTTCTTATTGGTTCCTTGGAGGACTTAAGAAATGTCACAGTACTGTAGCACAGATTCTCACATTCCTATAAAAGTACTTTAAAAGAACTTAAAAGGAAATACACTTATGCAGGTGTGATGAATGGTATCAGAGGCTCTTTGTGAATTAAGATCATAATGAGCATGTTGGATTTTGCAAATGTGGATAAGCATCAGAATATTTCAGTCTGTTGTGTTAGGTTGCAGTTGTCAAAGCTCTCATTTAGAGCCTTTTTTTCCCCCCGAACAATATTTGTTGTTCAGAGGTTTTACTCTACCAAAACAATTGCATTTACACAGTGTCTCTATTAGCTGACTGTCAGTGGATCTGTATCCTAAATTTGGGGCATTAATACCCTACATTAGTACTCATCCCTGAGCTGTTTGCTTTGGCTTGGACTGGGTGTTTGTGTGGGCAGAGCACAGCACATTTCTCTGAGCATGATCTCACACTTGAGGTAGGTGTTGGGAACCCAGGAGCCTTCTTTGTGCTGGTGCTATGAGCTAAGGGCTTCTCAGCCTCCTGTTCAAGAAAACTGCAAAGAAAAGTAAGGACAAATGCTGATGTTAGAATGTGTGTAAGCACAGAAGCTGTAAAAGAGCCAGGTATTACAGCACTGAGCCACTGCACCCCATCCACATTCTCTTCTTTTGGAAGGGTGTTTGCCTGTGCAGCCGAAGCCTTGTGGTCCTGCAGGCTGCTCAGCCCTGCTACTTCCTCAGAGCAGCTCCTTCCTTTAAAATACAGAATCTATCTCCTTACTGCCTACCTGGAAACTCCCATCCTTCCTGCTCCCCCAGTCTGAGGGCTGCTCAGCCACAAAGACATTTTCAGGAGATGCCTCAGTGGGGACAACCTGAGCAATACTTGGTTTGTGACTTCAGTGTCGACCTGTCAGCTCTGTGTCATTTGCTTTCCTGGTTTGTGCTTGCAGGAATGCAACTCACTGTGTTCAAGACATAATAAAAGAGTTTTATAATTGACCAAATGCATACTTTTCTGCCAGCATGTTTGTAAGGCATGTCACTGCTGTGACTCACTGAATATGCTGATTTGTGTGCAGTGCATTAAAGACAAATGGCTAAACAATGTCTGCCTGCAGGTGTGTGTGTGAGCCCTTCAGAGGAGTGCTGTGTTGGGAGCTTCCATGTGGAGCAGCTCATGTCCTGCCATCAGTTCCAGTCTGCAGCTGCTGAGCTGGGTTTAACTGGTGCACATGTTCACAAACCCTTAGCAAGGACTGCCACTTCAGGAACTCCTTTGTGCATGGTTCAGTCACAGCTGCTTCAGGGGAGAGCTTGGCCTGCTAACAAATTCCTCCACCAAAATATGCCCGAGTTTGAGTCACCCCCAGCAGCTGATGCTGCTGCAAAGGAAGGTGATGCTAGTGTGTGTTGTGTCCTTTAGGATTCTGTTCAGTAAGAATTTCTCTGTGCCCTATAAGCATATTGCTATTATTAGCATGTATCTAGATTTGTGACCACAAAGTCCTGAGTCTTTAGGCACCCAAATGTGTTAATACAACTCAGTCACAGGAATTTTCATTGAATCATTTCAATGCATCTAAATCAGATGAATATCAGATATAAATTTCATTCCATTGAACTTTGGTCCTCTATGAAACCATCTCAAAGAGATGCTTATGAGATAGTTGCTTGCTGATTAGTTAAAATAAATAACAGGAAGAGTGAGGAAGAAGGGAAAATTCAATTCCACAAAATTGCTAGCATTGGAAAATACCCCTTCCCTTCCCTGTCTCTGTTACAATAATGATCATATAGGTTTTAAGTATAGGAGTAATTTATAAGGAGACTGATAATCCCTGACTCCTATCAGCTCATATCAGAGCTGTGATCCCTGCTCATTGTATAGACATGTGCCTTTATTCAGTACAAGTGAGGCAGTGTTTTTATTTTTGATGCATTTGTCTCCCTTCCTTTCCAATTTTGCATAAACTCACCTTTAACAAGACCCAAGGGCTGATACTGGGATGTTCATTGGTGCTGTGAGAAGTTGCTTTGTTTCTTCCTGTAATTCCATCCTGACTTGGCAATGCAGGCTCAGAGTTATCATTTCATTTGACCTGTAAATCAATCTGTGTAACATGCAAAGTAACCACGAATGCAAAGGAAATGAGAACAAAGTCACTTGAAAAGCATTTTGTGTGGCACATTCCAAGGCTGTATTTTCCTGTGCTTTATTCCTTCCATGAGGAAACAGTGAAATATGCAGAACTGTAACACAAATACACAAAGAAACAGGAAAAAGGAAGGCTAGAGTGAGAATATTTATGTATGTTAATGAAGAATGGAGGGATTTAAGAAGAACCTGATCTCTTAGCTTTGCAGCAAGGAACAAGGATCTGCATCTTCTTTTCCCTTCTGGCCTGGACTTGGAGCATGACATGGGTAAGTTGCTTTGCCTCTGTGTCTTACTCCTGTAACTTAGCAAGGAATGTGAAGAATGTTTATTATCATAACACTTTAGGTATTATATTACATTTGTTGTTGCATTAATATTGTGTTGGGAAATTGTTTTAAGGATGACTTCATGCCTTAGAAATATTTGATGTGTACCAATGTTTAGCATTTGGTTGTATGAAAAATATTCTGAAGTTTCCTTTCCCAAATTCATATCCCATGATTTATCTTTTTGACCAAAAATTCTAAGCACAGCTAGACATATTTAGAGAAGAGTTCTATTCTTTTCCTCTTTTCCATTCACATTGCAAGACCTGATTTAAATGATTTTTAACATTTTCTGTATTCTCTCACACAAAGGGTGAATGTCTTACTGTTGACACTTCCCTTCTCTCAGCTCTGTTTTAGACTTGGTCCTCATTATGAAGGTGATTGTTTTTGTAGTCACAAAGAGATAAATCCCTTAGTCAAAGCACCTACACCCTACAACAGCTCTGTCCAGACTGTTCTGGGGTTGCAGAGGGCATCAGTGCTCTGGTGCCCTGTCCAAACAACTCCCACCACTCTAAGTTCACAGGCTGTCAGTACCTGCAATGGGGCATCAGCATGTGAACAAGTGCACAAACACATGGCAAGCTTAGACAACTCAACTAATTTAGGGCTTAGATACAGAAATTTTTAATAAGTCAAGTGAAGAGAGGATATTTTTTATATTGCAGGTATTTCAGCAAAGCCCTGTTCTTGAGTAGCTTTAAGAGAGCTCAGTCTCTTCTGCTTTTCTGCCATTCCTGTGCCCTTGGGCACTCCAGAACATCCCATCCTGCCTGTGACTCACACCAAATACCCAGCTGGCACCTGAACTCGCCTCTGTGGAGCTCTTCATGCTCTCGTTAAGTCTCTTAAAGGCTCCTCTCTGCATTGTCTCTTCCACACTTGAAAACCATTCTTCAGGTCCCTGTTCCCTCACAGCTGCTGTTCTGTGGCCTGGGAGTGCAGAGCTGTGAAGCTCACAGGACCTGCTGAGTGACAGGGACACAGACCTGCTCTCACACATCTGGGCTGTGGTTTGAAAGCCCTCGGGGGTCCAGTAGCCAGCAGGGCCCAGAACTAGCTCAGGGACCAGGCTTTGTTTGCTGGAGACAGAGATTGCCCTGTCTGTCTTGTGCCAAATCCTCCTTACTCAATTCAGGCTTGGCTCCAGCAGCAGGTGATTTGAAAGGAACTTGTGTAATCTTCCTGGGTTCCTCTATGGAACAGTGCAATTGCATTTCAACATTGCTTTCCCAGCTGGATGTGAGTAAGGTTTTGATAAACCAACACAACATTTCAGAAATGGGGACCTTCTCTGTGGAAATAAATGGACAAACTCCCTGACCCCTTCCTGTTGTAGTTTATAGACATCTGCTACAAGTACTTGATGTTTTTGTTTGTTTCTATGTGCCTACATGAATTATGACTGGTCATAGGAGAAAAAGTAAAAAAAGGCAGTATAGAGTTGTGATTCAAGACCAAAAGCAAGCTCCAATCTTAATGCAGAAGCTTTTCTCCTTGTAACTTGTATTTCTTTCAGAAATACCCAGCAGGATGCATTGAATAAAATATGGCCATCCCTCTTTGTTAAAGATAAGAGAATAAGCAGAACAGGAGATGTACAAAATATCAGTTCTGGAAACTCCTCTGAGGTATCTCCTTCTTGCCAAGGTGGAAACCAAAGCCAAGTTAAAATACTCTTTGCTAAACTTCACTGAAGAGTGAGGGATTGATATCCTTTGAATACCCTGACAGCTGCTTTGGCTTGTGAAGGAGCTCTGGAATAGTGCAGGGATAGAATGGGCACTTTATTTCTTGCATTAAATGGTAAAAGCTGTCAGTGCTGTGGGCTGCTCAAAACAGAGAATTTGGTGTTCTTGAGGGTTTTACAGTGAGCTGAGCTTGTCACTCACCCAGCAATCCCAGATTAATTTGCCAGGTTCAAAGATTCTGGTTCTAATGCCAACTGTAGGGACTTTGGAACATACATCTTCTGCTAAGGTATATTTGCCTAGGTGTCACTTTGAGTTCTTGTCAGCACATGAACATTAAATTACATTTAAATTGCAATTGGTTACCTATGAACTTGAGATATTTCTAAAATGCAAACATTGAAAATTGTAGTAATTTATATTTAGATGTGGGAGTGTTTCTTTAGCATCCTAACTACTGTTTTGAGACTTTATTTTAGACACACCCATTTTAAAATGTTGGCTTTGATTTCTTGTTGTTTAATTTGTAAAAGCATTTGTGTTTTAAAAGTGCTTTAAAATCTTAGGACAGAGACTGTCTATAATTATTGATCATTTCATTAATTCACCATTCATTTTAAATGCATTATTTAACAGTAGATCACCTTTTCCTGTTCTGTTGTGTACAAGGTGGTTTATTACCTTCATTCCCCTTGGAATGAACACAGAACAACCCTTGTGCCTCTCTGCAAGCACAAAATTGGGTTGGGGATGGAGATAGAAAAGTCAGGATGAAAGTGCTGCCAAACAGGATTTTCGTTTCTTCTCTATGGACAGGAAAACTCCTCTAGCACAGTTTATCTACAGAATAACAATATCCCCATGGCATGTTGGTGTTGTGTGGTGCCTTACACTCTTACCAGGTAAGTGAGAGGTACCATCCTGTTAAGAATGGTCTGATGTGGAGAATTTTTATTTTTTTTTCCTGAAAAGGAACGTAAATTATGTACTAATTAAGCCCTGCCCTTTTTTGGTTCCTAGCCCAACCACCAGCTACAAAGGAGCAGGAGCAGCAAAAGGCCTGAGCACATGTGAACTTCTCTGTGTGCCTGGGAGTAGCTGATGCCCTTGAGTCACGAATTGTCCAGCAGAGACATCTCACCCTCTCACCTGGGCAGGAAGGACAGCAGGATTCTGCCAAGGGTATTTACTGCTTCTTTAGCTGCTTTTAAAAACCTGATCTGTTTGACTCTGACTTTTTATGGGGAGTTATTAGAACACTTATGATATTTGAAATGACAGTGAGGGAGCCAAAAGCAACTTACACTGCATGTGCTGTGTGAGATGTAACTATGCTCATCGTGCAGAATATGTTAATAAATCAGAACAGCTCCTATAAATTCAGAGAAAAAAAAATAAAGTTACTGATTCTGGAAAGAAGTATTTTTTTAAAGAAATTTGTTTACATTTGAAATCTGAAAACCATTTTCCAATACCATGAAGCAGATTAATATATTCATACTATAAGTGTTTTTTAAGGAAGATTTCTAGAAAAAAAATCTTTAAACTTTAAAGCTCTGGGATACCTCTCATTTTAGGTACAGAATATAAGTGAATTTCTAAAGTGATTAATGTAGAATAAACTAATTTGCAATACAGAACAAGGTGTAGAGATGGGTAACTCCCAGGGAGTTGTTATCCTAGAATGATATTCTAATCCCTTTTCCCAAGCAGATGAACTCACAGGGCAGATGGCTTATCTCTTCTGCCCCTTGTCACTTTAGCTGTCTATAAATGCCCTATTGAGAATAATAGGTCAAAAGTTAGTTAGAACTGGACAGAAAACTAAATATGTTTAATGTACAACCAGAAAAGCTTAAAATGCTAATAAATTCTTATCATTGCTGAAGACCCAAATGTGATTTTAAAGTGGATTTTAAAAGTAGAATGAATCCTTTCTTATACTCCTTATCTAATGGTCTTGGTTCATTTTCCTGACTAGTAGGATAACATCTATTTGGCATTAATATATCAGAAGTTAATGAATTTTCAAGGATAAAATGTTTGATTATACAAGTATTCAAAAATGCATTCATAGCTGTTAAGTTTGGGTAATTATACTGGCTCTAAAATTCTGTAATTTTTCTTCATTTCTATGTAATATGAAATTTAGTGATATAAAGAAAAGACTAAATCTTGGAATATCAAAGTATTCAGACTCATTACACATTATGCATAGAAAGCCCATCACTGGAATTACGAATTTATACATTTTAAACATATTAAGACAATAAAACTAGTATAGCAGCATTGTAATGTGAAAGTAATTGAAATTACCCAGATCTCAGAGCATTATGCAGGAATTTTCAAGAGATCTTCTCTGTTGCAGCCGTGATGCCAGAGGGATCCACGGGAGAGCTCCAGAGCAGCCAACCCTGCGAGAGCCAAGTGACTGAGCCTGCTGGGCTGGTGGCTGCCAGCAGCACCAGGACCATGGTGACAGGAGGTGGGGGCTACCTGGGCTACAACCTGGGCTGTGCCCTGGTGAGCTCAGGAATTGCTGTTGTGCTCTTTGATGTACGGAAACCCAAATGGGAAATTCCAAACGGAGCAGATTTTTTCGAGGTATGTTGAAGTCACACATCTAATGCTCATTATTGAGGCTTCCTCTTAAGGAGCTTTGGTTAAAACCTTTAGTGAAAAGCCTTTTGGGACAAGAAGAAGCCGTGGTGAAAGGTCCTGGCATGCATAGGTATCTGACAAAGGGATGGCAGACAAGGTCCCAGTGTCAGCATGTTAGTGTCACCAGTGATGCTCTGCTCATTCAGCAACATGGCACAGAACAGGCTTTTTTAAAAATCAATTTTAAAAGAATAAATATTACAAAGTGTAGGAGAATGGCACTATAGGGTCCTAGTAAATGAATTAATAAGTGACTTCAGAGGTCTGAGCCTTGAGCAGTGCTTTGGAGATGGCTAATATTGTTTATACTCGTTGGCTTCTGCAGCACTGCACTGAGGGTGGGAAGTGTAAGTCAGCTATGAATCTGTGAAATACTTTGGCAACCTCGGGAGAAAAAGTTGAGAGCAAAAGACTGATTAGATTAGCTCCTAATATGACCTTCAGCTCTTTCTTTTGGGGTTATTCTGTCAAGGTCATTACAGGAAATAATATCATATCTAATATTTGGAAATAGCTGAATTCTGAAAACAAAAGTACTATATTCTTATTGATTTCTGTATGTATGGGGAGTACTGTTAATGTAGTATTACCTGGTATACAAAAATGCAATATAACAGTCTAACCCCACCAGAGCATTTAATACTAGATACAGGTGTGTTCAGTGATACATGGAATTTCATAAATGTGATTATAATACACTAATGTACACTAAATAAAGTATTAAATACATACACTAAATAAAGTATTTAATCCATACAGAGTGTACTGGGTTTTTTACTCTTGTATAAAACTGTAATTAAAGTTACCATACCGTGCACCAAGAATAAACCCTAAAAAGAGACATTTGTGAGGACAGCACAGATCAGGTGTGAAGGTGCCAACAGAAAGGGGCTCTCTAATTTGGTGATTCCAAGGCAAACAGCTGAACCCTTCCTGCTGTGATTTATTGTCCCTGGGGCTGGATTCTCCAGCCCTCGAGCCCTTGCTGCTCCCATTCAAGTCAAACGAGTTTCACCAGCCTGGAGGCTGCAGGACTAAGTGTGAAAATACGCATTATAATTGAAGCCAACAAGAGTCATCTTTGTTTTGCAACCAAATACTGGCAAAACTCTTAGTCATTGCTTTTTCTGCCTGTTCACAGTGTTTTATTTAATTGTTGTTAAGTGCTGTGAAAAACAGACCAGAATATCTTTAGATTTTCCTTACTAGCCATAATTAATATAGTTCTATAGAGAATGTAGGGAGCTCTGCCTGTCCAAACTGCATTCTTTTCTCATTTTACAGGGTGATGTGAGGGATTATGAAGCTGTGTTCAAAGCATGTGAAGGAGTTGACTGTGTTTTCCATGTAGCTGCATGTGGAATGTCAGGACTGGAACAAGCAAGTACCATTTTCCTAAAGTTTTCTTTGGTTACTTTGGGAAAGAAAAAAATTGTCTGCCTGTAACAAAGAATGTAATTTTACAGTATTTATGTCAGACAGAAGCTGTTAGAAAGTTCAAGCCATCCATACAGGCAACAAGGGAGGTATTCCTTAAATAATAAAGTCAAAGTGTGAAAGTAATGTACTAGAAAATACTCTAGAAAAATGAGATCATAGTTTTAAGATCTTGTATAAGAAGGTGCAGCCTTTTTCTCTGATCTGAAGCAGAGTGGCAGCATTGCTCTAAAGCTAATAGTGATGCATTTTCTTCTTGTGAACTCAGTCATGAGGAAACAGACCTCAATCAATATGTTATGCTGAATAACAGTGATATTCACAGAGGGTGTTATCAAAAAAGTAACGAAGCTACTAATTTATTTCTAGGAACAGGACAGATTGCTACTGGAACAAGAACTTGTGAAAGCTGTCAGGGAGCATAACCCCCACCTATAATTCTTGTTTCAATATCATGGATTATCCGGGGTGTGACAAAAGATTGAAGCTTTATTATTTCCTTTTAGATGCATTTTATCTTTCATTTTTCAACTTTCTTTACTCATACACTGAACAAGACAATAAATATGAGAGTGCCAGAAATCACTGTATGTCAGATAGAACTGTAACATGTATCACAAAAAGGCTTCAGCTATTCTAGATTTGGCAATTGTAACCATCAGATTGTGAATTGAATATTGTGACTTGTTTGTTTAATTAAATCTTGTGCAAACTTTATTTCTAGCTTCAAAAGAAAGATCAGATTGAGTCCATAAATGTTGGAGGCACAAAAATAATAATTGATGGTAGGTACCTAGATTTTCTTTCTGTGGATCTGATCGAAAGCATGATTAAAAAACTTTCTAGCTGGATGTTTCCTGTGAAGATCAGGCACTAAAATGAGACTCTTCTCTCCCTCCTGTCAGAGCATGATGTAAATCTGGGTGTGCAGGTCCCATTAAAGATGGTAGATTTGCCACTGGTTTGAAATGGGGAGAAATTTTCAACCTGGCCTTCATTCCTTGGCAGTCCAACTAAAGCTCATGAACCAGCTGGACCGACTGCTCTGTATGTTCTAAACATTCCTGACTTGGAAGATGAATTCACTTCAGCTTTAGGAATATTGTTAAATGAAAAGGAAATTTACATTATTCCGGTTTGCAATGACATACATGCAGCAGAATTTAGCTCCAATGTCTTAGCTACAAAAGACTGGAATCCACAATTAAGTCTTTGTTTTGCAAATAGCATTAATTTCCTTTGTATTTAAAGCACTGCTGATTATACACTGGCAGGGTATGTTTTCCTGTTAACACATCATTTGTCACTTAAGAACAGGCTGAGACAAAGGCAGTTTTGTGGCATGTGGGCATGTTTTTTCTATAAACACACATTTTTTCTATAAACATAATGTCTGTTTTCAAAAAGAAAATCTGCCAGCCCAGTGATTTCTCCCTCTTTATTTTTGTTTTAAAATAATTTATTTTGTGTATCACTGTAGTCTGCAAACAAAGAAATATCCCTAGACTGATATATACCAGTACAGTGAACGTGGTGTTTGGAGGGAATCCTATTGAAGAAGGAGATGAAGAAACTGTTCCATATTTTCCACTGGAAAAGGTACTTTGTTCATGGGATGGTGTGGCATTTACTGTGCTCCAAAGTGTAGATTGTGTGAAGGCTGTTCTGACAGCAGAAGTTGTTTTACTGTAGATGTTCTCAGTATATTCAGCTCAAAAAGTGAGTTAAGTAAATACTAATGGACTTAGATTCACCCTAAAGCTAAGCTTGTGCCACTAAATTTTAAGTCTGTTTTTTGTCATAAACAAACTATATATTTACTAAATCTTATTATTTCTACTTTTGTTTTGCTCAGCTGATATCTGTGAGCTGGCTAGATTGAAATGTTGTCAGTCAGAAACAGTAAGTTTGCCTTTACAGATTCAATAATTATCTCATTCTGCTTTCTTTATAGCAATTTAATCATTATTCTAGAACCAAGGCAATTGCAGACCAAATGGTTCTTGCTGCTAATGGAACTTTACTCAAAGGTACATATAAAGCATTTGGGGTTTTGCTATCATTAGAAGTGCTAATGGGCATTCCTTTCTCTGGCTGCTCATTTAGCAATAGGACACTTTCACTGAAATAAGGATTTATTTGTTTCTACTCCTCTCTTTGGTGGATAATTAGCTGTTCTGATAATACCAATCTGTAAGCATTGTCCAATGGGTCCTTCCTCTAATCCCAAGGCTCACAAGTGTCTGGGGAAGAATACTCCCAGTTTCTTAAAGAGATTGGTAATATCAGGGGCATGTTGACTTCTAAAGTCACACCTGCATGAGTAGTTGTGGCTAACAATCCATCTGAACATGGCAAGGGAAATATTTCTCTGCCTTTAGATACATATTTTGCTATTCCTACTGATTTCTCTTAACAGAAAAGTTGGCAAATGAAAGTTAGGTGGGGACTCAATTTTAGCATCCTTGATTAAGTACTGAGCAAATGCCTAAGACCTGATATTCTTGGCCATATGAAAGGTGTCATTGTGCCTGTTCTCAGGAGTCAGAGGAGTCTGCTTACTCATTCACGTGTCAGTCTTAGAGTATTCATTTTGATTTAAAACACTCAAACTCATTTGAAAGCCTCTTTTTAGGAGATCTCTTCTACTCCTTTGTGGTGCCCTTGAGCTGCAAGCAAGCAAGGAGTCTGGATAGAGCAAATTGAGTGATCTTCTTCCAGGACTGCACGTGTCTAGAGTGGACAAATATAAGTTGTAACCCTCCCTCTGTAATAAATAGCAAAAGTCAATCAAGCAGGAAGAAAGTTTGATTTGTTCTGTTCCTATTCAAACTCGTGTGGGGTTTGGTTTTCCAGGCTGCTGAGCTCAGGTCTGTCACTGCTACTGAATTCAGTTTTACACAGCAATGAAATCGAGTTCCCAGGAAGCCAAACCCCACAGAATGGTCTGACTGAGCCTTCTAACATTCAGCCAGTGTGTGTCAGCCATCTGTTGCTATCCCAGCTGTCTGACAGTGACCTGTTGCTCTCTCTCCAAGGAGGGGACAAGCTCCACACGTGTGTGCTTCGCCCACCGGGCATCTACGGACCAGAAGAGCAGCGGCACCTGCCTCGAGTAGCCGTATGTGTTTTGTAGTCAGCTCTGGAGGACACCACAAGTAGTTGTAAGGGCATAACACAAGTGCAAGTACCTTGATTGCAGTTCTTAACCATTCCTGCAGAAATGTGCTGAAAGCTCAGGGACAGGTGATGTGGTGCAGGGTAACAAAACCAGCACTGCAGGCCAGGATCAAGCTGGACTTTTCAGTGAAAAGAGAAAATGGAAGGCTGAAATGCCATGGTAAAAGAAGTAGGTTTGCATCCTTAACATTTAATGGAAATATTGTCATTTAAACATGCACTTTAGTTGCTGCTAAACAACCTAATGTCACCATATCTTGCCACTGCCTATCAGTGCAACCACCTAGCTGGGCTTTTTCTTGTGACATGTTGCTTGTGCTGTAATTGTACACAAATACAGCAAATTCCAAGTATTTGTGTTGAGACAAACTCAGTGCTATACTACATAAGAAAAGAATAATGTAGTGATCTCATGTTTTCTGTTTCTACAGATAAATATCCAGCGGAGACTTTTTAACTTCAAGTTTGGGAATCACAAAGTTCAGATGAACTGGGTTCACATAGGAAATCTCGTGCAAGCTCATTTACTGGCTGCTGAGGCTCTCACCTCCGAGAAGGGCTATGTAGCTGTAAGTAAACAATATAATCATTGTGCCCCAGTAGCTTGAGTTCTCAAATAGGTTTAACTTTTGATGTTTTGAGATCAAAGAGTCTCCAAAAAGTCATGTGCTAAATTCTCTAAAATCGTGTGTGGCTCCACAAGCACACAGACAGTGCAAATGCAAATACATTTCGCTCATAATCTTGATGATGTTTTTGTTTGGTTTGAAAATACATAATTTCCTGGGTTACTGGAGGAAACTGTATTTTTAACTGTCTTAATATATTCACCATTACACAAATCTATATATCCTGTTATTCTCTTGAAAACAGGTTATGATCCTAGGTGCATAAAATTTAGAGCAACCATTCTGAGGCGTTCCAATTGAATTTTTAGAGCCAAAAATCCAAAAAGAGATGTACAAAATTAATGGCCAATTTTAAAAGGTTTTTCTTTTTGTTCTACTGGTCATAATTGCAACAGCAATTCGAGGACCGTGAAGCATTACAGAACTGACAACATTGCAGCAGCTGCTGCATTCACAGTTCTTGAAGGTACCAGATTCATTTACATTGGTAGGAACACACAGACAACAAGCAGACACAGGTGAACATCTCTCTGAGTGTTCTCAATCAGTTCAGTGCTTGGAAGGCATGCAGCTGTTTTGGATTGATGTCCAAAGTCCCAGGTTTGCTTGGGTGCTCAGGTGTTCCTGGCACTTGGAGCTGGGCAGACTCCTCATCCAGAGCACAGCTGGAACTTGACCTCAGAGCTGTGTTTGTTAAATGCAGTCAGTGCTGCTCCTTCTGTTGGACTCACAAAGGTAATTCCATGCCCTGCACATCATGAAGAACATAATGCTCCAACAGCTGGGCTACTACAGGGGCAAGCTGAGCTCTGATCTATACCACACCATGGTTAATCATCATGAGCTCTACCACCACTGTGGGGTCACCACAGTGAAGCCCAGGGAAGGCAGTTTGCTCTGGGTACATTCACCCTGTGCATGCTGCTGTGCTGCTCACAAAATCATCACATGCTGGTAGCTATGAGAGAGACAGAAAATGCCATCCTGTGTACAGTGTTTTGTCACTGTTTCTATCTGCTTCTTTACTAGAGTGGTCAAGCTTATTACATCCACGATGGTGAAAATGTCATCTTCTCAGAGTGGATAGTGCCTTTGGTATGTACTGCACAGCCCTGCAGCTCCCAGCAGTGTGTGGGCACGAGTCCTGTCACTCACTGACACACCACACCAACTAAATGAAGTCCAGTGCACATGAATTACTGAATTACTCAGCATTAAACTCAGTCCTATTCTCCCTGCATATCCCTGCATTAAGGGAAGTTTTGGATATGTGTAACTGTGGAGTTTGGCCTTACTATTTTGAGAGGATTTAGCTGAGAGGTCCAGAGCCTGCTGCAGAACAGCAGCGTTTCATGAAGCCAACCCACAGTGCACAGCAAGCTCTGCCACTGGCATCTGGCAGAACTCTTAGAGTCATTCCTTATCCCTTTGTCCTGGCATCAGCTGCAGCACAGAAGGGAAGCCCATTCAGAATCTGATCTTGGAAGCTAAAAAGACACAAAACTGTATTTTCAGAAATACCAGGCTGGGATTCTGGGAGCATGCCAAGTTTTGATCGTGCAATGCCATCACAGAAAATGACTGCAGTAGAACAATGGGCCTGTATTTAACTGTTGTTCAGTATTCCAGTCTGGGTCATGTCCCCCTTGGAAATGGCCTTTTTTCCCCCTTTACTGTACAATTGCAGGTGAAGGGTGGGAGAAGAAGGTGTCCTTAGACCCTTCTAAGAATGAGAAGTGGGTTTCAATTGCACTTCTTACCACCAGTATTGACGGGAAGACTAGCTGAAAAAAAAAGTTTAGATACGAGTTTTATCAACCTTCTTTTATTTTTTCTATTTTCATGCCTCATTGACACCCTCAATTTGGTATAAGTTCTCTATTATTCTTTCCTTTTATACCCTTTTTAGTTTGAAAAATTAGGCTACAGGAAACCTTGGATACATATTCCTGTTCTCCTGGCTCATATAGCAGGTAAAAAAATCTAAAATACCTTCTTAATTATTGTGGGTTGTTTGATTTTTTTTATTCCTATGAAGCTACATCATGGTTTTATAAAATGCAGGGGCCTGGATTGCAGGAATTATTTAACTTGATATTATTTTAATTGAGAATAATCACTTGTGCCATTTGGTATTAATTATACCAGATAAAGTTTAAAGGCTAGTCATTAACTCATCATGTACTTTGTAAATTAAACAGTGCCTTCTACCAGTAGGAATTACAGGATGTACAATGTCAGCATTGTCTCCGTTTATTGTTACCCAGATGTCTCATTAAGTAATTTCTGTTTCACAGCCACTGTGATGGAATATCTGCACCTGATACTAAAGCCAGTTTTTAGCTTCACACCTTTCTTGACAAGGAATGAGGTAAATATATAAAAAGAGATCATGTTTATATATTTCTGACTAAAATTCTCATTAAGGATGTGATACACCCTTTGTGTTGTCAGCATTAAGCTCTGTCTTCTGTTCTGTTTCCATTGTAGTATCATTGTTGGTATATTTTCCTCCAACTTCTAGAGGATTGGATATTAAAGTCAGTGCCATAACTGTCCTTTTGGATTTCAGGTGTGGAATGTCACTGTAACTCACACTTTCCGAATTGACAAGGCACGAAATCAACTCGGCTACAAACCAAAGAAATTCTCATTCGCTGATTCTGTGGATCATTATCTAAAAACAAGACCAACCTGCCAAGAAGATCACACGTTCCTTAAAATGGTGTTTGTTTTTGGCATTTTGCTAAGTTTCATCATTCTTTCTTTCTTCTAAAATCACCCACCTGTTCCAGAAAACCTCATTTTGTTTCTGAGTGTTAATGATCTGGTCATAGTACATTCCTCAGCCACTCTGGACTTTCTTATTCATATTACTATGATGACACCTCTCCGATCTCATTAAGGAAGAAAGAAAAAACCCAAAAAACAACTACGAAAGTGAAAACATAGGACATATCAGGAAATGTTCCCCAAGAGCAACACAATGTTACATCAAAGGAGTTCACCACAAACTGGTGCAGGAATAGTTTTAATGGATCTTCATTGGTGGATTGTTTCATTTTGGGAAGCATTTTCTAAAAATGTTAATTCAGAAAGGTGAGAAACTGGAAGAAGAGGAACTGTCACAGGACAACAGTGCTGTAACAAGTCCAATAGCTCCAATGAAGAAAAGGGTGACTAAACAACTCTTCTGATGAAGCCATGGCTACAGCTACTGTCAGTCTGAGGAATTACAGAGACCTGGGAAACAGTGCAAAAAATATGAAAAGTAAATATTTATAAATAATAGGTGATTAGAGGAATTAAAATCATATTTATGTAAAATAGTTTTATTGTTCTAAAACTTGTAAAAATGTAATAAATATCATTATGTGTGTTTGTAAATTGAATAATATCCTTTCAATGCAATAATAAATAATAACTGAACCAAATCCTGGTTTTACGGAGCTTGTTCAGCCAGCTGTTACTGCTCCCTGGACTCACATTCACCAGAACCCTGTAGCAGTGCTGGCACACACTGTGTGTTCAGGGAATTGCATTTTGGGGTGAGCAGACAAGCCAAGCACCAAGACAGGAGTGAGAATCCAGCCTCTCTCTTTCCTCTTTCTTAACACTTACATCAGTTGTAATGTAACCCTTCTTGGGTGGATTGACACACATGAGCCACCTGTGCTACAGGCACACCCCAGGTTTAGCCCAGACAAACCTTAAAGATGTTCCTAGTTTTTTCTTAGGAAGCAGCTTTGCTCTGACCAGGGAGCAGCTGCTCCCTCTCCTGCACCCCATGTGAGCCAAGAGAGCTGGATTTGCCACGGTAGGTCATGGAAGACAGTGCTGGAAAAGCTCTGCCATCTGATTATCTCCACTTTGTATTCATTTTGCCTTTTGTTAGCATTTTACAGGATTTTTAAGACCAGTAAGTTCATGGAGAGTCTATCACCCTAAATCTACAGAATATGCAGGAGAGCTCACAGCAACCCTACAAGAATAAAGGTTACAGGTAAAAGACAATACACAGTGACAGGAAAATACGTGAGCAACCACAATTACCACTGCAGCTTGAGTGAGCAATGATTTGCTTTACTCTATTTTTTTTTTCTTTTCATAGATCAAATAGTTCTGTGTTCAGAGAAAGCAGTAGAGTCTGCTTGATTGTGGATTTGCATTTGGAGATTGTCCTTGTCCATACAAAGTGAGATCCCACTGTACATCTTCCTTTAGCAGGGGCACTGCTCAGCTCTCTCTCCTATTCCTGGCAATTGACAGGAAGCTTAAAGCAGCTCTGTATATATGAGACCTTTATCCAAGTTTGATTAAAACCAGTTATATTCACAATTTATCACTACAGAGCTGCAGCTGACCCAGCAAGTGCTGTAGGCAGAAGGTAGTGTGTAAGTCTTTACTCTCTAGAAATTCAGAATAGAGAACCACAAGTGTGAAGTTACTTCCCAGGGAGAGCATTTTAGCTGCATGCAAACACTGAATTTGGTTCTAAATTAATTATTTATAAATTCACATCGCTTTTATTGGACTGATAGGAGGCATCCCAGGTTATACCAACACTTTTAACAGGAGTGCAGGCTCTGATCTTGTTTGGATGCTCCTCAGTTAGGACTAACCAAGGAATTCACTGGTTTTGTGGTTGTAAATCCTCATGGAGTCCCATCATCTCAGTCCTGTAACACCAAACCTCTGGTTTGTTATTTAGGGTAAGATGCTTTTTACATCATTGTTATAACAGCACTGATTAACAATAACTGGCTTCAGTACAATGATTTATCTTTCTTAGAGATGCAGTATTTAGGATTATAAAACAAGCCTCAGTACCAGCTGGGAATAACCAGCTCTCTTATTTCTGTGGGTCTCTACTGAGTCAGTTTAAGCTGGCTCTGGTTCGATTTACTCCTATTCTAACAAAACTGCAGTGTGTCTTTAAAGTGATTAAAATTTAATGAACGTTCAGACATAGCACAGCTGTAACGAAAGAGGTAAAGATGTTCAAAGCTTAACTTTTGCCTGGAATGGGTAACTGAAATTCTGCAGCTCCTGGCCCTTTTCACACCCTCCCAGGCTCGAATGACCACAGGGAGGCTCAGGTGGAAAGGGACCTTAGTGCCTGTTTGTTTATTTGTGCCTCTTTGGGAACTCCTGCTGTTTTGCAGATGTCTCAGAAGTTCTGCACATCTCTGAGCCATGTCCCTCCGCCGACTGTCCAACCAGGAGGCAGGAAGTGGTGTTTTTTTCCTGAACAACCTGTTCAACAGGTACCTCAGTGTGGCCGGAGCCCTAGCTACCGACAGGATGCTTTCGAGCAGCAGTCACAACTGTGTCAAGACACCTGGAGGTAAGAACCACCGTAGGCTGCTCTGGGATCCCAGGGATGCTCTGACAACCCAGGAATACCGTGACAGCTGTGGGATCCCCAGGATGCTGTGAGCTACCAGGATCCCTGGGGTTCTGCTGTGTGACGAGCAGAACCCCAGGGATGCAGTGAGATGCGCAATATCTCAGGAAAGTTGGCAATCCCAAAGCTGCTCGCAGATGAGGGGGACCCAGGGGTGCTGTGGGAGCGGGGGGGGTGCGATGGGATGTCAGAGATGCTGCGGGATGAGAGGGCGCGGGAGATGCTGCGGGATGAGAGGGCGCGGGGGATGCTGCGGGACCCCGCCGGGGCCGCTGCGGGGGCTGCTAGCGGGGCCGGGCCGGACAGTCCCGGCCGGAGCGGACAGTCCCGNGGCCCGGCCCGAGCACGAGCCCTGCGCTGCCGCCCGGCCCATTTGCAAGGGAGATGCAGAGAGCCACGGCGGGGCTCGGGTGGCTTTGAATGTTTAATTGCGGCCCGGGCGGGGACGGGGGTGTCGGAGAGAGTCGGTAGCTACAGCCTCTATAATGTCCTGACTGCAGGTGAGGAGCCCGTGGAAGGGCAAGAACCCTCATGTTCAGGAAATAAGTGATTCGTTGTGACTTTTTTCTTAATGCAGTTATTAACCCTTTCTGTAGTTTAGCAGCTATTTTATTCGAGCTCCCCTCGAAAGCAAGGGATTTGATAGCCTTGTTCTCTGATACACCTTCTAAAGTTGTAAGGCTCAGACATCCCTCTTCCCTCCTGAAATCCTCCTCTATCTCAACTCCGGCACTGCCAATGATAACACCTTGGCATATTCTTAATTTATGTTCAGCTGGTGAACTCAAAAATAAGCTGGAAATACCACTTCTCTCAGATGTCTGTCTTGGCAGTAAACTGAGGATGGTAAATTTTGTTTTGCTTTTGTCTTTATCTCTCTTAAACAGGTTGCATTAAAGTCAGATTTTGCTGCTATGAATAGATCTTGTTAACATGGAACTCCCTGAAATTGTCTGCTTCCAGGAGTGCTATGGAGCAATTTTCACCATGTAGGAGGAATTGTTACGTGTATCTGATAGTGCCAGGCAGAATTTCATTGACACAAAACTTAAAATGAGTGAAGCAGGAACACCCACTTGCCGAACCCCTGACTGCGAATGGAACAGAAATGCTGGAGCCCACAATAAAATGAGTATGAGAGCCGTGGTGACAGGAGGTGGTGGCTATTGTGGATACAAGCTGGGATGTGCTCTGGCCAACATAGGAGCTTCTGTTGTTCTGTGTGACATACACAAGCCTTTGTGGCCGATTCCCAATGGAGTGGTGTGGATCGAGGTATGATAAATAATATTTTCCCAACAGTCAGAGTGAGTTCATTTACCTTTTCCATAATGTCTTACTAGTTTTCACAGAACCCAAATACCTAACTGCCAATTATTTCAAATTTCAGTGACCTTTTTAACTGTGTGAACATCCTGCATGAGTTTTGGGGAATGGATTTTAGTACATCTGAAATCAGGAAACCAGCAAAACCTGTAATGCACAGGGCAGTTTCACTCCTGACTCCTCAGGATCCTGCCCTCATCTAGGCTTAGTTTAACCACCTGTAGAATAAACACAGGAGTACTGTGAACTTTAATGAATGTCTTTAAAGTCCTTTGGGTTCCATGGAAGAAAAGTATAATTATCAGCAAGTACTGAGGTGTGCTCAATTTTGAGTGGCAGGATGTACAGCAAGTACAGTTTTCTCTCTGCACTATATATATGGATTCCCTCTGTGCTAACCCACTGTATGACAAATGCTCACCTGCAGCTTTGATTTAAAATCCCATGTCTTTTCTCCTGTATTACAGACAGACATCAGGGACTACAATGCCATACTTACAGCCTGTGAAGGGGCTGACTGCGTGTTTCACGTGGCTTCATACGGAATGTCAGGAACAGAGCAAGTGAGTCCACTGGTTTGGTTTATTCTGTGTGACTGCCCACACTGAGGGTGAGAGACTTGATGCTGTAACACCACATGACAGGTTTTATCTCATCATATTGCTCTGGTGTTTTGGTAAATTGTTCTCCGAGTGCCAGCTGCAAGCAGGCTGCTTGCAGAGTGATTTCCTCTCCGTTATAGGCTCCACCAGCACCCTGCGAGGGTGTTTGAGGTGGAAACAGCATTGAAAAGTTCTGAAATATTGTGAAGACAAAAGGAAGGGCAAGGGAGGCTGGTTCTCTCCAAAACTCCGATCATTCCCTAAACCTTCACAGGGACCTTCTAGGTGTAAGGTTACTAGGAGGAATAAAACCTGAACTAAATTATAAATTATTTCATATATCTGAATTATACCAATAACAGTATTTCAAGTCTTTAATTGTTTGCCATTGGGTAAAAACCTGTAAGGATACACTTTATGTAGGACTCTGAGTCACGATTTTATAATTAGAATTACAAGCACACACATACACACACACACACACACACACACACACCCCTTTCTTAACTTATTTAATAAGAGGAACTTTAGTAATTACCCTGGCTGGATAGAACAGCTCACCCAAAGTTGTTTGCCACTGAGCAATGCATAATTGGAATTGCCCTGGTTAGAGGCAATTGGTCACTGAAGTGCTACTGAAACACAGATATTTAACATACTGCTGCAAGATATTTAATAACTGGACATATATATTTGGAAGCACCACAACTCTATTTGGTGCAAGCAGAATAGTCTGTAAAAATACAAGAAAAATACAGGTATAGTTTAAAAATAATGATTAGACTTCTTTAAGTCTGAAACAGCAGTCCAAATTACATTTTTATTAATCAAAGCACAAAATTATGTTTATTTGGGAATATTTATAACATCCTCCTATTGAATTTAATATGTATTATTATTTAAAAATGCACAATTTTTTTCTTTTTCTAGTTGCATAAAGAAGAGATTGAATCTGTAAACATTAATGGGACAAGATTCATCATCAATGGTAGGTATTTAACTGTGCTGTTGGGTGTTAGTACAGCATATCAAATAGCATATATCACTTAGAGAAAGCCAGTTAGCCTTTTTGGCACACTCTGTTACCAACTACTTTATATTGATGGCAGAAGATGAGGAAACACATCATGGGGGGGTTTATGCTCAGTTCTGCTATGAGGTGTGATATGAGAGCCAGCACTTCAGCTTTCCAACACCTTGTTCGACTGACACTGGAATCTGTATCCATGTAAGGAATTAACCAAGTTCCTGTGTATTTTGTGGCACTTAACCTGGTTGCTAATAACTTGTGCACAGGCAGTGGGCAGCCCTGGAAGCAGAAGGACTTGTGTGCCAATGCCCAGCTCAGCAGGCTGGAGAAGCTCCCCTGAGGCAGTGCTGGCACCCAGCTTAGGATGTGCCAGAGAGTAAAGCCCTTGCTTCTACACCAATGTCTTCCCGTTAAATATGCTGTGCTTTGCATTTCAACTCACCCAGTCACAGAATGGAAGGATTTTGTCTTTTAAGATTTGGTAGTTTCTCAGAAAAAACATCACACAAACTTTTTTCCCATACGATTTTCCAGTAAAGTAATTGACTTTCTGCATTGCTACAGCCTGCAAACAACAAAACATCCCCCGGCTGATCTACACCAGCTCAGTGAATGTGGTGTTCGGAGGGCTTCCTATTGAAGATGGGGATGAGGCATCTTTGCAATATTTCCCAATTGACAAGGTAGTTTGTTGTATTGTATTTTCAAATTTCCTCTTTGTTTACTTTCATGTTTCTGAAGAAGCCTGGAGTTTTTCTGACAGTGTTTTGCCAGATGCCAGAATTCAGGCACAAGAAAGGCCAGGTGGGATGAGAGCTTGAGCAACCTGGTCTAGTGAGAGGTGTCCCTGCCTGTGGAAGAGCAGGTTGGAATGAGATGATCTCTGAAGTCCCTTCCAACCCAAACCATTCTGTGATTCTATGAAAGCAAAAAGAAAACTCTTTACACTCTTTGAAGATGCTACTCACAACCTTGGCACATCAGTTTTACATACATCAAAGTATATATTCTTTGTTTTGCTATTAAGGCCTTGATTTTGGAAAATAACTTGCACAATGTCACATTAACATCAGGGATGTTCCACCTGGACATGAGGATTGTGTTATATGGCTTGGTTTCTCTTTAGCTATTTATTATCAGTATGATTTTTTTCATTTTCCCTTATTGAGGATGACATATATTCAATGTAGAGCTGATCTAGAAAAGCAGCCTATTTTTATATGGTTTTATTGCATTTCATTAAAAAAGAGAAAATACTTCTGGATGCTTTGCATACACAGTTGTTTTTTGTGTCCCTCTTCTCTCCATCAAGTACTTCACAGTCTTTCAAGAAGTAGAGATGGAGATAAAATATCAATTATATTTTTAATAACATTTAAAATAACATTTTCTCTGGGACAATGCCACATGGAAGTGAGCAGGATACTTCAGACCAAGTGTAATGACTTTAAAATTTGGCTTTTGACTTTTCCGTTACCCGAAGAAATCCAGATTACAAAGTAGCGATCAATTACATTCCTGGCAGCATTCAAAGCATACATATATTTATTGCTTCTCGAATGTGCTGAAACCAGATTTGCATACACAAAAATGCTTCCTTACCCTACAAATATTCATGTGTTTTACCCTGAACCTAATACCCCACAATTTCTGTATTCTGAGGGATTTGTTGCCATCTGCTAAGTAAAAACTAGTGAAGAACAGATGCCTCTCTGCCCAGTCATTTCAGGAACATATACAAATGTATTTGCTTTTTCTCCACAGCTCGTTGACCATTATTCCAGAACCAAATCAATTGCAGAACAAATGGTACTAGCAGCTAATGGATCTCTACTAGCAGGTACTTTTGTCTGAGCATGAATTCATAGTAGAATTTACTCCTCCTGTTCTTTAGAATTTACTCCTCCTCTTCTTGATCCTCCCCAAAATCCTGTGTCCCATATCAATCCTTAGTAGACAAGATTGCCCAGCAGTTATGAAATTAATTTACCAACCCCCTCTCACAAACTAAATTATTTTCAGTTTAAAATTACTTTTAATTGGTTTTAAGTTCCCACAATGTCTATAAAAGGTTTTAGCATGCTAGCGGTAAGTTCAGTATGTTAATGAAAAATAATAAGAAAGCTATAAATTAAAGAAAACCAAGTGTTTAATGTCACTGTTTCATGCAACAGAAGTAAAACATGAATGCTGATTCAATTGTTACATACCATACACCCCCTCAAGTTATATATTAAAATCTGAAATAGCCACCTGAGCCTAGAGCCTGGAATTATTTATTAGTGCTTCCCAAAGTTTTCCATGTTGAGGAAGCCAGTTATACACTTGAATACTTAAGCTCACCTGTGAGATACTATAACTGCCAATGCAAAACAAATTAATGTAAAGTGCAACATGATTCTATGTGACCAAGTGATACTGAGCTAAATTTAGCTGTGGACAACTTACAGAAAAGACTCTTCACTTGATACGTGCAGAAGGGTATAAGAGATAGAAAGTCCATGATGGGAACACCATCCCAACAAAATTATTTGGTTTAAAATAAGAAAGGGTTGGGGTTTTTTTCCCCTTTATTTCCTTAGCACCTCTTCACATCAAAGTCCCTCCTAATTTTAGGACAAATACACACTTCTGCATTTGTCAACGAAATTAGAACCACTCAGTGTTCCAAACATCCCATTTTGACCCTGTACCATAGCAGGGTACAAAGTATATGTTTACAAGTACTATTAAGAACAGATGATGAAGCAGCCAACTAAGGTACTTGGGAAGATTGGATTTTTTTAATCCCACTGAAATTGTCCAGAGCTTCTGCCTCACTCCAGTGGGAGCTGCACCTGCTGCTGAGGGAACCTTTCAGCTCTACCTTGTACTGCTAACAAGTCACTGCTTCCCTTCAATAATTTTGTGTGGGATTAGTTGGTTTCTTTCCACTATCCAATATATTTTCAAATAACCTGCTCACTTCAGCAAACTCAGCACCACAGCTGGCACATTCATCCAGTGCTCTGAACAGAAAGCGATTTTTAAGTATCTGGTATTTTTCAGCAACACAACTACACTTGCAAGGCTTCTCTGAATCTTACCTTGCTATTTTGCATGCTCTGACTCTCCCAGCTTAACACCCAACTACTAATGCAACACCTTTTGGTATGTATTGTTTTTGAAGGTAGTGAAATGAATTTATTTCAGAGCAAGTTCTGCTGCCACAGCCTTTGGTTCATACAAACATACAATGTAGTCATGAAGGTCTCTTAAGAATGGTCTTATCCCATGTTCTAGGAGGTGGAGCACTCCACACCTGTGTTCTTCGCCCACCAGGAATCTACGGACCAGAAGAGCAGAGACACTTGCCAAGGCTAGCAGTATGTCATTTAAATTTTTACACCAGCAGAGTTTTCTATGATATGGGTACAAAGCTGAAAGGAGCATCACTTACTTGTATTATAAATTGACTGTTCTTACTAGGTAGCAATTCAACAACTCAATTGTCTTCTGAGAATATTATAACTTTTTATAACAAGCAGATATATATTATATTATATATATATATACAGATATATATATCAGATATTATATACAGATATAATTATATCTGTAAAGAGTAGAGATTTTAAAAGCCTTTTTTTGGAAATACAAACACATGAAAATCCAGTTTTATTATTTAATGATTAATGTAAGATTCAGGCCAATCCATGATATTTCAAATGTCTGTTTACATGCAACTTACACCAAATGGTTTAAAATATTAATGAAAAGGGATACAGCAAAATATCTTGTTTCCAGTCTCAGATATTAACAGCTTTCACTGTCCAATGAAGCAGGTTCCAGGGATGGAAGCACCCTCTGGTACAACAGGTTACTGAAGGGCAGCAGTTGAGGTGTTCACATTTTACTCTTTTTCACTTGCTTTTAAACTGCAGGGTCAACAGAGGATGTTTAGAACATGAGCCCTGTAGAATTCTGAGAGCCAGTTATTTTAAAAAGAATTAGTGTAATATAAAGTTATACACAGCTTTCAGGAAATAATAGATTCAAGCTGACCACATAATAAATATTTTTGGTTTGTGGCTGAGGTAGGAAATTATATTAGAGTCAGCCAAAATATACTTTATCATCTTGTAAATAATTTTAAGAATCCAAAATGTCATTTTAGTTAAATCTGAGGTGGGTTTTTTAGCCCCTTTGGAAAAATATAATATTTTAAAATGTCTATTTGATTTTGAGCTTATTTGTTTGGAGCCAATTTTAAGACATTATGCAACTGTTGTGTCTTGCAGTCTCTAAAATTTACCTATTCAATGAAAACTGGGAGGCTTTCCTTCCAGCCAAAAGGAACCTTACCGTCTAGTTTCTCCTAGCCTAAGTTATTTGATAAATTTGATCCAACTTTGTGAATATTTTTGATCCACTTAGAAGTGTATCTTACCTTTCCATACAATATTTTACTTATCCCTACAACAGACTTGGTTTTTTTGTAAATTCAGGACATACTGCAATACACCTTTTGATGTTTTCTCATGTTCACATTTCTCTTATTAAATATTCTTTAATATTTTTAATTGAATCATCTTTTTTATTTTTTAAAGTAGAGATAAACGTACATTTATGTGGACAAGAAAGTGCACTTTACCTCAATCTAAAAACAATTTTGCTTTGGTTTCATGTTTGTTTATGTCTACAGAAGATTATTGAGAGAAGACTACTTAGCTTCAAGTTTGGGGACCCTACTGTTAAAATGAACTGGATACACGTAGACAATTTTGTCCAAGCTCATATTCTGGCTGCTGAAGCTCTCACCCGTGAGAAGAGCTACATAGCTGTAAGTACATGGTAAAAGCACCACAGATTCCATTTGACAGTGGATCCTGCCACTGTATCCTGTGCTTTAGTAACCACTGCAGTAATTAGTGTTATTGTCCCTCAGCTTGCATTGCTGTCTGTGTTTTCAGCTGATAAATGTGCTATGAGCAATGGGGGATAGGGCACAGGTGGTGTTGGCTCAGAGATGGAATATTCGGTTTTGTAAGAATATCTCCATCTTTGCATTTTTAAAATGCAATATTTGTCATTTCTGGAAGATGAGCAAACAATGTTTGCCATGTTGGAAATGAAACTGGAAGTTCAGGTAGATTCATCCCATTCCCCTGTACAGGTCCAGATTTAATATTCTGAACTGTGATGGCCAGCTCTTCCCATACCATGTGCCAACAAAAGGCACAAAGGCACATTTCATTTCCTTTGATTGCTTTCAAAAACAGTTACAACTGTTTTCCTCCTGGTAAATACAGGTTTTTATTCACCTAGAAGCACTGCCCTGAGAGTATATCAGAAAGGGTTTCAAAGTAGATTAAACTACTTTTTCTAAAACTGTAAAAACACAAGGAAAGCAGGAATGTAGACCTTGGCTACACAGGAGTCTTCTGGACCCAGAGCAGAACGTGTCCCACCCTTTGGTGGACACCTGCCAGCAGCACCAGTGAGATCCAGCAGCACCTCCAGTGGTCTCTCTGCACAGTCAGTGCAGCCACTCTGAGCAGGCCCATCCATAATCAATCATTTATCCCCAGGCATGTTAATCACACAAACCACTTGGTCACAAGTTCTGTTGCACACAACAGCACAACTGACTGAAACACAAGCAGAGAGTTTGTGACTCGTGTGTGCATCCACTCATGTCTGATGTTGCTGCAGGATTTTTAAGCTATTCATGACGAGTGAGATAAAGAAAAAGAAGTCAATATATATGTAGTATTATTTTTGCTGACTTGTCTCTTCTCTGCCTTTTAACAGAGTGGCCAGGTGTATTTCATTCACGATGGCGAAAAATCCAACCTTTTTGAATGGTTAACTCCACTTGTATGTGCAATATTGATCTTCAAATACATTGATTTCTTTAACTGTATCTGATTTCTTTAACTCCAGCTGTTGTGTGCACGTTACATTTTGTGTGTTTGCTTTGGGTGTGAGAGTTCCACATGGAACTCTGAATGTGGGTTTAATCCCTGCTTGAATTTCAGTGTGATCAGCACTGTAACAAAGCCCACCCAAAATACTACATTAAAGCAAGTGCCTTCCCTGAGGCCAAAGGACCATCTACACCAGCACCCTGTCCTGAGCTGTTATTGTCTTCATTTTTGGGGCATGCAGATGGGAATAATGAGTACTTTGGGTGGGCAAAAAATATAAGTATTGAGTATTCAACAGCTCATTCATTTCAAAATACCATTTTATTGTTAATGATAGGCTCAAAACCCTAAATGTGTCATGATGCTAAATTAGGTATCAGCACACCATGACATTTCAATTAATTATTATAATTTTTTCCCCTTCTTTTAAGACTGACATTTGAAAATGACATAGTGTCTGTGGGTAACATTTAATTGGAATCCCCTTAAAAATGAAAAATAGTAAGAGCAATGATTATTTTTTCTGTTTAACAGTAAATATTTCCAATAATATCTTCTATATTGAAACTTTAAAACTTGTTTGAAGTTTCTGGGGTTTTTCATTGTTTTTTAAATCTTTTTCAGTTTGAAAGATTAGGTTGCAGTAAGCCATGGATACGTATTCCTACTTGCTTAGTTTATGCATCAGGTAAAATATTTTATCAACATTTCTCTTCCCTGTCCATGCTACACTTATTCCTAACTGTAATATAATACTGGTTTATTTTATTTGCCCACAATTTTCATTTTCATCTATAAAAATAATATGCTGTGGCCTCACCTAGTGTTCAGCAGTGTGAAATTCAGCTCTGTGCAGTATGTTGAAACCAGAACCATCTCTTATTCAAGTCCCACTAAAACAGGTTTTATGTAAGACCTGACAGATGTATAACTTTGTGGAGTTAATTTTAAAGAAGTTAAATGTAAAACTCCATGATTTCATGAAATATGAGTATCTGAAGAGTATCTGCTTTGCTGCATGGGTAAATGTCTTGTTCTCTCCACAGTAAACCCCCTTTTCAGCTCAGACAGAATCCAACTGAGTTCTCTGTTGCCATATTTTTTAAGAAGCCGCATGACCTTTTCACTGGATCTGTGCCCAACCATCCAAACCCTTTTCCCACAAGCACAATAATTAAGATTAAATCCAGCCCCTTGTGAGCAAGCAGTCTCGGTGGTGTTAGTAATGGTGCCCTGAGCTCTCCGGTCTGTGATTATCCCTCACGAGCATTTACAGTGTGACATATGTCACAGTCATAATGGCAAAGCAATTTACTCTTCTTACCTCAAGTAGAAATCTTTTGTTATGCAGCCACATTCATGGAACACCTTCATGCGATTCTGAGACCAGTTGTTGACCTGCCCCCACTGCTGACCAGAAATGAGGTAAAGTCTGTGTTTGTAAACTCCCCTTAATTCCCACAGGATCAATACATGTTAATATGAGGGAGACTGTTAAGATTAAGTCGGTAGAAAGTAGAATTCACCCAGTGCTACTTCAGCCTCCAGTTTCTAGGGCAAATACATGCATTGTGTACAATTTAGGCAATATATTCTGCTCGTTGCCATGATTTTTGAAAAGAGCTTATGCTTCCAACCTGGGAGAGGCTTCTTCAGCTCCTCTCTTCCAAGGGCCAGTATCCTATATGGCTTGGCTGGGCCTTTAAGCTCCTAAGAGACAGTTTTGATCTACCTGAGTACCTAAGCAAGGGAACAATTGCAGAACATTTTTTGTGGATATTTACAGATTCGACTTTCCATCTTTTAATGCCTCTTTGTCCTTTCAAGAATCTCCTTTTGAGTGGGCAATTCTAAAAATAATGAGCACAATACTCATAGGACATCGGTATAATCTTGTGGGGTTTTTTATATTTTATGCCTCCTTTAACTTTGCTTGTGTCTTTGCTACAATTGCCTGTGTATTCATGGCTTTGTATGTTGACTCTTTTGCACTGCAGGTACAGAACATTTCTGTAACTCACACATTTCGAATAGACAAGGCCCGGGCTCAGCTGGGGTACCGCCCTCGCAAGTTTGACTTTGCTGATTCTGTGGACCACTACATTAAATCCAGACCGCAAACCTCCAATTATCACCTCTTCCTCAATATTTTGCTTAGTTTAATTATTACTTTAATTTTGTTTTTTCTTTCTTTAAAACTTGATAGCCTTCAATTTTTGCATTTTTTGAAAGAAAGACTACACTGACCTGCATAAAGTGAACAGTCGCAGTATTGCTACCCGGATCATTCTAACCTCCACAATAGTTACCAGCACGGTACAATAGACAGGCAGCTACTTTTACATTTACAAACAAAATCATAACACATCAGTGGCTGGACCTGAGAAATTAAAATACAGTCAACAATAATTGCCAATTACCAAAACAAAACTAGAGTCAATACTGTTGCCTCTATTTCAAAGCAAAACAACAACTTTCCAAATAGATTGCTGAAGTAAATGAGAACCTGCAGAAAGAACAAGAGCTGAAGACAACCTGCACTGCTTCACCAGTGAAGAAAAATGGCTGAAAAAAGGAGAAGGACTGACCACAGCTTCTGTCATGACTCATTACCTTGGGGGACAGAGAAACAAGCAAAGGGACAGACAGAACAGATTACTGCAACTAACACACACCAGGCCTACAGAGACTTCACACTGTGTGATTTTGTGAATTAGCTCTATCACCGCATCTGAAAGAAAATAAAAGTGTACTTGAAACATTGCTGAAGTCTGTGCTGTGCCTCTGCACAATGTCCCAGAACTGCTCCTTGCCCTGCTCCTCATGCAGAGCTAGGGGCTACGTGCTGGTAAGGGTTTTTCACGGGTCAAAACTGGGTATTTTAATTAAACTGGAAGTTACTAAGCAAGTTACATTAGTTAAGTGTATTTATGTCACAGTAGAGGAATCTGCCACTATGGGTTGCACAGCTCTTTGTACAGCTTCCTTCACCTCCTGCAGTTAAGGGCAACAACTCACACAGTTCAGTTGCTCCTCAGCTGAACTTAAAGCACCAAATTTCTGAAGTACACCAGTTATACTGAGCAAATCCCTGCAGCAGCTGAAGTGAACAATATGCTTTTCAAATTACTGTTCAGCTAAAATGGACCTAAAAGAACGACCAGGGAAGCTCTAGCTCCTTCCCATTCACTACTCACAGTGGGAATTTATCAGAGAAATTACTTCTCATCTGCATCTTTCTAACCTGTAACATAGAGAGGGAAAACCAAGAGCAAGATGGGAACAGTAGAGAGTTTGGGAAAGGAGGAGAGCTTGAGAAATCATGGTCTGGAGGAGAGTAATCACGGATGGATTTGAAAATGCTGGAGAAGGTGGGAACACTGGCACCTCCCCTCAGTCCAGGGCAGGCCGCAAAGGCCAGGTGCCAGGTAGGTGTGCTGTAACCCAAAAGCAGCGCGGAAAGGCAGAACCACTAAAAATTACAGCGTTTCTCGTTTTATTCTTGAAGCAACAGACTCACACAGCGGATAATCCCTCTTCCCTACCATATATCACAACTTTCTAATATTGATTTTGACGAACGTGACGAACACGGCCAGCACCCCCCGGCCCGCGGGTGCCGGTCTCGCCGTGCCGCTCCCGCGTTCCCGCTGTGCGGGGAGAGAAAAGGAGCCGCCGCGGCGGGGACAAAACAGCTTGGCAGCGGTGGGATTCGAACCCACGCCATCGAAATGACTGGAGCCTAAATCCAGCGCCTTAGACCACTCGGCCACGCTACCGCCTGGCTGTTCAGCCGCCCGGCAGGCCTCTTTCACGGGGGCAGCGCCGCCGATCTCCCCGTCCATCTGCACACGTTGCCCACCGTGTTCGCCGTACCACACCGCCGGCGGCGCCCGCC
>VZTN01014880.1:282208-313808 GCA_013400515.1 Erpornis zantholeuca
CGCACGTGGCCCCCGCTCGCAGCGCGGCTCTGGCTCCTCCCGGGCTCGGCCAGACCTTGAGCCTCAGCCCCGTCCTCCCCGGGGGCTCCGGCCGTCGGGCCGTGCCTCGGGGCACTTCGGCCGCGGCAGGCACAGGCCGCCATCTCGGTAAAGCGCTGCCGTGGAGTCTGATCCCCACAGCAACTGCAGCGGTGGTGGATCAGCTTCAGCTGCTCCTCAGGAGGGCTTTGCCCGGCGGCGCGGATCTGCAACCCCAGCGATGGTCGTGCCGTGGTCACGCAGGCTCGAGGGCAGGCCTTGGCCGGTCCCTTCGCAGCCGCGATAGTAGGTCTGCACACAGCTCCCAGCCAGAAAGAGGGTCCGTCCTGCCCCGTACCAAGCACCCACTGCCTTCCCTTCCCGCTGCAGTCGCCTCCAGCCCACCAGAGCACGGGTGCTGCCCAAGAGCTGCCAGCTCGCTGCAGGCAGCTGCTCACTTGGCATCGCAGTGTGTCCTCAGCTGAACCATTCCCACCCAACACGGGCGGCCCCGGCCGCCTTTATCTCGCTGGCAGCTGGTGGTCGGGGCTCCCGTACACAGATTGCTGTCCTGCCGCATTGGTGCCTCGCTTACCTGCAGCCACTGAGCTCGGGCACCGTGTGAGCAGGTGCTTTTCCTGTCCACCTTAATGAGGGAATTGGGTTTGGCAACCAGAGCCAGATTCGGGCTATCACTGGTGAGTAGAAAGATGAATTCTCATGTTCTGGGAGGCCTGCAGGAGAAATTTCTATAATTACTTGGTAGGCAGAGCTAAAAAATATCAAGACCAAATGCCATGCAATTATAACAGTGTGGAAAAATTATGTCCACCATTGCCCTTCTTCCCGTAGAAACTCATGCCAGGAAGTTCAGGGTTTGTGTGTTACGTGCACTTGCCATATGGCTGGAGTGAGGTTTATGACCAACTTGATTTACCTTGGAAGACCAGATTGTTATAGAAATATGAGGGCACAAATTGTCAGGGAATTGATTGATTTAAAGGCAAGTTTTAAATCTGCAGATTTAAATAAATGCAGAATAAAACTGCTCTGAAAGTTAATGTCATATGGGGTGTGCTTTCCTTTTTCCTTTCAAAAACCACAGTTCCCTAGAGCAATGATTTCTACGGGGAACCTTATTTAAAATGAGCATAGTGAAATTTTACAAGCTGCAGTGCTCTTGGAAAAAAATACATGCAGTGCTGAATATACTCAATGGAAGAATAACATACTAGACTAGCAGGTCATTCATTTCCTAGACAGCCATTTCAAATTTAATTTTTAATATTTTCAAATTTAAAAAGTGAATCAAACTCTTTAAGTGTAAAGGGTATAACAAATAATGTATAAATAGAACATTAAGACTAGAAGATACAGCATGTCTGGGCCTATACCTGATTTCAACATGTCTTTAGTTTTTCATCATCACTGATTGTTCTTTTAAGAAAATGTTATAGAGAAGAAAAGCCCGAGGCTTAAACCTGGGAATAAGTGCACCCTTGCACCAGGGTAGCAGAACTGGCTTATTTAATAGCATGAGAAATGTGTACCTTGAGAAGGCATAACCTATGTTTCGTAATGGAGCAGAACGCTCTCCAGGAGGATTTATGGCAGAAGATAGCCATGTGCCACTGGGTTCCTTTTAGTCCAAAGTGATGCTGAGTATTTTGTGTCCAGAGAAGGGCAATAGATGAAGGGTCTGGAGGGTAAGTCCTTTGAGGACCGCTGAGGGAGCTGGGGGTGTTTAGCCTCGAGAAAAGGAGGCTTTCTGCAACTACCTGAGAGGAGGTTGTGGCAAAGTGGGGACCAGTCTCTCCTCCCAAGTAACAAGACAAAAGGAAATGGCCCCAAGTTGCATCAGGGGGGCTTCAGGCTGGATATTAGGAAAAATTTCTTCACTGAAAGAGTGGATTAAGTGTTAAGAGTGGATTAAGGAACAGGCTGCCTAGGGAAGTGGCAGAGTCATCATCCCTGGAAGTGTTCAAGAAACAAGCAGACGTGGCACTTTGTGATACGGTCTAGTGGGTATGGTGGGATTCAGTAAAAGGTTGGTCTCAACCTTGGAGGTCTTTTGCAACCTTAATGGTTCCATGATTTCCTTGAGTTTAAAACAAGCTGCTGTCATGACGTGTTGGGTTGTGCTCATGTATCCCACCAGTTACAGCATCCCACACTTATCAGTAGCCTACCGTGGCAGGTGGTGATTTTTTAACCATTATCATCAACACATTTTCATGCAGTGGGAACCAGACATCTGGCTTCTACTAGGCCTTCAGAATTCATTTGATGAGTCTGTGCTCTTCCCAGGCCCTGCCATGAAGCATCCCAACATCAGCCCTGCTGGTGTCTCCTTGGGGTGCTGAGCTGGGCTGACGACAGAATGAGAAATGAGGAGATGCAAGCTCTGGTGCTCATGGGGCAAAAGGGCTCAGTTATTGATAATTGCTAATATTTACCACAGTGATTTGCAGCTGGGAGATGAAGAGGACCTCAAGAGTTTTTCTGCACCATCACTAACGTTGCAAACGTTGTTTGAGTTTAAACTGTGCATGAATTTGAGAAAAAAAGGAAGCAGCTTTAAACGGGGGCTCAGTCAAGTGTCTGCTTGGCATTCTCAAACCAGGGCTGCACCCTCAGCATGGTGCTGGAAATTAGTGACAAAACTACAGGTATCCTCGAAGTGCAGGTGGTGTTCCTGCACACACATACTGCTCCCTCCAGCCCTCATGCTGAGACACAGTTTAATTTATCTAAGAAATGGTGGTGGCAGGCGGGTTTTCCTGGCAGAGAGTCAGATC
The DNA here is from genome assembly GCA_013400515.1 of Erpornis zantholeuca. NCBI lineage: Eukaryota > Metazoa > Chordata > Aves > Passeriformes > Timaliidae > Erpornis > Erpornis zantholeuca. The sequence goes on from VZTN01014880.1 coordinate 285,025, forward strand.
ATCTGCTCTGTGTTTTTAATTAAATATTGGTAATCTTCCTTCTGAACATTATCTCAGCACTAACATTGCAGCAGTGTTTTTCTGCTCTCTTTGGAGAGCATAGGGATTGTGCATTTTTTGGTCTGTGATGCTGCAAGAGACCATCCATCTGTACTCACATGTTCCAGTCTCTGTAACCCCTGCTCATGGTAAAAAACACTAATTTATTTACATGAATAAGGTATTGAGCAGCAGTAAAAAAAGCAGACTCTTTGCAGGCTGTCAAGTAATACAATTAAGCCAGGACCTATTTACATTGATTTCCATGCAACTCAGGAAAGGATAAGGAGTTTTGTTTAAATTTTCTACAAATTCTAGCTTGAGGAAAAGGTTAAACATGGGCATTTTCAACCCAGAAAGCCAGTGTTTTAGGAAAAATGCAAATGTGGGTGTTTCGAGGAAACGTGGTCTTCGGAACGTGATACCTGGTGCATAATCCTGCCGTTTAATTTAGCTGAAAAGACCAACCTGAAGTGCAAGCAGGCCCCGCGGTCGCTGCCCACGTCTGCTCCCTGTGTCTTCCCTCGGGGCTGGGTCTTCGGGGAGCTGCCGTGCAGGGGGAGCTTCCCATGGGAGCAGAAATGAAAGCGAATTTGGATGGCGCTCCCGTGAGCAGGGCCCCTGGAGACCTGCACACCCGCTCTCCTTCCTGTCCCCCCTCGCCCCGGGATTCCCCCACGGATAACACCTAAAGGTGTTAGCTGGGGGTTCTGCTGAGGTTTTCATCGGTTTTATCACTGGAATAAAGGACCTGGGAAGGTCTCCAGGAAGCGCCGCTGTGCTGTAAAACCACGCGGAAGGTGCCCGCGGGGCCGCTGAGGGCGCGGGAGGCGGCGCCTTGCCGGGGCTGCGGGCGGTGAGGGGCGGCCCCGCTGCTCGGCTCCCGCCTCCTCCCTCCCCTCAGCGGGGCGGCTTCTCCTCCCACCGCCTGCCTTCTCTCAGCGGGGCGGCAGCTGCAACCGGGCGCGGGGGTGGTGGGATCGCTCTGTACCGGGCTCTGCGGTGAATCTGGGCTCTTCTAAGCCGGTAGGTGCCGTCGCGGTGCGGGGCCTGACCCGGCGGCGGTGGGAAGCTGCCTCAGGGCTGGTCGCGGCGGGAAGCGCGGGAAGGGCGTTTTTAATTGCGGAAAATGATGATCAGTGGCGCGGTCAGAGCCTGCGAAAGGCCGGCGGGCAGGGTTCTGCGCGGGCCCAAAAATAACCTCATTTGTGCTATTGGGCAGCAGTGCTACGCTCACACCTGAAGATCAGCGTTTCGTCCATTTATGTTTCGACGGCAGTGCTCATCATTTGGTACATACGCTGTTTAAAAGTGCCAAGTGCTGTCTGTGACCGTGGAGCAGCAGCTGCTGCTGCGTGCGGGGCTGACCGCGGCTGAGTCCTCCCTGACAGCCTGGGACTGCTCCAGGACGACTCGTGTTTGGAGAATTCTTCGAATGCCTCCATACGCATAAAGCACGGGATTAATTAACAACTAAGCTCAGTGGGGTACTGAGCAAACGCTTACAAAAAGTCAGCGATAGATAATTGTGCAGAGTATTTAAAGCCAGTTGAAATGACAGGTCTATTAATGGCAATGGAAGGATATTTTAAAGTTATCTTGGAAGTTCCCTTCGTGTCCTTTTCTACCCCCGTGTTTTGGGTACTGTTCACGTAGTGTTTATTTGTGTGTTTGGCAGCAGTGTGGACTTGGCTCGGAAGGGCTGTTCTTGTGCCTCACTGCCTGTACCTCTAAAAGCCATTCGAGTGTTTGTAGCCGTGCTGTATTTCCTTGCGCAGGGTTTTGTCTCAAACGCTTCGTACTCTGAGCTGGTGCAGACGAACTCACCCATTTGCTTCATGAATTTTGCATCGTTGTTTTCTCACACTCAGACTAACACAGTGGTTATCCCAGCTGTGCTTGCAGGCAAAACTGAATGTGATTTGTGCTGTGGTGTTTGCAGTAGTGACACACTCCATGTGTGTTAAAGGCTTCTCATTAAAAGATCTGTCTTTGGTAAGACAGGGTTTTCAAAGGTAGACAGTGAGTTGAGATATCTCTGGGGTTTTTAATCTTGTTTTTTTATCACATCTCTTACCTAGACTCACTAAACCTGTTTTCTTGCAGTGTGTGGTGCAGATGAGAAGCAGCATTTTCTTTTCAAGGGTCATTTGGGTGTTTGGAAAGCACAATGGTTCTGTAATGTGCTACAGAACATTAAGATGGCTAGTGGGCTTGTTCTGGACAGCATTAAGTAGCTTTGTGTCTGTTTCATAAAAGTGATAATACTTTTTAAGGTGCATAGTCTGTATAGTTGCTTAGGTTAAATTTTGAATCTGTAAAAGAATGTTAATCTGAAAGATGACTTCTCTCTTTTAAGAAAAAAACGGCTTGTTACTCTTACAAGTATCCTGTTAAATGGCTTTGACTGATGTGGTATTAAAGCAAAAGGGATTTAGTATTATACCAGGGAGAGCTGGGTCATGCTTGCTTTAGTGCTTCTCTTCAAGAGAAGCTGGGAATTCTGCTACAGGGCAGTTCCTGTTCCCCTGTCCTGTGTTAGAGAGGTGCAGAGGGCCATGTCTGAGCCGAAACAGTGAGTTAGAAGTAACTGGGGATGCTCCAGTTTTTCCCTTCTTTTGTTGACTGGAACATTCATATCTCTCAGCTCTTTGGGATGAATTAAGGCAGGTTTATATGCTGAGGCCAGGGTGGAACCTTGGTCAAGTGTCACCATACCCAGCAGTGCTTTGTAACAACAGACACTTACAAGAAACAAGTCCCGCTTGAACAGCCTTTCAATGTGAATTTTCCCTGCTGTTTATCTGTGTTCACATATTTGCATGTTGTCCTTGCAACTCACCTGCCCCTCCTGGTCATGTGGCTCTTGGGTATAAAGGCAAGAGAAAGAAAAATACTTGAAAACAGGTATGGGGAAAACAAAAATTAATACAGACTGGGGCAGATTTAAGAAATGTGTTTTAAATTACCTGCATTTTGAATCACATAGTACAAGGTTGAATAAAAAATTGAATAAATTTTCAAAATTGGTTGGAGTGGTAATTAAAATTACAGGTTGTATGTGGTAATGCAGGCTTGGTTCAGTGCAGTCTCACTCTCCTTGTTGCTTAGCCTTAGGAACACTTCTGTAATGGATGTTAAAGATTAAATGATCAAAACACAGCAGTGGTAGTAACAGAAATTCCTAGATAGTACAACCTCTGTGCTATAATGCAAAAGCACAGAATATAATCCTTGGGATGAAGCTCAGGCTTTTTTATAAAGCGTTTTGTCAAGCAAACTGTGGGGTTTAGAGCAGTGTTTGTGTAGTTCCAAGTGTGGTTATGGAATTCTGTTTTAAAGAACATGTTACGTGAGTATGGCTCTTGGTACATACACTTCCAAAGTAAACACCACAAGTACTTTACAAGAAATATGGTTCCAAGAAAAACCGAGAGACTTTTATAAACACCATTAGCTTTAAATAGAAATTGATTTGTGTGGTGATACTCCATTTACACAAGTCATAGAAATCAGAATGTTTGCAGTCGCTGCTGCACAAACCTGCATTGCTGCTGCTTCTCACACTGCCCCAAACCCCAGGGATCTGCTGGTGACAGCAGGAGCAGAAGGGAGTGCAGGGCAGCACTTGGGTGTAATGGGGCTGTCCAGTGCTCTGGTGTGTTCTGGATTAGTCTTGTCCTTGAAGCATTATTTGACACCTGCTGTCTGTGTGTGTGACAGGCAGCAGAGGTTCTCCAGCACTCAGTGCACACTGGTAAGATGATCACAGTAAAAATGGCAGTGGCAGCTGAGGACACCTTCCCCTGCCAGGTATGTGCTACTGCCCCATTCCAGAATCCACAGCTCCTGTGTGGTCTTTCCTGGAAGAGCAGGTTGTGTGAGCACTCCGGAGCTGCTCTCACTTCCAGAGAAGTGAGTTGACTGAGACCTCCTCCAGCAGTGGTTTTCCAGAGCTGCTGCTGCTGCCTGATAGAGATGGAGTGCTGGAGTTCCCTGTGTCGCTGGCCGAGGTGTGGGAACGCTGCCCCCGTGAGCAGTAACCAACCACATAATGTTGCTGGTGAAAGCTGCCACGTGTTAAGCACTGTTTCTGTGGTGACCAGTTTCTCAGTAACTGTGGAGTGAGGTCTGCAGCTATGAACACTTCTGTACAAGTGTATTCATCTTCCTGTTTTCTGGAGAAAGAAGACTGAAAATGCAAAGGGCTGACGAATAACAGTAAAGCACTACTGAAAACCTTGGGTTTTGGTTCTTTTATTACACTAGCTGTGTGAAAATCCCTGATCTTGCTGTTTGGGAAGAACTAAACAATGTGACACTTAGAAGTGTCTGTTTTAAATTACGTCCTGTTGCTCAGCCAGCATCAGGGCCAAATTTTGAATTTTCTCCCTAATTCTCTATTTTGTACATTCCAGTGTTTTCAGAGTATCTGTGTCAACTTCCACCTTTTTCAAGGGCTTTGATCATTCCTCCACCTCATTTTTCTGCAATGTGCTACACTTTGAGCAGCCTGTTTTCCACTGTGTGCTGTTGGCTGTATTTGAGCTAAAAGTTTAAATCTTGTGGATGGTGGGAAATTTTCCTATGTTGTCCTAATAATACTCAAATTAATTTGATTAATAATTTGTGCACAATATCCTTGAGAAAACTTGTCCTGAAAAGATTTGAAAACCTGACTGTGGTGTTCAAGTTTCTAAGACTGGTGTTGTGAAACTCAGCATATAATATAAGGAAGAATAGAAACAATTGGAGGAGGAGATAACCAAGTATAGAATGATACTAGCTCCTATCTTCTCAGTCCTGTAGCAGTTTAAAACCAGAATGCCTTCTGCAAACCCAGCTCTCGCACCAAGGTGTTCAAAATTATGTTGAGGATTACTTTTACAGAGCCAGATGCAAATATGTTTCTTTTCTGCCAGTGTGCTGGCATCAGTGTCATGCATTATTTGTTCTTTTAATAACAACCCTTTTCCTTTTTTCCTCTCTCACCCAGCTTCTTCCCCCTGTTTGCATGTGCATTGGAGCAGTGGGTGTTCCAGTCGTTGCAGGAGTTAAACCAACCTCCTGCAAACATGGCAGACGAGGACCTGATTTTTCGTATGGAAGGGATTGATAATGCCAGAACGACTCCGGCAGACTCAAGCAATTACCTCAATGCTGATAGTGATGATGAAGACAGTTATTTTATCTGTCCAATAACTGATGATCCCGTTTCTGACAAGTCTCCCAATACCAAAGTAGACAATTATTACAGCAGCTTAGCAAAAACTGAGCAGTACAGCTCAAGCTCTTCTCCCAGAAGCTTTAGCTTTAAGGTAAGTATTGGCTCGAGTCTTCATTAAGGTTTTGGTTTCACTTCACTCTCTAACAGTTTCATCTCTTGTAACTAACGCTTTTCGATGAAGATACTCACCTGTTTTTCCAGACCTGCAGTTAATTCCATTAAGCCAATAGTCTGACACTGCCATGGAATTGCTTACTGGCCCCTTTCAATTCAGTGGGAGATCTTCCTCCACTCAATCCAGGGGAGCAATTCACTGCCATTAGGATCAAACCATTTACAATGCAGTACGTTGATTTGGAGATTCAAAAAATAATACACTTGGTGTAAGATAAATTGGGGCCTGTCAGAAGATAATTTATTATGAATTTTGCTAGTCTGTAGTATTTTTAGTTGGACAAATAAAATTGTAAATTATAAAATTGTAAGGGTAATTTTTTTTGTTAGAGTTCATTGTTAGGGAGCTTTTGACATGTTGACTTTCCTGCTTGAACATGAACTGTCACACTGGCAGTAGTTCCTGGCAGTGTATATGAGCAGTATCTGACCTTTTTGGGATGAACAGCAGCTACAGCATTGCAGGGAGATCAGAGGGGCCATAGCTGGTGCTTCCTTGGCAGTGTGTCCTTTTCCACTCAGCTCCCTTCACACAGATCAGGCCAGGCAATGGAACCTCAAGTGACATCCACTCTGTACTTTAGATTTTCTACACAAACACAGTTTGTGCTAAACTGGCATGTCTCTTAGATTTTGTCTATATTTAATGTGTTTTATTAACACATTTCTTATTATAAATATTAACATTTATTTAATAGATACTCTAAAATCTTGGTTATGCCTAATGCCTGCTTTATTTGTGAAAAGATACCAGAAGGGTTATTTCATTGAGATATCATAGTCAGATAACTTTCACACTGAAAATGAAGTTGGCTTGTCTGCAGAAGGATTTTTACCAAAGCTAGTTAATAGAAACATTGAAAGGTGCATATTCCCAAGGAGGGTAAGGAGCGAAAGCTTAGTATAGAAATGGGACAGATGTTGGTGTATGCTAAACTAAGCAAGTTAAGACCTGATAGGGAGCTTAGTCTTCATTTGTGTGTACATTTTAACATGTACTAAACACTTGCCTCTGGGTCTGCACTGCAATTTCTGAGTCATATAGTCTGAGATAAAACTGATAAGGACTTCAGAAACTGCAATTATTTCCTCCTTCCTAAGCTGTCATTTTGCTTCTGCAGAATGTATGTGCCCATGTTTTGGTCTCCACAATGTCTAGTTTGGAATTGTAGCTCCTGTGACAGATAAGTTGCTTTGTGTTGAGATGTGGAGCAAGCAAGTCTCCATCTCCTGTTTAAACTGCAGAAATGGTGACTTCCAGCACGAGGAAGCAGACAGCCAGGACTGATGACATCCTAAACCCCACGGCCTGGCCTATCAGAGTCTGCCTGTCAGACCCTAGAGCTAAAGAAAGGCAGTGTGGGCCATTGATAGTGAAAGGCAGAGCCAGATAGAGAAGTTGCTGTTAACTCTCTGCTTTAAACAGGACTCAGCAATGTTTAATTAGCTACCTAATAGACAAGACCCTTTTAATAAATACTTTCCAATTAAAAAAATTACCAACTTACCTCAACAGGTTTATTCACGGGTGTTCTAAGAATGAACTTAAATTGGGAATATAAACTGAAGAGTGGCTTTTAACTGGATTTTTTTTTTTTAACTAACAAAGAGAACCAAGACTCTTTGTCAATCATTTGTCTTATCACATGTATTTTCCTACTTTCATGTCTCTCATGGATCCTTTAGAATGACACACAGCATCGTTCTAAGCATGGCTCTGTGGTTGACCATGGTCGGGTAGGTTAAAAAAAAACATGTCAACACCATATCTAATGGATGCATTATGATTTTTTTGGTTTGGTTTTTTTTTTTTTCCTTTTATGAACTTTTTTTGTTCATTATTTTATTGTTTGGGAGGACTGATTGCCTCATCCCATAAAAGTCATCAAGTCAAAACTAAAAGAGGTACTCGTTAAATGGAGTAACACCCATCTTGTGTTCTCTACCCTGAAATGTCATTGTTTAGCAGCCATATGCCTCCAGCAGGAGAAAAATTGCACTGTAGCGTTTCCATGAAATCCAGCTAGTGTTTGTTTGAAGATTAGCATACTTTATACAAAGCACCTTAAGAGATCAAGCACAAGTAATCAACTTATTTAAACCATCATCTAACATGAACACAAATCACCTTTTGGAGAGGGAATCTATTCAAGAATGATTTGACACAGCTGATTGACCAAGCAATTCTTGTTGCTGTCTCTCCTTATTTCTGTCATAGGTATTTAAGTACAGAAATTCTCAGGTCCATATAAGCTGTCATTGCATGACCTGAGGCAGCTTCATTTTCTTATGAAACCTGTAAGAAGTCTTTGTCAACATGTCCTTTAAACTTGTTTTCTTTAATGTATTAATGTTTTCATTTTGTGTTATTATTGTCAGAAAAGGGAGCATTTAAATTGTTTGCAAGGTATGCATAGTTAAAGCTGAAATAATAAACATGTACATTTAAAGCTTAGCTACTTGAAAAACTTCTTTGTTACCATTGCTCACAGAAGTTTATAGTGTATTTTTTAGTAAAAAAAAGACTGATTTAAATTCCTGAGGATAAAACCCCAAAAATCCCAAAATGTCAAAAGCTGGCATTTCTGCAGACTTGGAAATTCAGTCAGAGGCAGTAATAATGCCTCAGAGCTCAGTACTTCTTTATTGGCAGGGTGCAGGGTACTTTTTCTCCTGCTTACTTTGCAGAAGGCATTTGGCACATCACAGGGTCATATCTCCAGTTTTCTTGGAAATATACAATGTAAAGAGAGGGAGAACAAAATGTTAAGAGTAAAATGTCCAAGTTGGCTGATAGAGGGAGACTGTTTATAGTCCAGAAAACTGCTTTAATATTTTACTGTTGACTTGGTGAACATTGAAATAGCTACTTGTCTGGAATTGTTATAATAATCAATTTTTACAGCTTTCTAATTTCTTCATTCACATGCTGACCACAGTCTGGGACCCTGGGGTTCACAGAACTTCTTACTTTATCCATATTAGTTTTATCTTTAATGGACTTTTCTACACTAAGTCATGTGCATGCAGAACCAGCATATGCTGTTAGGTATTAAAAGTTAAAAATCAAAAAAAAAGAATCATTGCCATTTGCAGAGTGTGTTAGAGATATCTGCAAATTACCACAGGTTTTGTAAATTGTATCTGGTATATGCTGTGGCAGATTCTGTTCTCTTTACAGTGGGTGCAAATTGAACTGAAATCTGTGCTTTATATATCTGACCTGGGGTTCATTATCAATGAAAGTATAAAAAGGTCAGGGTGGTCTTTGGTACTACTTGGTCCCTGCTCTGAGAAGTGCTTTGGGGACTTGTGTAGTTGCACATCTTCATAGCATTGGGATCCTAATGTACTCTAGAAAGTGCTGGTTTTGTGAGCTGCTGCTGATTATAAATAAAGTGCTCGTCTGTAACTTCTTCAGGAAACCTGGAAACATGCTATTGAGAAAGCCAAGCACATGCCTGATCCCTGGGCAGAATTTCATCTGGAGGACATTGAGACGGAGCACGCCACTCGTTACAGGTCTGTGAACCTTCTGCTTTGGATGCTGATATTAAATGGAACTCCTGGTTTGTTCCAGGGCTGTGTTTGTGTTGTGCAGAATATCTGTAGTTACACAGCTGAAGAACTTTCATAATGCCCAAAGTGAGTGGGTCTTAGCTCAGTCTCCCAGGAGTATGTAAATACTGCACACCATCAAAAAGTAAACCTTTCAGCCAACCATTGTCACACTCTTTCTCTCCCACCTAATCAGTATCTAGGACTTTCACTGTGTAGACAGGAAATAAGGCTGAAAAGTATTTTCTAGTTGATTTATTAATGCCATAAATTTAATCTAATAAGGAAATGAACCCAAACAAAGAGGCAGCATACTTAAAGTAGTTTAGGAAAGAAAGCAACACAACCCTCCATGCCTTTCCCAAAATAGCAGTTTCAGTGTTGCTAGTCCATGCAGTATTGTTGCATGTGGCTGGAGTTTAAATCCTTATAAAGCTCAGAATAGCTCAGCGTGGTCTACATGCTAAAAGGCAGTTTGGCCCTGAAACTGGTTTCAGTGCTTTAACGTGAGCTTTGCCAAAATATTTACTCTACTGACACAGGTTTCAGGGAGGAAGGGTTAGGGGTTAGAGGCCAGTTAATCACCACTTAGCATCAGTGTTTGGAGATGCCTACCTTCCAATCACATACCTGAGTCATGCAGTGCTGCTCTTCCCCATAGACTGCCTCTGTCTCTGGTCAGCCACAATCCTGAAATAGTTTGCATATTTTAAAATACAAATAAGTGATAATTTGAGTTCAGGGTTACTGAATATCGTCCTAAAAAGAGATGGCTCTGATACTCCTATTTTCATCTCTTTTATTTGCTGCAAACTAGGATGATATATAAGGAGGAATATGGGGTGTCTGCATGCATGAATTGCTCTGTGCAGGTTGGTGGAACCAAGCTGGAAATGATCATGTGTTGATGACTCAGCTGCTGTGCTTCTCAATTTGGCTTTCACTATGTTGGGAGTGAAAGGGGTGGGGAGAGACCACAGTCGAACTCTTTGTATTATCACAGGCTTGTGCAGGGACTTGCTCCTCCCTCAATGCAGTGTTGGGCAGTTCCTGGTCCCACTGCTTCTCACAGCTGGTGCTGCTCACATTCTCCACAGCCCAAAGGCAGGTTTATGCAAGCTTAGGGTTGGGGGAGACAACCTGTCCAGTGTGGAGCTTGGTGAGGCCCTTTCTGCCTGCCCAAGCATCACAGAGGAGATTTAATTTCAAAGCAGATAAAGCGTTTTTTGCAGTGTTACAGAAGTTAGAATCTGCTTTGGAATCTGCTCATTGACAGGGGGGTTCAGTGTCTCTTCAAAGAGCTAAATGTGTTTCTGCTTGCCTGCCCTAAGTGTGGAGGGCCAGAGTGTGATGGGAAGACTAGAAGCTTTTGTGTGGCAGTGGCAGCAGCACTTTCCAGAGTCAGTTACTGATGAGGAAGGATAGGTGCTGGAAATGGGAGGATTTGGGTTCCCTTTCCATTTTCCTGAAACACATGTGATTTTGCAGGTACAATGCAGTTACTGGGGACTGGGTTGAAGATGAAGTCCTTATCAAGATGGCTTCACAAGTAAGACCACACTGTCCTTCATGTTTGCTAACAGCAAGTTTGTCATTTCCTTTCTGTTCCTGAAAAGTGACAGCAAGATGTTTTCCTCATAGAAGTTTTGAAGTCTCAGTGTAATTCTTTTGTCCTATCTCTTTTTCTTTGTATCATTCTCTCCAGAATAGGGTAGAAAATTGAGTCAGACCTTCCCTGTCAGCAACATGAGGCATTTGTTCCATTCCCAGTGACTTCCCTTCCATGTCACGCCTCCCATTTCCTTCTGGCATCATTTCCCTGCCTGGCAGTAGTCCTACTATTTTATGTGCTCCCAAATAATTTCTGCTTTTAGAATGAAAACCAACTGAATTTTCTGTATGTGAGGGTAGGAGGCACTGTTACTTGCCAGTTAGGTGCTGGAGCTGGTTGTGTGTTGGGGTTGCATTGCTCTGTGCTGCTGGCACAGTATCTGGGGTCTGGGGAGATGATGCTCTGTTTGGCACATCCTGTATAGAAGCCTGAATGCAGGGAGCATGAGGTCTGTGAAGCTTCTTTAGGCAGACACACAGAGCTGACTCCCAACTGGGGAGAGAATTTAAATAGTTTATTTAAAACACATACCATGTCTTCTCCGTGGGACACTGTGGGGGAAGTTTATCCAAATGCCTTTTCCCCAGATACCTGCTTAAACTACCAGTGGGTTTTCACTTTTCCTTGGGGAAATATTTTTGTAGAGCCTGTTTGAAAACTGCTTTCTGCACAATGTAAAGGGGAAGTCATGGTTATGTCTCCTACTGTTAGAAATTGACTTGGTGGAAATGGCAATGCTGGATTTTTGTTTCTTCTTTTCCCCAGCCTTTCGGCCGTGGAGCAATGCGAGAGTGTTTCAGAACGTGAGTATCTGCCCACTTCATCTTTGTTGGCCTCCCTGCAGTATTTTTTTCTGTGATGACTAGAATTTCACTTAGGTGTAGTGGAAATGGTGTAAAGCTCAAATCCTTTCTAAAAGGCATTGCTAATTAAAGCAAATTGCTTAATGCATTTCTTGGCAGCCAGCAGATCCTCTCTTATCAAAGTTGTCCTGTGCTACACACTGCCACCCACCTGCCCCAGCAAAAGATCTTTGGAAGGATCTGTGGATTAAAGATTTGCACATCAACAAATTGCATCATGAGAACTGCCAGGTGCAATTTTCTTTCTGGGAGCATGTGTGTTACTGAGCAGTAACCTCTGTGTGTTGGAAAGCAGCAGATGGCTTTTATCCCAGAAAAGGTTTCTCAGTTCATGTTTGAAAGGCCACTCCCTGTTGATTTCTGCAGAAAATAATTGTTGACATTAGAACAGGTTGTTGAGGAGGCACCAAACCTTCATGCTCTGGATTTGAGAGGAACAGGGAGGGAAAGGAATAGAGAAAAGGAGAAGGTTCAAAGCTGCAGGTAGCTGCATCTAAACCAAACAGTTTGGCACATCCCAGCAGTTCCCATGGGATGTTTCATTTTCCATTGTCCCCTTCCTGTGCTTCACATTTCAGATGGAATACCTGGTAAATGACTGAGGGTAGTGCTCATCTTGGAACCTGGCTCTATCCATGCAGGCAAAGAAATGGGAGAGATTGAATTAAAATCCTTGGGTTTCCTTTCACCAACAATTGATTTGTTTTTCAGAAAAAAGCTGTCCAACTTCTTACACACTCAGAACTGGAAAGGTGCCTATAATTACGTTGCCAAGCAATACATAGAGAGTGTGAGCAGGGATGTGTATTTTGAGGATGTTCGACTGCAGATGGAAGCAAAACTCTGGGGAGAAGAGTACAACCGGCACAAGCCACCAAAACAGGTGAATTCAAAGATCAGAGCAAAAATGCAGTATTGTTCTTCTGTTGGCTTAGTTTCAGACATCATTTAGAGCTAATTACTTGTTCACATTCCATCACATTCAAATTCTTAGATAGATTCTTTTGCCCTACTGTGTTTTCTGGTAAATGATAGCTGATTTTGAGTGGAGTAAATACAGAAATTGCATTATATTTCCAGGACTAGGGGCTGTGTGTTTGTGCATGTCTGACTGTTCTCAGCTGTTGACTGAAAACCAAAATAAAATGATGTTTGTATTGCTCTCTTTGATGTGTGCCCAGCTGCTTTTGAGATAACTAGAGATGTCACAGAATTTATTGCCAGCAGCAGTCTCAGCAAGTGCTTAACTGTTAGTGCTCCAGGAAGATAGATGCTTAAATCTTGCACACCTATCCAAATATGTAACTAGCAGTGAGTTTTGAAAAGAGCTGGAAACCTGCTGGAAGCTTTAACAATTTTAATGGCCAAAAAGAGAGGTTTTGATATGTGGGATATTTGCATTGCCTGCCATATAAGGGATAGTTAATAACTACCTGTCTCATGACAGCAAGATGAGTTATGCAGAGAGAAATCTACAAATCTAGAAGTTTTAAATGCCATGTGGGAGAAAATAGATAAGTAGAGTGAGAGTTATGATGGTTTCTCCTTTAGGAGTGAGTGTGGGACAGAGGGAGAAGGCAGTACACCTGAACAGTAGATCCCCTCAGTCCCTCTCTGAAAAGGCATTTTTTCAAGTTTTGCAGTAGTGACTGTATGTTTTGCTCTCTGGCAGTCTCTTTGCAGAGTATTCTTAAGGTACCCACAAGATAAAATAGAAAGCCAGTACTTGCTAAGAATTTTTTCAGAGGGATTTGTTGCAGAAGTGAGCTGTTTTGAAGTGACTGCTTTTAATTTATGGAATTCTTCCAGTAACTCAAGAAGCACATTACTCTTTCCCCTAGTTAAACAGAAGGATCTTCGCAATTGTTCAGATTCTTGTGTTGGGAAGGTTTTAACAGCTGGAGGATTCTCACACACTTTGATCCAAAGACAGTATTCTGTTAGTCATTGTTTATCTTCTTCCCTCCCCAGGTGGATATAGTACAGACCTGTATTATCGAAATGAAGAACAGGCCTGGAAAGCCTCTCTTTCATCTGGAGCATTACATTGAGGGCAAATACATCAAATACAACTCAAATTCTGGGTTTGTGCGAGATGACAACATTCGTCTGACTCCGCAAGTGAGGCTTTGTTTAATGCTTTCCACAGAGTGCTGCAGGGAATTTCTGGGCTCTCTCCACAGGTCTTGCTTTGCTGCCAGGAAAGGAAACTGCAGGCTCTGCAGCAGAATGCCAGATTAATTTCTCTATTTGCAGTTTGTCTGCCCCTTACTTGGGGCCTGCTCGTTCAAGCGCTGAGTGCTTCTTTATTGCATTTCAGTTGATTCCAGTTGAGTCCAACAGGCTTAATACTCTTTGCAAAACTTAAGCCCTTTAACTGCAGGCATCAAAATGTTTCAAACTTTTTTCAAATCAAGGCAGTGAGGTCTCTCATGTACCATGTACTGAATGGTCTTTTGGTGCCTCACGTAATACACAAGACGTGGCTGGTATCCAATTCATGGAAATAAATCTAGTCCATTTGCATATAAAAATGCAGATTTCTCCAGCTGCAGCCTCTGAATAGCTGAATCTGAGACTGCATATAAAAATACTGGTACAGCTTTCAAGTGATTCTTGAGTCTTGTAAAATAAATTTAAAATATTATTGAAAAATGCAAAGTGGCCAGTGTAACAAAGAGGTATTTTACTGAGCCCTGAGTTTTGTTCCTTACATTTTTTTCCACTATTTTTAAGGTATTTATCATGATGCTTAATGTAAGCAGAGAACTTCTGTTCTGGGCTGTCGTTTGTGCACTGAATCAGTGCTGCGCTTTCACAGGTTGGGAACAAAATGTTCCATGGTGTTTGCTGCAGTTAAAATGTTTGTCTATCACCAGCAGTCACCTCCCCTAGGCCTGGCAATGCTTTTTTGGAGGCCTTCCCAGAAGATTCTAATATCTCAGCTTTATGCTGAAGAGAAGGCCTTTTTATACCTGGTTCTTGAAATGTGTTTTGTGAAGAGCACAGATGTCCACTACATTATCTGATACACAAATGTAGACACAGAGCAGTCACTCAGGGGGATGTCTCAGAGGAGAAGAATTTGTGGGGATGCTCACATTTATTTATGAAGTTTTTTTCCCAAACTGTGGCAGGGCTAATGCTTGTTGGCAGAACGAAGCAGTGTCTCAGAAATGCAGAGCTTGCAGATTCACAGGCACAGCCAGAATGTTTATTCAGAAGTTATTCTGCACTGGCTTCAAAGCCCACTGTTGTTCCCTCTGCCAGCCAGCTCCCCACTACCTAAGGTGAAGACTGTAGTGAAAAACAATCTCCAGTACAAAAATGAGAAATTAAGCAATCTTCTTTACCCTGCCAGTGTTCACTGCCACTTTTCACCCTGCTTTTTTTAGCCTATCTGTGAGTTGGAGCAGGTTGGAGAGACAGGATACTACATGCTTTCAGTCTCTCTTGCTGCTTTCATCATGATGTTTGTACCCATTATATTTCATTGACAGACTTCTTTTCCCATTTGTAACAGGTGAATGTATGTTGCTGTTTTCAGTAGATCAAGGGAGGGTGTTCTCAGACATTTCTATGGTTCTTTCCAGGCCTTCAGTCACTTCACCTTCGAGCGCTCAGGACACCAACTCATTGTCGTTGATATCCAGGGAGTTGGAGATCTTTACACAGACCCTCAGATCCATACAGAGAGTGGTACAGATTTTGGAGATGGCAACCTAGGTAAAATCAATTTTTCTGTTTCATATGCTAAGGACTACTTCTTTTTTCTTCTTCTCTCTGTGCTGAGTACCCTCTGCACTGGGTGAGCTGACACATATCTGAGGGTCTTGCAAACAGCTGGGGAAGTTCTATTGTGAGGAGTCCTGTACAACTCAGCTGTCATGTAAGGGCAGACTTAAAATGAGAGCTGATCTTGGCTGATGTCTCCTGGCCTACTCCTAAACAAGTAATGTAATTAAGTAGTTTCTCCAATGTGAGAGCAATAATCATGGCCTTCGATTTCCTTGCCACATTGCAGGAATGGATACAGCTGAATGCACAGAGATGGGCACCATGTATTTTTGAAGTTCCAAGTGTCTAGATAGGAAGTTCTTCATAGGACACTGCAGGTCTGTAAGCAGGATCAAATTTAGGCACTTTTCTCAGTGATGAAGCCAGATTGGGTTTTTGTTATACCTTATTCATACCTAGCTTTTCAAGAGATTTTTCAGACTCCCTTTAACTCTCTTGTGTAGAGAGAGTGGAAAGCTCTTACAGGTGTTGAAATGGAAGTGGATTAGGCTGTGTGCTACAAAGCATTTTCTCTCTCGGGACTTTTTAGGAAAAGCTTTGGGAGTTTTAGCTTTTAATAAGCAAACCATAACGCAAAGTTTGAGTAAATCTTTTCTTCACTTCTTTTTAATGCCATAGGTGTTCGAGGTATGGCCTTGTTCTTTCATTCTCATTTCTGCAACAAGATCTGCAAAAGCATGGGGCTTGCACCATTTGATCTTTCATCCAAGGAGAAAGATGCCTTGGATTATAATAAAAAATTGCTTGTAAGTGCTTGATGAAAAAGTGTAATTAAGCTGTAGCTTTAATTAACAGGGAACCTTGTAACACAATTTATAGTGGGGACCAAGTAGATCCTTGAACGCTAAAATCATTTATTTAGTTTTGGATCTCACAAACCTGATTTGATGCTTGTTGCTAATTGATCTCATTTTCAGCTAATTTTGGTGGGAGTGGGACTTGATGAAACACTTCAAATGAAATTCAGTCCTAAACAAAACTGTCTCGTAAAAATCTCATATTGATATTTTGTTGCAGTGTAGAACTTTTCAAATCAAATACTTCGGTATACACATGTATATTTATACCCTCTCTTCTGTAGAGGAGTGCTGATAAATGTTCCAGTTGCCTCGTATAGCATGTCTAGAATCCACAGCAGGATTATTCACGGGCCTTTCTTGTCGATTTGCCAAGGAATCTGCTCAGACAATTCTCCGTGGCACAGAGGAGAAGTGCGGCAGCAGCCGGGTGAGGACGGTGTCGGGGAGCCGGCCCCCGCTGCTCTTCCGCCTGTCTGAGAACTCCGGGGATGACAGCATGAGTGATGTGGCCTTTGACTCCCTGCCCTGCTCTCCCTCCTCTGCAACCCCTCACAGCCACAAGGCCGACGTGCTCAGTGAGTGAGCCTCATACATCACTTCAGGGGGTTCCTGAACGCTGGGCTTGTCTCGCTTCTTTTTTATCTTACTTTGTTCTTAAGCACAACAAGCATTGATTTAGTCCAGAACACTCGTTTCTGGTGCTCCTGTTTGAGCAGAAATAACACTGAAAGTACTTCTGTATAGGTAATTAATGCACAAATGCTTCTTTGTAAGAAACAGCAGTAAAATGATGATATCTAGGGCTTTTTCATCAATCATGTTATCCTTATAATAATAGCAAATACTGTTTCTCCTAGATTGGCCTGTGTTCAATGAAGTAGATAACTTGGATCAGCTTGACAACAAAAGGGTAAGTGTCTTTCCAACAGAAAATGAGGTTGCAGTTGCCTAATGAAATGTGTCTTTATAGGACTTCCCAAAGGTTTTGTTCAGTAAAAGCACATGAGGGTGCTCTGCCTATATTCATTGTTGCAGATCATGCCACCTCTGTACATTTGCTGTCCCTAGTAAAGGAAGAACATTTTATTTTAATATTCTAGTATTCACTATTTTGCCACCAGAAATGTATTTGCATCTGGTGTATTCTAACAGGTACTTAGAGCATGTGCCTGTTCCCTTGCCTGCACTGTTGTGTCTTGGGCACATGTGCCAGCTGCTGTGGTATGAAAGCTGAAGAATCCCTGTGGATTAGGTCTCTGCAAATACTGATGCTATGGAATGCCTGAGAAGATGCAGGAAGCTTGCAATGGGCATTTTCCAGTGCTGGGCCTTAATGCCAGGGGCTGTCAGTTACTGATTTATCACTGAAGATTGAAAACTGTATTTAGTGGATTCTTGATTTGAAAAAATATGCAGGTCCTTGATTTTTTTTTAGTGGATGTAAGGGAGAAGACAATCTCAGACAGTGTTTTCTGTATAGTAAGTCCTGCTCCTCTGACAGAGGTAGCACAATCATTTCCATCTAGTATAACCACCCAGTTTTTTTAAATGAAGCAGGAAAATGTTTGCTCTGTGAGAAATGTCAAGCCAAGGTCCTTACAAAGTGGAATGCTAATGCTGTTCTGTTCTTGTCTTCTGTAGGATTTTGAAAATGGTGGAGACAGTGGATATCCCAGTGAAAAGAGAAGTGAGACAGAAGATCTGGATCATAGAGAGAGGGTAAGAACCTGACTGGTATAGCAGAGTTGGGCCTGTTCATACTTAAACTGTTTTTGTAGAAGGTTCTTATTTTTTATCCTCCCTGATCTAGACTTTGAAAACAGAAAATTCCCCCATGTTGCAAAATTACTTACTCATATTGGGAATGACACTCTTACAGGAAAAAAATGATCTGTAATAAGTAGCTTAATTTCAAATATCGTATTTAATTAGATGTTGTGTGGGTTTTTTAAGCATTGTGTACTGCATTTGGGAGGTGTAGCCATCTTCTTGTCATGTATGGAATCCATTAATATGATCTGCTTTCAGACTCATTTGCCCTCTTTACTTTATATGGCTTGAAACATTGCAGAACCTAAGGTTTTTCTCAGGTAATAATATGAAACTTTAGAATTCCTGGGGTAAGTTGGTTACTCCTCTAAAATACAAATTTTTAAATAAATACTTTTTGACCTGGAGATCTTAATAAGATATTTAATTAGAAGACAGAGAATACTGCTACCAAAGTATTCTCCTTTTGGCAAGGTATTTGTCATGGCATCTCCAGTTGGCCCATGTCTGCCAAGTTCTTTATCATTTTGGTATGTTTCTTAATATATTGTGATATCAGTGAAAGAAAAGGATCCGGTGGAAACACTTTTGGTCATTGTCACTATTAATTCTGCAGGGTAGGAATAGTCTAGAGGGATAACTGGCACACGTCAGTTGCTGCAAATTGAACGATGCAAATCTTTCCATTAACGTAGGGCCATTCAAACAACAACCGGAGGCAGGAGTCTGATGAAGACAGTTTGGGAAGCTCTGCAAGGGTAAATAAAGCAGAAATGTTCGCAGAATGAGTTTGCTGCTCTGCTTGTCCTTTGTTCCACTCATCTGCCACCTAACCACATCACTAAACCAGATGTTGGTTTCCCTTCCTTTTCAGAAAATGTTTATTAATATTGACTTACCACTCTGTTATTTCCTTTTATGTTTTGTCTTTATTTGCTCGTTGAAGAAGCACTGTGAAACAAATTGTCACCTCTGTACCTGATCTCTGTCATAAATCAGTGATTATGCATGGGTTTCGTACTTAAAAGAATAAATTATAGTTCTGTGGATTTTTTTTCTGCCTAACTAAATTATATTTCCTTTCTGCACCTCATTTTTGGAATTGCATCTCATATGTGGTTGTATGATTTCTTAAAAACGTGCAGTGTTTGAAATAGATACACAGTGGAGAGAACTACTGTCACCTAACTGAGTTAGGAAAGACCAGACCTTGCATGTTTTTACAAAATGTAACTTCTGTGATAATTGGTCTTTGGTATAAACTTAAACAAAAACTGCTGTGAAAGGAAAGAAAAAACAGAGCTTTGACCACAATTAATAATGTATTTAGATACCGTTTTCAGAATTTCCTTTTAATTATTATATATTCCTGTTTCAGGAAATTGAAACAGCTTTAACAGACTGAATTTCTGTGCCAGTAACCTTTCCTGTTGTGTTTCCCCTGTGTACCTGCAAAGGCCTTAACTGTGACAGGATTGTTTTCAGCTACTGTTTCCCGTTGACCCTTTGTGTTAAAAAATTTCATCTCATTTGGGTTGCTCCTCCTGAGAAATGCCAATGCTTGTATCTGCCTGTCATTGTCTGCATTGTTGCATGTCATTTTTCTAGAGTTCTAGAATGCAAGTTGCATTTAAAGTATTGTGAACTGAAATTCTGGACAGAAAAGTATGAGTTTCATTTTTTTTTGTGCATGGATAACTTCAGTGCTTGCAATGTGACTATTCAGTTGCCTTTTTTTTGTAAGTAAGTTTTTCTGATTCAGAACTTTAAGATGATTCTTTACTTCACTGCAAAGTGATGGTGTTTGGATTAAAAATAGAGGGGTTTACTCCATATCTTGAATGATGAATAGCAACCATTTATTCAGCTACTAACATGACTTTTGAAAGCTGTGTTGTAAAATACAGTATTTACTAATAAGTAAAACTCTTAATGGGGGCTTTGATTCCTGGGTTGTAATCCAGATGGATGGGAATTTTAATTTTGAATATAAATAATCGTATATTTCATATTTCAGATCAGTGTGGAGAAATGGAATCTCTACAACTCTTCCAGAGTCCACATCCACAGACCTTCATGTGTTGCCCAAGAAATTCAGAGGCTCAATGCACTAGAACTTGAGAAGAAAATTGGCAAGTCAGTCCTTGGAAAGGTAGGATGGGTCTATTGATACTGTTTTATCCAGCAAGAAACATCTTGTAATTATTACTTACACAGAGGTGTTGCCCTGCATGCGTTTATTTGTGCAGGTGAAAATAATACATCCATGGCTTTGTGTCACCTACCCATGTTGTGTAAGGGAGATCTGAGTTCAGGAACCTGTGAATTCCATCTGCTTTTGGCCTTGCAGCATCTGGGCTCCTTTGGGAAAACCCTGCTGTTGTTAGTCTGCCTTTCCAGAGGCATCCCACAGGGGAGATACAGTGGGATGGATACAGTGTGCCTGAGCCACATACCCTGCACATAGGCAAAGCTGAGCTCCTGAAAAGTGGTAGCATGGACTGACTCTTTTTACTCTAGACTATTCCAGATAATGCAAATGTGAATTAAGTTTGGGTTTATGTATGACCTTAAGACCACACCTGAAACATCTTTCTGAGCATCCTGGGAGCCTTAGGCGTTCTCAAACCTTTTGGTGTGGGAGGAAACCTGTTTTTCACAGAATCATTTAGGTTGGAAAAGATCTCTAAGATCACCAAGTCCAACCTCTGACCACTCACCACCTTGTCAACCAGACTGTAACACTAAGTGCCATGTCCAGTTGTCTCCTGAGCACCTTCAGGAGCAGTGATTCCACTACTTCCCTGGGCAGTCCATTCCAATGTTTAACAACCCTTTCCTTGAAGAAATTCCTCCTCATGTCCAACTTAAATGTCCCCTGGTGCAGCTTGAGGCTATCTCTTGCCATCTTGTCACTAGCTGCTTGGGAGAAGATGCTGACCCCCATCTTGTTAGAACCTCTTTTCATCTAATTGTAGAGAGTGGTAAGGTTTCCCCATAGCCTCCTCTTACTCCAGGATATACCTCTAACACCTGGTCAAGTATGGGCAGAGGGGTTTTGAAGGATCAGATCCCTCCACCATCCTGTGACTCTGCTGTGCAATTGTTGCAGGTTCACCTGGCCATGGTTCGCTATCATGAGGCTGGGCGCTTCTGTGAGAAGGACAAGGAGTGGGATCAGGAGTCAGCCCTGTTCCACCTGGAGCACGCTGCAGACTGTGGGGAGCTGGAAGCCATCGTGGGGTTAGGACTCATGTGCTGTCAGCTGCCACATCACATTCTTTCTGAGGTCACTCTGGAGGTATGGAAAATGCCAAAAAGCAGAATTGTGGTCTGTTGTAAAAATAATGTAAGAATAACAGGAAATGGAGACAAAACAAAAACCATAGTTAGGTGTTCTGTAGCTTCTTCAGAAAAAAGTTACTTTGTGATTAAGGATTTGGACAAAACAGCAGAAAGTGCCACTTCTGTCTGGATTTGCCAGTAAATTACTGCATGCCTTTGGGAAGCTTTTGAAGCCACCTTTACTGTTCAGCTGTTTTGTTTCTTGTGGCTGTGCCAGTTTCTCAGACATCCTAACTACTTGCTGACTTCATTTAATGTTAGAGGGATGAAGGGATGGTTTTACTTAGAAACATGCATTTAAAAGGTTTTGTTTCCTTTCCTAGGACACAAAGGAGAACAGAAACAAAGGATTTAATTACTTGCTGAGAGCAGCAGAAGCTGGAGATCGGCCTTCCATGATTTTGGTAGCAAGAGCCTATGATACAGGTGTAAATCTTGGTGCAGACAGGTACTGTGCATGGCTAAGTTAATTGGTGATACTTCACTGAGGCAAGGCTGGAGCAACAATTTTTCTCTGTTGTGTTTTAGCATGTCCTTGTTATTTACCTGAGTTTTCTGTTTTGCACAACAATGAAACTCTATAAATTTCATCAGTCAAATAACATTAAACTTTTAATTGAAGTTCACTGAGCATTCTCAGTATGAAAATGACTGATTTTAAAGTATTTGTGAAACAAGATTCTGCAACTTCAAGATTTTTTCTAAATCAGTTAGTTACTTTCACAAATATAAATGCCAGACCAAAACCATATGACTGGTAATGAATCTCAGCCTCTGGAGTTCAGCAAAACACTTCAGTCTAATACTTTCTTCTCTGTAACTCCTGCCTAAAGTGACCCCAGCCTCATTTTGCTGTAGTGATCTAATCCTGCAGTGCAGTTAGTGAGTGATCATGAGAACATTTGCTTTCTGGGAGAGCATCAGAGCTCTGAGAAGCCAGTACAAAATTGGATGCTGAATCTGCAGTGCAAAATAACACTTGTTTCCTAAGGGAACCATCTTCAAATATTTTTTTTTTTGACTGCAGAGGCCAGGATTGGAAGGAGGCACTGCACTGGTACAACGCTGCACTGAACATGACCGACTATGATGAGGGAGGTGAATATGATGGCACTCAGGACGAGCCCCGGTATCTGCTCCTGGCCAGGGAAGCAGAGATGTTAATGATAGGAGGGTTCAACCTGGATAAGGATCCACAGAGATCAGGTGAGGCCTTGTTTGTTTCTGTTATCTATAATCTTGCTCTTCCTTCCCTTCTCCCCCAGCATGTACCCCAAAAATAGATTTCATTCTTCAGCTGTTCCAAAACACAGAGAGGGTCAGTACCTTCAGATTTAATGATCTGGGTGTAACAAGGCTGCTAACAGTGAAAGAAGAGATCTTGGCAGTGACAAGGTAGTGGTGGTGCCAGGTCCAGTCTGTGGCACACTGAGTCACTGCCGGGCAACCTTCACTCCCTTCAAGGTTGCTCTTTTGGGTCACTCCCCTGAGCTGCAGGTTGCTGCTTGTAGTTTGAGTTCCACCCATGACTCCCAGGCCCTACACAATACTCTCTTAGTTGCTGTGTAGCCTATGTAGTAGCTCTGTGTCTTGGGGGGCTCCTACAGGCTGCTCCTATTTCCACTCCTTCTGAATACATTGAGGAGCCCTCAGCAGCCACTTGTACCACTTCCAACTTGAAGAGCAGAAGCCATATTCCCAGCTGATGCAACTCTGACACTATTAAAACACACCCATACATCTGAAGTTGACCTCAATTTCTCCTTTTGTCCTTTATTTGCTTCAGATTAAAGCCATGTTCTTTCTTCACTGTGTCAACATAACTGGTACTGTTTCCTCTCTAGGTGAGCTTTACACAGAAGCAGCAGAAGCAGCCATGGAAGCCATGAAGGGCAGACTGGCAAATCAGTACTACCAAAAAGCAGAAGAGGCTTGGGCAATGATGGAAGAATGACACTAAAATTAAGCAGTTCTTGTATATAATTGTTTAATAGACTTGCTACATTTGCAGCTAAAAAGATGTATTTTTATGTTACCAGCTTCTTTTTTTTAGTATTTTCATTTTATAATTTTTTGAGGGTAGAAATCTAAGTGTAAGTAGCATGTAGGGTGCCATAGCATACTTCTGTTTGTGTTTTAAAGCTGTAATACAGACACACTTGGACCTTTTGTACTTTTTTACTGTTAGAACTGAGGGGCCTAATTTTTTTGACAAAAGAAATTGAGGCCTTCTTGTTTAGGTTTTACACATCCTGTTTTTTTACATAGCAGATGATCAGTTTACATTTTTATTCTCCTCCCCACATACAGATAAACATTTACCTAAATTCTCAGCATTCTTCATCATTTTTGGTGTATCTCACCAAATTTGCACATGAATGTAAATTTTCAGTTTATGGATACAGCTACTGATGTTAATAAGCAGTCCCATTCTGTTTTGCTGACATTGTTGGACACTGTTATGCTCAAATGAATTTCAGATGGACTCCTTAGATTGGGGAGGGTTAAGGAAGATGATTCAGATTGGCAGTGATCATATTCAGGGTGGAATGTTTTGTTCATTACCAACATTGCATATTAAACCATTAGAAAATCACTCATGTTCCTGATGAGGTGAGGCATCCAGCTACCTCTCTCATTTTCACATTTTGCACCATATAAAAGTTTACTTGTATAAATTTCTACTGATCTTATATTTGTCCAGTGATATATAGTAGCAGGATTTTTAATGTATGGGTAATTTGAAGTTACTTTTACAGTGGCATCTCAAAGCTCAGTGAAGCTAGATCATCTCACTTAAAATCAGAACACATTTTCCACCATTTCCAGGTGGATGTTTGAAGAGGGTAGGAGATGGTGATTTGCCTATTTCTGTGTACAGAAAAAAATTTATATGGTTTAAGAGTATTTTAAAATGGTATTTTATCTGCAAATGGTTTCAAATGCCATTTAGAGAAGAATTGCTGGTTAGAAAGGGAGAACAGTATTATCCCCACACTTTTTAATTTGTGTCCTCTTTGCCTAATCCTAACTAGTGAGGGGAGTGCAAATACCTGCTGGTGGTTGAATTTTCATTGCATAGAGATAAATTTCTTCCAAATCCAGTCTTTTATTCCAAAGCTGCCATGCCATCTCTATGGATAGCACAGAAGCTGTTCTTATTCCTTGCTTGTGGTTAACAGTCATTTTGCAGGAGATTTAAGATGGAAGCTTCTGCCTCCTTGGCCTTAGAGTCTCCCGAGGTGTAAATTGATGTGCACAAGGGGCAGCCAAGTGCTGAATGTCCTGGAATGCTCACCACTTCAGCCAAGCTCTTGAAAGCAAGATTAAAGCTAAGCAGGCTGTGAGGTGATGCAGGATTGATAAGGATTTCTCACATGCATAGCCAAGGAATATGAACTTCTTGTAAAATGCAGAAACTGTTGAGGGAACAGAAGTCAGTTCTCCCTTTTCTGTGCAATTGCCTGTCACTGGGATTGAATTGTGCTCCCCATTTTCTCTTTCTTATGGCAAGTGGATCTTGAATTACTGTTTCAACAGTATCCGAGGATGATGTAAATAACAACTGCCAGTCTGAAAGAGGTGATCTCCTGGTGGTTCAGGGAGTGAGACAGGAGGATTTGAATCCTTTCTAGGAAAGAAGGGCAAGTAATCCTCAACTGTTGTGCTTCTGTTTGGTGCTGTTGTAGCTGTAGCAGCCTTGCAGCCCATGGCAACATCTTTCTGCTGTGTATTGCAGGGGTTGTGGGAAAGTAGTGCCCACGGCCTTTTTTTGAGAGTGAAGACGAAGCTCTTCACCCATTAATGGAGGAAGGTCTCGTTCCTAGATCTCAGCTGGTCTTAGGTAGTGAGGTACTAAAGTGGCCAGATTTTTGGACTTAATATGCTGAAATAGAACCAGAGAAGTGCAATTCTGATGAATGTTTTCAGTGCCTATCCAAAGTTCTGCTTTAGATGCCTAAAGCCTCTCTGGGATGTGGCTTTTTTTCTATTTCAGTTCATAGCATTAAGGTATCAGCTGTCAATGAAAGGTGAAGTCACTGAAGACAATTGAATAATCTGTTTTGTGCAGAACACAAAACAGTGTAGGGACTGTAGCAAATTCAGACAAAAGGATTTGTTTCCCTCATAAGGTGTTGATGACAAATCATTGAGATTTTCCTTGAGAAGGAAGCATGTGTGACAACACCACTAACCATGTAGGGAGGAGACTGAAAGTGCCTGTCCAGAATGTGCATGCAAAGGATGTAGAGTGTAATTACTGACACTCTTTGGTGTAGTTTAATTTGCTAAATTCAGTAGTTGCTAAAGTTGCTGTCAGCTCTGGGTAGATCTGGTATGTAAATGTGCACACAACTCAGTGCAAAAATTATTATGATTAATTCTTTGTTTGCAAATACTATGTTTTAGTGATGAAGACTACCTTCTCCCCTGAGGTGTATCATATGATTTAGCCATACAATAAATGGGACTGTCAATAATATGAAAATGGAAATTGTTTACAGAAATATTCACAACTTATTCTGTGACATCCTTGTGAAGGGAAAAACTG
Source organism: Erpornis zantholeuca (assembly GCA_013400515.1). Lineage (NCBI taxonomy): Eukaryota > Metazoa > Chordata > Aves > Passeriformes > Timaliidae > Erpornis > Erpornis zantholeuca. Next base: position 310,763 of record VZTN01014880.1, read on the forward strand.
TACATTTTAAAGGCTTTTGCAATGATATTGCTATATGCTGTATTTTTAATCTATTCACAATGAATAAATAAAAATCTGTATTTTTAAAAAATGTGAAAATAAATCTGAGGCTCAGCCTGCCAGAACTTTCCCAGGTTCAGTGTTTCCAGATATCAGTGGGAATATTGCTTGGGTGAGGACAGTGAGATGGAAGCCTTTGTTTGTATGTCAGACAAGCAAATGCTGCTTGCCTGCATCACTTAGTCCTCTCATTCTCTTTGTCTGGGTTCATTCTGGCTAGTCAATAAAATTGTTCTTTTTGTCACTTTTCTCAGTTTTACTCATTGCTTGTGCCCATTTCCTTTGGTTTTTTTTCCTTTATGAATTGCCAAAATTCAATCCTACTATTGCAAGCCTCCAGAAATCCTCCCTGTTTGTATTATTCCATTCCTGCTTTCATTCCCTTTCAACATTAGTTAGTCAGAAGTAATTAATTGGGAGGAAATTATTAGATGCCTAGCAACAAAATCCCTTTTCCTCCAGAAAACAAAAATGGTTGATGTGCTCCCTGATTTGCATTTGATTGCACGTGTGGTGTCTGTAACTAATGGAAGATAAACTGTAAGGGCTGGAGGGCTCATTTGCAGGGTGCTGCAGAGGCCTCTGGAAATTCCTGGGCTCTGTGCTTTGAGGTGGGAGAGGTTTTTGTCCTGGCTACACTATCTAGTGATACACTGCCATCTTGCTATGATTTATTTCCCTTTCTGTTCAGGAATAATCTGTTTGATACAGGCCCTTTCAAACTGTTAAAAATGGAGCTCTTGCTGTTCCTTTTTTATTGCTTTATTTAGACAGGTGTAGCTTCTTATACCTCTGTAGTTTAAGCAATGTGAAATGATCCTCTAGCAAAGGCACTGTGAAATAGCAGAATTTCCTAATAAAAAAAGCACCATCTGGGCCTCTGCAGTGTAGAATCACTAAGATGAAAAATGGTGAAATTTGGCACTGCTCTAGCTTTATACCCTGTGTAGTTTTTAGATTGTGACAGCAGCTCTGAGATGAAGTGTTTAGTGAGTATAACAAAGAAAATTCTTCAGAAACCATGGAGACAGCAAACTCTTACAGCTGATAAAAGTGTAAATGAGAATATTGCCTGTTTCTTAATTACTGGTCTGTGGGACTGATTGGAATCTCACTGTCTTCCCCACAGATGTAATTTCTCTCAGAGCAGAGTGGGTGCTGACAGAGCCAGGTGTAGTTACAATGGGTCAAATCAGGACTTCTCCTCTGAGTCTGGACAGGCAGGATTCATTTGAACCTCTCAGGATGGATGCAGGGCAGTGCTGCCAGGGGTGAGTCAGGGTCTTTTCAGGTTTAAGTTCAGGGATATCTCTCAGTTGCTCCTGCTGATGGACTTCACTCCTGTGTGGGGACAGCTGGAGGGTTTTAATTGTTGGGCCTGGCCCTTATTCTGGAAGTGTTCAGTACAAGTGTTGGGTTCTTGCTGTTCTCTGGCTAATTCCTGGGCCAGGAAAAAGATGTAGTGAGACTGGTAGTTTGTGTTACAGTTTGAGTTCTCCTCTAATTCTTTTTAAATTTGGAAGAGGCCCTGTAATTATAACTGATGGTGTTGCACAGGTGAAATGACAAATCTGGTGACCCAACTGCCACCCCCGAGGGACAGCCTGTGCCCTTTCTGAACTGAGGATGTGAAACTGCAGCAGCACTGGAGTAGTTTATTCATGTTTACATGTGTGTGCTGTTATTCCTCAGTACTTGTAGACAGTGAATGACATTTTTAGCAAGAGTGTGCAATGCTGCAGCTTCCCTCAATGAGAGCAGTGAAACGCTGGCACAGGTGACCCAGAGAGGTGGTGGATTCCTCATCCCTGTAATCATCCAAGGTCAGTTTGGATGGGGCTCTGAGCTACCTGATGTGGTTGAAGATGTCCCTGCTCACTGCAGACACTTTTAAAGACCTTTAAAAGAGACTTCCAACCCCAAAGCATTCCATGATTCCATGTTCAGCAGCTCCCTGCAAAGAGCTGGCACCGCCGGGAGCTGCAGGGACGGGCTGTGGGAGGTGCCAGGGGAAAGGGTTGAATGATGCTGTCAGCAGGGCTCCAGCAGGTTTATTTCCTGTATCCTATTTAAATGAACTGCCACAAGGACGGAATTAAATCAAGCTGCATTACGGCTGTGTGGCCTTACCCTAGAGAAGGTCGAATTTTTCTCCAAAAACAACCCTTCAGTTGTAACTAAGTGGTGAAAATAACGTTAATTCTTTAAGAAAACTTAGCAGGCTTTCAGGCAAAATGTGGCTAGAGACTCCCAGGGGCACGTTCATGGGGCACCAGCAGCTGAGGTGTGCTACCACCTTTTTGCACACGTGTACTGAGTACTTACTCAGTACTGCCGTGCTGGTCCCTGTGCTGTAAGAAAAAGAACCCCCCGGCCATAAACTGCTGACTTCTGGCTGTGCAAATTCAGTGACCTGTGGCTTTGCAACGGAAAATTGAAATTTTAGAACTTTTTTTTAGGCTTTCAGAGGGGGTGCCCGGGCGATGCCACACGTACCGCGCAGGAGGCTGTGCTGCTCCGTGGCATCCACGTGGCAGCGGGCGCGGCGCAGAGGCCTCGGGAGCAGCTGCTGCCCCCGTCCTTCCCTGGGTGCATCGCGCCGCTCCAAGTGGCGCTGCTTGGGAACGGGCTGGAAAGGACCCTCCGCATTTTATTTTTCGGGTAGAAGAGGAGTGTGGGGAGAGCGGGCACTGGAGAGGGAGAGGTGTGGGAAAGAGGGGAACAAACTGGTCTGGGGTAAAAGTGTCACCGCGGGAACACGTTCTCACGGCGGTAGCGTGGCCGAGCGGTCTAAGGCGCTGGATTAAGGCTCCAGTCTCTTCGGGGGCGTGGGTTCGAATCCCACCGCTGCCATCAGCGTTTTTTTGCACCGCGGGCCGGCGTCACCGCCCCCTGGCGGCGGCAGAGCATTGTGGGTAGGAGGAGGCGCCGCGTCCCCACGTGCCGGCCCGGGGGCCACCAACATGGCGGCTGCCTGAGCGCTGCC
>VZTN01014880.1:313971-356838 GCA_013400515.1 Erpornis zantholeuca
GGCGGGTTGGGCGGCTCGCTGTGGGCTCTCCGCGGGGTCCCTTTCCCCGCACCCCTGCGCTGCCGGGCCCTGTGTCAGGAGGGGCGGGCGCCGGGAGTGCGGAGCCGCGGGGAGCACGGCACGGGCACCGCGACCTGCCCCGGCAGTGTTACACGGCGGCGGGAGTGACCCCTGCCCCTGGCAGCACAGGCCTGACCCGTCCTGCGCTACACCACTCTTGAGGTGGTAAAAAAAAGGTTTATGCTTGATGCGTAATCTGTTAAACCCCAAAGGTTTGCTTCAGTGACATCACCTCTACAGAGAGGTCCTGGTGCAGAGGAGCCCTCTTGGGTTCACTGCCAGAGGATGACTGTGCAAAGCTGCTTGCAGGCGAGGAGAAAATGAAGCAAGTAATTGGGTCAAAGTGATAATTATCATAAACGTATGGAAGGTGCTTCAGCTTCTTTTTGCAGCTTCCATTTTAGGGTGTGCCATGGGCCACCCTGAGTGAGAGGGGTTGCTGAGAGCCCCTTCCAGAGGAGTCTGAGTGCCAGAGTTAGTTGTGGTGGTAATTCAGGAGATCCCACTTTCCCCACGCTGCTGTTTCACCATTTATACTTTCAGGCACTGATGTAGCAGGAATTCTTGGCCTTTCCTTGGCACTGCATGATGATATGAAGAGTATTTCAGGTTTCAGTGTTAGCACTGTGGGGGTCCATTATTACTGACAAATTTAGGTAAGACGGAAACACTGGAGCATTTCTTACAGGCCTGGCTAAAAGTCTGTGTGTCAAATAATGTGCAGATTTGCAATTTACCTTCTCACAGTTATATTGAAGTCTTTGGTAATGAAATTAAATTAAATCTCTAATACTCAAATGCCCTTCTAAGCTCTGACTTAGATGCAGGATTCAGTCGCTTCATCACTTGATTTTTACAGTTCTTTCACCCCAACCATTTTTCTTCATTGGTTCTAAATTGTTGGTGTTACAAGCAGCTAATGAGCAGTTTCATGGATTGGTCCTTGCACTGGTCACTTTGGAGGAGAAATGAGAAGATATATAGCCCTTGCCCTCCTGTGAGCTGTTCTAAAGCTTAATGATTCACACTAATAACTCACATTATACTTTGATTTCCATCTTGAAGGAAAGTCCCTCTTAAAAGAAAACAGTTCTACCAAAAGGTGTTTGAACCTGCTGACCATGTTTGCTTTCTCTTGGTGTTTGATTCCATTCTGTAACTCTTATGGTATCATAAATATATGTATATGAAGAATGTGGAAATTAACACCACTCTATATATGTATATGTATCAGACATAGGATTGTGTCTGCATGCCTTCATTCTGATTCAGAGGATTTCTTCCAGTTGCATGAGTATTCTAAGTTGTGCTGGGACACACTGCTTCCTATTTATAGATGTGTCAGTCTCACTTTCCAGTAAAAGGATCTGTAGTCATGCTTTGTCTTTACAGGACTAAGAAAAAAAAATGTAGTTTCTGTAATACAACGTTTTCCCTGAGTAGTGACAGGTGGATTCACAAAGTTGTGTATAATTGCATAAGCAGTGCTCAGTGAGGGACCAGAAACCAGGTCCTTCAGGCTAAGTTTCTCTCCTTAGCCCAGGGAATCTCAATTTCTCTTCCCAAAAGTGAAATAACTCTCTCAGAAGAGAGAGAACAAGCCTAGGAGATACTTGGCATGCAGGCTGTCAGGAAGGGAAGGGTGGTTCCTGGTTCTTTCAGGGGTGGAGGAGGAAGAGTTTGGACCCAAGTGTCCCACTTTTGGGTGTTACCACACATCCTCACACACCTTGGGCATCCTCACACACCTTGGGCATCCTCCCATGGTCAGCTGTGTGCAGAGTGCAGACTGCAGTTGTTCCATGTCGTGCAGAGCTCTCAGGTGTTGGTGTTGGGCCACCCAGGGGATGGGAGCGGGGAGAGCAAAAATGGTACTGACAAATCTCATTTCTTTAAAACACATTTGTGTGTATTTCTGGGAAGAGCTGGGTGCCTGGTTGCAGAGAACGCTGTTATCAGTCAGATATCACATACTCAGGGTTTTGCTCAGAGCCCAGCCTGTGGTTAAGGTTCTGGCTTTTTGCTGTGAAGGTGTTTTGCATTTCTACAAAATTATTTCAGATAGGAATCTGAAATACTATGTCATCAATTTTCAAATACATATGCATGGTAGAAAGACCCTGGGATATACTGGTGCATGAAGAAAGGGAAAATGCCAGCTCAGTACTGGGAGGGGCATTTTTTTGGTAGTAGAGTCTGTAAGTGAAAAATACGGAATCATATTTCTAGGTGGAATGGCAGGACCAGTGCAAGCCTGAATGGATGTTAATAACACTTGTATCCATAATGTCCAGCCCCTCTGAAAGGTTTCTTAGATAACTGCGTGTACATTAATGTGATATTTGAGCAGCGTGCATGTCAGCTGAAATATACTGAGCTGCTTAAATTGTGTGGTGGGTGGCCTGAGTATTTGAAAAAAAAATGCCACTGCCCTAGATGTAACATGGATGCTGTGTTCCTTCTTTCCCACCTGCTCGGTTTTCAGCTGATTCTGGATGCTGCTTCAGTCTCTTCATCTTCCTCCACTGGAGGTCCAGCAAAGAAGCAAGCTGTCCTCAAGGAGTAAGGACAGTGAGGGAGAGTTCCTGAACACAGATCTTGTTTCTTTGCCTTATCATCTTTGTTGTTAAAACTTTCTTTGGTCAGTTTGTGAGAGGTCTTATTTTTTTATGCCTGTCTTCACCAGTATTGGCTGATTTAACAGTGTCTTAACAGTGTTGCAGTGGCATCCCAAATAATTTGTAAATCCTTTTGTTTGACTGCAGCAGAGAAAAACTATTGTTGCTTTAGCTGAGAGATCGTTTTTTATTCAGAGGTCTGAACCAGGCACGACACTGACTCCAGCACTGGATCGAACATAATGAACTTTTGTTCCAAAGTACCCAGTCCTGAGTTAATATCAGTCTTATTTTCCTTGGAGTTGGTGTAGTTACAAAGAAAAATCTGCCGTTCTGCTGGTTTCAGAGGACTCCAGGAAAGGCTGAGGAGTGTGTTCTGGAGCTCTCATTTAGCAGTACAGTCTGAAGAGGGGCAGGTCAGGAGACAAGGCTGCAGTGTGGCAGAGAGATTAAATCAAAGTCAGGGTATTCCCAGATGGAATATCTGAGGCAGTGAGGCTGCAGGGCCATTTCTGGCTGGAAAACAGCTGCTACCTGTGTGTTACTGTTACACGGTGTATGAAGGATACACTTTATGCAAGTGCAGAAGGCTGGCTTGCCTCCCCAGGATGCTGGTTCAGGGCTTTCTTAATTCCTGCAGCTTCCACAGAAGTTACAGCAGTTTACCTGGGTTTGGGACATTCACTTGTCTCTATAATTCTGTGGCCTTTGATCAAGATTGTTGAGTGTCAGGGACATTCATTCCTTCAAAATACAGACAGATTATCACTGAAAGGAACCAAGTTAACTTGAGCAATACCCTGGGCTGCATGTGGTGTGTGACACAGATGAAGTGATTCATGTGACATTCCTGTTTTCTTTCAGGTTGTGCTGAGGAATAAGCCAAGGAAAAGCTTTGTGTTATCCTAGCATGGCAAATGAAGAAGATGATCCAATTATACAAGAGGTAAAAGTGCATTGTGGCAGCAATGATTGTACATGAAATTTTTTTATTATTTTTATTATTATGATTCCCAGTGTTCTTACATTGCTGAAACAATGTGTCTTCAACATCAGTGGTTGTCTTATAACCAATGGGCACATATATGGCCCGTGGTATCTTTTTGTCAGAGAATTCTTGTCCATGTTGGCAGATGCAGCTCACGTTTTTCACCCTTTGTGATCTGTCCATGGCAGAAGAGAAGGTGAGGAATTTGCTTCTACCACTGTGTAGAACTCCACTGCATGTCTCTGAGAGCTGAAAAAATTGGAATTACTTTGATGAGTTAATGTCTGTTAAACATGAAGCTACAGTGTTCATGCCTTCTGCTGAAGTAAGGAGCTGTGTTCCGAGTCTGGACTTCTTTAAAGGACTGCTGTGTCCCAAGAAGTAGCCACAGTGTCTTGTCACTTGATATCTGAGTTTACACAGCAGAAGTACAAGGAAGGGCAAGTCCATAGAAGGTGAAAAGCCGTGAGAAAAGGAGAGGGAATTGTCAGGAGCATATCTAAAATGGCAGGTTCCATACGCTGTATTCATGAAACATCTGTGCATTTTCAGTTCTGATGGCCAAATGCAAGTATTGAACCAGATTGAGGATGTGGGTGACTCTTGTGTAATTTAGAAAGATGTTATGCCAAAATACCAGTAACAAACTTACCTTTCAGTCATGCTGCCAAAGTGAGAACTTCCTCCTCTTTCTATAATTGTGGTGACAGATTTGCTTCAGTCCCTTGGAAGACAAAAATTCCTCTTTCACATTTGTTTGCCAAGTTTCCTTGGAGAGGAAAAACTAGAGCCACTGTCTGCTTGCTGCCTCTTTGTAGTGAGATTTTTAGGTTTGGTTTTTAAAAATGCCAGCTGCAGAATTTCATGTCAAAGTCAGCAGAGGGGAAATTTTTGACAGCAGAGTCACGAATCTGTTTTATGTTAAAGTTCGTAATGAAAAGCTAATGTTGTCAGTATTTGAGCTCTAAGGGTTTTATTTACTTTTATTACAGCTAGCATCTGATGAAAGTTGTTTGTTCTGCTTTTTAGATTGACGTGTTCCTGGCCAGAAGTCTACTGGAGAAGCTCTATCTGTTTCAGGTATTTCAGTTACCTTTTATGCAGTGATAGTTTGTTTAAAATAAATGCAAAGAGCATAACTTTCCTTTACTCAGTCTGCCAAGGTCTTGGGTATAGAGGACTTGTTTGGGTCTCACTTTGGAGTCAGGTTGGTGATAAGGGTGTGCTGGGGATGTGACAGCTCCAGCAGATGCTGCTGTGGCTGGGAGATGTCACTGGGATATCACACTGTCCTCTCAGCATTCCCAAAAGGCTCAGAAAAGAAACCCATGTGGTTAAACCTAGGTCTGTTCTCCTGCTCAGCAACATGTGGCATGTACTCTCTAAGCTAACACTGACTTGTATGAACCCACAGATATTTTACTTCTAATAACTCTACAGAGAGTTCATGCTGAGGCATAAGGTTTTATTTTTCTGCTGGACTAATATGTGGGGCTATTTTCCTGTGTTACAGGTTATTGTGGTGTGTGAGGGACAGGAAGGGGGCTGTGAAGTGACAAAAGCAGAGGGCTGGGAGGAAAACAACAGATTTTCTAGGTCATGCTCCCAAATCCCCTGATGACTCAAATCAGCCAATTTCTTTTCTTGGTGTCTTGTCTCTGAGATCTGGCAAGTGGATCTGCATGTGAGGGGACAGGGGAAATTGAGTTAATTTCTGTGAAATTCTTTGATCTTTAAGAGAAGAGGGGTGTATGAAATGATCTGTTTTCCAGTATCCCATTCGCCCAGCTTCCATGACCTACGATGATGTTACCCATTTATCAGCGAAGATAAAGCCAAAGCAGCAAAAGGTTGGTCATCATTTGAGTCCAGTTGGTAAAAGTTGTTTTATGATGTGCAGAATGTGCTTAAGAAAAGCACGTTGAGCTGTTCTAACCATGCAGCTACTTGCAGGACCAGATCTCTGTGTTTGAAGGTATGAGGAGTCTTTTATTTTGTCTGTAAGGTAGAGTTTAGAATAAAAACAGTTTATAAACCACAGTGGGAAAGCCACTATTTTAATAGAAAACAATTACTCAGGGAAACAGAGTTACTAATGCTAATTCAGTCTGTGGATGCTTGTGTGAATAGAGCTTGGTTGAAAAGTTCTTTCCAGTGTTCTGAGAAGGGTTGAAAAAGGATTGGGCCTTGGAGCCATCCTCTGTCTTTCAGTGTCAGTGCAGGTCATGATTTCTCTCCTGCCTGGCAGTGAATCATCAGGAGTCCTTCTGAAATCACTGGGGCTGTACAGGTAAAATCCAGCCAGAGCCAGAGTCATTGCACTTGCTTGCAAATGTATCCCAGAACTCTAGCTAATATTTTACACTGCCTTATTTTAAAATGGTAGCAGGAGATGTCTGTGTTACTAGAATTTGGTTCTGGGAAATGGTTCAGGGAAGTGCTTCAGTGAACTTTGGAGTTAGGATGCCCGTTGTGTTCAGGAAGTCTTTTATTAAAATCAGCAAACATTTGCACTGTAAGCCCTGTGTGGAGCTTTGTAAATATGCTGTCTCATCCAGGGACTTGAAACTAGTTCAGTTTATGAATGACATAAAGGGGAAGAAAAAATAAGGCAACTAGCTGTGATACACAAATTTTTAAGGTCTTTGGCACACCCTGAAGAAGAATATGTACTGTATTGTCAAAGTATATAAATAGAAATATTATGCAGGAAAATGCTTATTTTTGGGCATTTGTCTGAAGTTTAAAGTTTTTGGGGGGAATAGTTCTCCTTGTAACTAAAGGCTTGGAGCTGGTTATGGTGCTCTGACAAGTGAAAGTCAGGGGTAACTGAAGTCAGTGCTAAGTGCTGCAGTCTCAAATTAGTAGAAGTTGAGGCCTTTGCCTCTGAAGAGGACACAGAATACTTAATATTCTTGGTAGCCAAACCAGAAGGAAATACATCTTAAGAGAGATTCTGAATGGTTCCTTGGTGATGGGGAGCCTTGAAGGAGGTTGCTTGTGCACCTGGTCTGTTCTGATAAGTAAATTATACTGCTAATTACATAATGTAGTAGAAGGTATCCAACAAAGTGAAGGTGTAATTTCAGGGCTGCCTAAAGAACTCTGCTTTTTCTGATCCCACTCATTTACACAGGAGTTTGTGTATCTCCAGCTTGTTGTCTAAATGACCTCATGGCACCAAACCCTTCTATGTGTGGGATTGCTGCTCATCTCTGTGTGGGAGATTTGCCCTGTAGGCCTCAATGGTGCTGCTTTATGTACTTCAGTTTGCTGTAAACCTGTGGAAATGTTCAAAAGTGTGGGGTTGGGTTTTAATTGATATGTTTGGGGTTGTGCCACAGTAATTAGCTGTCTTTCCTCTGATATTCTTCAGGTTGAACTTGAAATGGCCATTGATACTTTGAATCCTAACTACTGTCGCAGCAAGGGAGAGCAGATCGCTCTCAACGTGGATGGCACGTGTACAGATGAAACAAGCACCTATTCCTCGTAGGTGTCCTCTTTGCCTTCCTCTCCTTTTTGTGCTGAGCACAGATCTCTGTGTGTCCACCAGCACCTGTACAGTCACAGGGGCTGCTTTGGACACTGTTCTTGGGAGTAACCTACATTTTTTGTGGTGCATCATGAATTAGGATTTGCAGACAGAAGTGATGGATATTGATCTGCTGCTGTTGTTGATAGTCTCTTTGAGAATTGGTGGTTTCAGCCCTTTGGCACCTATGTGCCACATTGCCTGTGGAATGCCATCTCACAGCCCTCCTCTATCTGCAGGAAGCTGATGGACAAGCAAACTTTCTGCTCTTCCCAAGCTGCCAGTAATGTTTCCCGCTATGCAGCTGCTGTTTATAAAAAAGGTAAGTTTCTTTTGCTTAACCCTCACAGCAGTGAAACATGCTCATTGCAGTGTTAAAGTAATACCTATTTGATTTTTTTTTTAGGCCTAGGTTTTAATTGACTGATGAGTCTTTAAAGAAAGGAAAATTTTCCCTTATCAGTGTCCCAAGAGTCCTTGAGTAGATCTAGCAGAATTGTAAATATCATATAAGAAAACCCTGGGTTTGTAGATGCCTCCAGAATCTTCATTATGGTGGCCTGAAATAATACACATTTATAGCATGAATTTATCATTATTATGTATATTGCTTTCTTAATCTAATTTTGTCTGTCTCATTTTCCTGTTCAGCACTTTTTGTTCCTCTCTTGACTGCCCAGGCCATCACAGAGTTTGGTCTGGTGGTCATTTGAGATGACAATATGTAGATTGTTTTACTTGGGGCCTTCTGGGCTATGGGTCAGGCCTGAGCCAGAATGTGACTCTCTACAAGATCTGGTTTCAACACAAAAGCCAACATAACAGAAACAGGTCTTGGTCTTTCATATTTCCTTGAAATCCTGAGCACTGGATGAATTTTTCACTTCAGTCCCTTTGCACATTTTGCTATATTAAATATTTATGCTCAATTGAAGCTGTGGCTTTACAGAGACAGGGAGATAATGAAAAGTTGTGTCCTTGTGCAGTGGAAAAAATCAATTTTAACCAACATTAATTCTCTTTTTCAGGTGAACTTCACTTGACTCCACTACATGGAATTCTTCAGCTGAGGCCAAGCTTCACCTACTTGGACAAGGCTGATGCAAAACACCGAGAAAGAGAAGCTGCTAATGAAGGTAAATTCTCCACAGCTATGTTTTCTCTGGGGAGGTGAGATACAAGTTCTCTCTGTAATGTGTCTGGTGAGAGTCACTCTGTTCTGAAGGTGTTTATTCTAACAACACAGTCATTATTAGGCCATTTCTCAGATTATTTCATTGATCTTGGGGTTTTTTATCTAAATGCTTTTGTGGGCACAGTGTGGGGGATTGGCAGAGGTGCTGAGTAGTGACAAAGGACAGTGGTGGGGACTGTGTCACCACTGCCACTGGAAAGGTCCTGGTGTCCTGTCACAGGAACAGTGTGGTGCTGTCCTACCTGGCACAGTTTGGCAGGCTGGCATTGAAGCCATGGATATGGAGTTCTCAGTTTGCTTTGTTCCTGCATGGGCCCTCAGGGTGACTTTGGCTCTTGCACTGCAGTGGTGTGCTCATTTTGGTGTTTTCTGGCAGGTGGTGATTCATCCCAGGATGAAGCCGAAGATGATGTTAAGCAAATTACTGTATGTCCACATTTTCCTTTTTATGCTGGTTCAGTCAACAGTTCACAAGAAAGCTTGGCAATTCAGAGCCAAATGAAAGCACAGCAAACCTCAGCTAGTCCTGCTGACCGTGGGCTTGGGAGGGGAAGGCCGGGTGGACTCACCTTTGTGGCACAGCCACAAAGATGGCACTGGGAGCAAGGGGTGATTCATTGGAGCTAAAGCCCCTGTCTTGTTACTGATACACCAAATCAATAATGCAGGTGGGGTTTTTCCAAGGGTTTTAGGGCTGTGTTGAATGATGCCCAAATTTTGTAGGTCCGATTCTCCCGCCCTGAGACCGAGCAAGCCCGGCAGCGTCGTGTTCAGTCCTATGAGTTCCTGCAGAAGAGACAAGCAGAAGAGCACTGGGTTCACCTGCATTATTATGGCTTGAAGGTAGGTGAGTGCTGAGGAGGCTGCCTGGCTCTGAAGGCTCAGCCAAGTCTAGAACTGTTTTTAGATCCGAGGCCATGGGAATCAGGGGATCATCAAAAGATAAGGAGGAGGTGTGTGGGCTGCAACAGACCCTGGAATGCTCTGTATCTCCTCTGCTGGATAATGCTTTGGGGTCTGCACACTTTAAAACTGAGAGCTGGACAAACATAAAGGGGGGTCTGAGTGTAAGAATCACTCAGGTCTTGGATTATTGTTGCTAACCCTGAAAGGATTTCTTTAGTCACTTTTGTGCCTCACTGGTTCTTGCAGCACTGAATCTGTCGGAGTTGTTTTCAGGTTGACAAAAATGTTAATATCACAGATAGTTTTCTTGTTATCTCTTTGGCCAAAGAGGAAATTTCTATTCTGAGATTTATTTTCATACTTGTATTGTACACACTCTGTCTGTTCACACAGGGAGCAGAGGATTCCAGCAGCCAAACAGGCTGGAAGGATCCGATCTCTCTCGTTCTCTTTCTTTCTTATTAATATCTAATCTAAATATCAATTCTATAAATAAAGCCTTCTGATCACTCAGTCAACAAACTCTGACTGTTTTGTGGAGGGCCCTAGAAATAGGGTCCCCTCACTCAACACATTATGATTATGGACTTTGTGAAAGGCTTGGGAAACCCGTTCAGTCAAGTGTGAGGAATCCTGTTTGGCTGACCTGTGCCTGTCTGTCAGGAGGTTTCAAAGGCTCAGCAAGGGAAATCACCATGAGCAGTGTACAAGGAAGGGAAAGCAGAACATCACTTAGCGAGGTGGAACACTTGAGTGGTGCAATAATGACAGGGTGGTCATAGTTTGGAATGAGAAATCCAGCTCTCTGGCATTTTGTGTAGTTTCAGTATGTGATACTGACTCGTTTTTTCCCTATCTCCAGGATAGCCGTTCTGAACACGAGCGCCAGTATTTATTTAGTCAAGGTCATGGCCTTGCTGAAAACACGGAATTAATTAAATCTCCCAGGTAATGGTTTGGTGGTTTCCTACAGAAATGGCATTAATTAGTTGGGATTGTTTTCAGAGTAATAAGCAGAGTAATAAGAAGAATATTTTTAAATATTCTTTAAAAATCTGCTCTTTGAAAATCCTATTCATTATAAAAGTTGAATTGTTTAAAAAAAATACAGAAACAAACTAGCTTTCATCTTATTGAGGTTGTTTTCTTTGTTTCCCTATACCCTTGAGATTAAAACCTCTTGTTTTCACTCAGGGTTGTAGCTTCTTGTACGTTATCACAACCCTGCATTATTTGGACTGCGAATACCGCAAAGGAAAATTGAAACAAAGCTTCTTGTGGTTAACATAAATTAATACTCTGAAGCCACTAACTTCCATTGTTAGCAAATCTTATAAAACTTCCTTTTGTGATTTGTGGGGAAAACTGAAACTACTTGAAAGGTGTTTGTGTCTGTTTCTTGGTGACTGCAGCTCTACAGGAGCCTTCCCCAATGCAGTCAGTGCTTCCCTGTCACCTGAGACAGCCATGGCCCAGGGAACAGTGCAGTGGCAGAGTCTGGCTCTGGTTCATGGTGTGGGTGTGTTTTTCTTAATGTTTAACATCAGTGGATCAGTGATAGGTGTTCTGAGGAGTCTTTTGGGTTTGATTCTTTCTCACAGACACTCACAGGTAATTGCATGGGTGAGACAGTTTTTGCTTGGTGCTGGCCTGACTCTCTCTGTCTGTGGGGCCTCACATGACCCTGTGTTGTTAGAGAGTATGAAATGAGTACACACACACAGTGGAGGTGGTAGAAGAAGAAGGAGTTTAATTTTTCACTGTTTTTATACAATCTTTTGAATCTTTATGGATTGGATAGTGAGATCTTCTCCTATCCAACTTCACTGGTTTGGATAGAAGTTTTTAATAAACTTCTTCTATTAGGAATGGAATGAAAACAAGAGACAGTTACAAAAACACAGTTTTGTTTACAGAAGAATTTTGTGAGAACTCTAGAGCAAATTTTTAAAGCAATTAGAACAAATTTTTAAAACAATTAGAAGACTGAAATGTAGGGTGACATCCCTGCTGACTGCTGTCAGAGCATCTGTGTTTCATATATTTCCTTGTGCAGATCCTCTGTTTGGACACCTCTGCTGTACAAAAGAGCTGGGATTCTGACTCACATTTACTTCATACCTTCTCTTTGGGCAGTTGTATGTCAGTAGCTTTCACTAGTTCTGAATTTACAGAGGAGATGGGAGTGGAAGGGAGAGCTCTTTTCAGGCTGATGTTTGTTTTGTGGATTTACACAAGCAGGTTTACTCTAAGTGAGAAATTACTGTACTTAAACTTGGGAAGTCCCAAGACAAGCTTTTTAAAGGATGTGTTTCCTTTTCTTCTAGTGAATATTTAATGATGCTGATGCCTCCAAGTGTAGAGGAAGAGAAGTAAGTGTTTGTACATAATGTTCAAAGTCCACAATATCTGTGTGCTTTTTTCATGGGCTGCAAATCCATTTGTTTATCTGCAGTGACAAACCAATGGCTCCAAGCAATGTGCTTTCTATGGCCCAGCTGAGAACTTTACCCCTTGCTGATCAGATCAAGATCCTGATGAAGAACGGTTTGTAGCTTTTGTAATACATTTGCACTTCACTTTGTGACTTTTGGTTGCCTCAGATAAGGTTCTTTCCCCAGTATTACCAGTTCTGTCACCCCACCAGACAGACTGTCTGGCTCTCTGATTGTCTGAAGAATCTAAATCCCAACCCTTTCCTTAAAGAGAGCAGTGACAGCTGATCTGACTGCTGATACACTTGCCATCAATTTACTCTTGGGAAATTTTCTAATTTGATGATAGCTTTCTGGATATACTTATTTCAGCAGGTATCTCCTGGAATGTGGGGTCTGAGCATGTACAACCTGCATTTTGGCATTTTATGGGAAGTTTTTAATGATACACACTTCATGAGTATCACCTAGGAATTTTGTTTTGTCTCTTCAAGGTTACTCTCTCATGAGAGCAAATCCTGAGGATTTTTCCTCAGGAGCATCCTGCCTTTTAAGGTATCTCTGCTTACAGATATTGCCAAAGGCATAGATTTTTTTAAAAAATAGTATTTTATTAATACCTTAGTTTGTGACCGGTTCAGACAGTCAACTCCAATGCAACACTAGTAGATACTTTTAGAACAGACAATGCCTATGGCACAGGGTGGGTCTGAGTAAAACTTAGGCTTTATTTCTTTTCCCAAGATAAATCTTCCCCCGTGAACACCCCGAATCCCTTTTCCTGGGCGTGTCCGTGGTGTGCGTGACGCTGTGTTTGCCTTGCAGTGAAGGTGATGCCGTTCGCCAACCTGATGAGTCTGCTGGGCTCGGGCACCGACCCCACGGCAGTGCTGCGCTGCGTGCAGCAAGTGGCGCTGCTGGTCCAGGGAAACTGGGTGGTGAAGAGGTACGGCCCGGCTTTGTCCCCGGGAACGCTCCGGGAATGCGCCGGGAATGCTCCGGCACCGCGGGCTTTGCACGCCCACCCTCGCGGCTCCGAGCGCCCCCGCTCCCAACCTGCAGCTCTGCAAAGCTTTGGTTTCACGCTGTGTGCACACCTCAGTGCACTCGGCTGTTCCCTATCCAAAGGGTTGCTGTGGAAGGATAATGCCTCAGCAGCGGCCCCGAGTGGGATTGTGGCTGGGCAGTGATGCAGTCTGTGTTTGCATCTGAGTTGTGGCAGGTTTCTGGTGTCTGCTCTCGCGTTCTTCTGTGAGAGAGCTGTTCTGAATTCCTCCAGGGATTAGCGTCAAATAAAAACAGAAAATTAAACCAATGTCAGCTAGAGTATTTGTTAGCTAAATTCAGTCCTATAGGGATCTCTGTGCAGTCCCTTTGCTGTTCATCAGTGGATGCTGCTCTTGTCAGCTGAAAACTGCCCTACAGAAGGCATTACTCGCTCAGTAAATCAATGCAGAATGTACTGCATGAATTGGAGTCTGTACCATCCTCCTGTTTAATAGGATAGAGCATCCTACTGGGAATTGAAGTCCAAAATGCAGTATGATTTTTTTTTTTACCTGGGTGGAGCCCTGCATGCAGAGAATTACAATCTCTGGAATAGCTGTGTTAAGATGAATGGTATCAGCTACCAGTCCAAGTGTGCCAGCAGGACATTTCAGCTATTGTGGTAGAGGCCTGCATTAGCAATGTGACCAGCTTTTACAGCAACCCTGCTGTCTCTCCAGCTGTTACAGGAAGAAGCTGGAAGCAAGTTAAAAGACAGTATTTCAGCATTCAGATTGTTCTTAGGTTATATATAACTGATTCTTTGCTACTAGTCTGAGGAGGATGTGTGAGTCTGTAGTGCCTGTGGTGTTTGGGCACAGAGCAGCACACATCAGAGCTTTGAACAGAGTGGGGAACCATTTCTTTGGCTTGGGTGGGATCAAGATCATGAACCTGAGTTGCTGTGGGGCTTTGGAGAGCCTGGTAACACTTGTTATCAGCTGGCCCTGCAAGCAGACAGGGACACAGAGTAATGCTGGTCTTGGGGCTGTTGGTTCAAATATAACATTCTGTAATATTGTTCTGTTAAACCCTTGATTGCTGGGAAGGAGATAAAAACCTCTCATGCCCATACATCAGCATTTTGGCTAAATGCTGCCTTCAAGGCTGCATACCAGGTTAGCCTAAGCACTTCTTAGGATCATTCTGGTCTTGTTTACATGGATCCAAGGGAAGGTAGGCTTTGCAAGAACAAAGCAGAGCTTGTAGCTGTGTTGCACACACCTGCTTGCCACAAGGCTGTGCTTTGCTGGTGTAAGGCTTTCTGCACTAGTGTAATTGCAGTGGTGTAATTACACCAATATTAATGCCTTTAATGAAAACCACGCTTTGGATAAAGGTGTAATTTAACTGTAGAACAGGGAGGGCATGTTTGTTATGTTAATCTTCACTAATGCCATTTTTTTTTGGAGTACCTAGTAACTAATTCCTCTTCCTTTTTAATTAACAGTGATGTCCTCTACCCGAAAGATACTTCTAGTCCCCATAGTGGAGTTCCTGCAGAAGTGCTCTGTAGAGGGAGAGACTTTGTTGTAAGTATAAAAGTGTTTGTTGCTTTTAAAGGAAAGCACAGGTGAAGTTTGCCTGAGAGGCCACAGCGTTGCAAAACTTTTCTGCTCTACTGCAGTGAGGTGTTTCTTCCAAGGAAGTTGTTTGTGCTTTAATCCTGAAGGTGTTGTTACAAGTCTGCCGTGGGAGTGTTGGTGTAGGCTGACATTGTGTCTGGCTGGCAGGTTCAGATCATCTGTCATTAGCAGCATTCATCTCTCTGTAACACATGCTGTAGAGCCACTATCACATTGCCCCCACAATGTGGGGCTTGCAGAACAGCCAGGACTGGATAATAAAGTGCTTGTTTCTCCAGTTCACTTTCTGTGGGCTCAGGACTGAGGGCTCAGGAGGGCAGTGTGGGTAAGCCTTGTGCTCCCTGAGCATGCCCTGTTGATCTTTAAAAAGGACTTTATTCCCTAGGGCTGCTAATCAGTGAGAGGACTTTGTTCCCAGGCACCTTTTGTGAGCAGTGGCTGCACATGGACGTTGAAATGAATACAGGTCTTGTAAACACACACGTAACCACAGCAGAAAGGAACAACCTCTGCATTGTGTTTATTTTCACCAGCCATGGAAAGAATTAAGTTCCTAAGTGGTTCCTAAGTTCATAATCAGTTTATGGCTTCCGCCCCACCAGAGCACAGCAAATCTGATGAGTGCACAGCTCTCATTTGTTTCAGTTAGAGCTGCCTGTTTCTGCAGAGTTTGTTTGTGAGGGTCAGCTCTGAACAGGAGAATGCTGTGCAAGAGACTTTAAGGGTATTACAGTACTGCTGTGAGATCAAACTGATGGTGATTGAAGCTGACTTTCCATTGTCTCTTGATGTCTGCCCAAGGCTCTGCCATATGGAGACCTGGATTCAGGTGTGACCCAGTGACATGAGTGTTTAGGGCACAGCAGATGAGGTGACACGTTGTGTGTAAAGTTTGAGACCAGAATTATTATGCTCAGTTAAGTAAGGGATACTGTTTTAACAGTCAGGATGGAAAGATACATTATTTTCATTTGAATAATGTCAAATATACCTCCCATGAGAAATGGATCTGTGTTGATCTTAAAGGCAAATCATTTGCTGATTAGTACTACAACAAGGAAGAAGTTAAAGTGTGAGAAAAAAGAAAGGATCAATATTTCTGGCTTTCAGACAAAGAGAAATGTATTCTCACAAATGCAATACTGTATTGCATCTGTGGAGAAAATGTGTTCTAGCTTGGAAAGTGAACTTAATTTCCCTGGATATATTTGTGTAAAGTAATTAATAAGTTAAAAAAAGAATATTTATGGGTTTCTTGTGCTTTAAAACAGAAATGCCCTGTGCTCTAAAGTGAGTTGGGTGGGTGGGTTTGTCAGAGAGAAGCTGAATGGGAGAGAAGGAGGCATGGATGACATAGCAGGGCAGGAAGAAATTGTCAGTAATGAGATTTTGAATTCTTAACAACATTATTACTACACACAGACTAAAAGAGGCTGTATCCTATTTAAATGGAGACAGGAAGAAATGAAAGGTGGTGTTTAGGCAGTGTTTTACCCCAGTGCTGTCAGCCTGCCCTCAGCAGCTGCCCCTGAGGATTTGGAGCTCAGGAGCTGCTCTGCAGAGCACTTGGCTGTGCCCTGCCTGGGGACAGTGTGTGGGTGACAGGACAGCTTGGCACGGCTGGAGGTGGCTGTGATGGGGAGGGAAGAAGTGAACAGGCACTTTGTAGGGGCTCTGAAGATACCTGCCTCCACAGGCTCCTTGGTAAGAGTGCTTGGGGAGTTTCTCTAGGCTGATGATGAGGTTTGTGAGAAGCTGAGCCTCAGGTGTGACTTCTGGGGTGCCAGCATCACTGCAGTGGTTTTGTTGGGTTGTTTTTTTTTTTTGGTTTTGTTTAGAAGCTAAATGAAGTTTGGGTTCAAGAGATTCCTTGTAGCTTTTGTAGTCATAGATTTGTCAAGGCACATCATGGACTCTCAAAGCTTTTGGTCCTGTGTTCATGGCCATTTGAGGACAGAAGGAGCCAGAAATGTTTTTCTTCTACCTGGCTGAGAATCACTTACTTCTACATTCTTGAAAGGAGTGGGGGTTCTATTTTTGTGGTAACACTGTTGAACAGGGTCATTGCTACAGCTTCAGTAAAGCCACTGCCACATGCAGTTATTAGGTTTTCCTCTTTTGTTCCCTCCCTAGATGTGGAAGTTCACACAGGACCGCTGGGTTGTGAGAAAGGAAGTAGCAGCAGTTACAAAAGTGAGTGGATTTCTTTTCTTCCGAAATCAGAAGGTGCTGATAAGTTGGCTAAACGCTGCTGGGCATTGTGTGGGTGTAGGTAGTGGATGCTGCCTTTCCTCCCACAGTGCCTGCATTGCTCTCCATTTGGAACAGGTATAAATAGCACTCTTTCTAGAGAAAAACATTCTGAGCAGCTCCCACCGTTGCCACAACTCCAAGACTGGCCTTGGAGCTGAGGCACTGGAATGCATCTTGAGTTTCAGTGGAAAGCTGGGCAGAGAACTGAGCTGAGTGAAGGTGTTTACACAGCCCAGAGTGGCTGCTCTGCTTTGGGTGTGTTAAGAGCAACTCTTCTGCTGGCATTTGCCAGTTGCAATATTGAG
The DNA here is from genome assembly GCA_013400515.1 of Erpornis zantholeuca. Lineage (NCBI taxonomy): Eukaryota > Metazoa > Chordata > Aves > Passeriformes > Timaliidae > Erpornis > Erpornis zantholeuca. The sequence goes on from VZTN01014880.1 coordinate 330,900, forward strand.
TAAAAACTTGAAAGCAACTCAGGCACCTGAACATTTTGTTAGAAGTGGCAAATGAATGAGAAACTTTAAAAAGGACAAAACCCAAATTCTTTAAAACTCATTAAAATGATAAAACACGAGGCAGTTTATGCATAAACCATCTATTTTTGGGATGTAAGAACCAGTGCTGCATAAAAGCTGGGCATGTGTAGGTGCTACCTGTCTGGCCTGCAGCTCTAAAATAAGATTAACGTTGTAGAATATGCTTCTCTTCCCCATAGAACCTTTTCATCTCCGTTTGGAAACTCCCTTTCCTTCACAAAACCTGCCGTGAGCTATTTGTCTCTGGGGTGATTAATCACCACTGCTCTCTGAAGTGCCAGGCTTTTAACAGTGTGTGAAAGTGTTGGTGCTGCAGAGCAGGATGAGTATCTCTGACTTAGCTGGGTGTGTGCCCATGGAGGTGCCCCAAATACACCAAATCAGCCCAGCTCTCACTGCTGCATCTGTCCTGTGTAAACTGACTTCCATGTTATTTATGCTTTTTCTTTTTCTTGTAGCTTTGCCCAGAAGATGTGAAAGACTTCCTAGAGCACATGTCTGTGGCAAGAATAAACAAAGGTTGGGAGTTCATGCTCCCTTATGATGAAGATTTTGTTAAGAAGCATCCAGATATAGTTCAGAGGCAACAGATGCTGTGGATGGGCATTCAGGCCAAGTAAATAACTTACTGTATTTTGGGGAATGAGCTAAAAGCAAAGAACTGTCTATTACAAAGGTTCTGTAGACACTGATAGATAATCTGACCTCCAAGTATTGCCTCCAAGTTTCTCCTTCCCAGTGCCCAGGCAGTGGTGTGGTGGGGGCTGTTTCTGAATCACTCAAGTCATTCCTGGTTCTTGGCTTCCTGGGGGGAGGGGATGTTCTCACTGATGGCTAAAGCTGCATGCAGACATAACAACTGAAACTGTCCTGGAATATTGTGTCTTTGTCTTTCAGATTAGAAAAGGTCTATAATCTCTTAAAGGAGCACTTGACACCAAAGAAACAGGAGGCACAATCAGGTAAATGGAGTTATCCTTGGATCATGTTGGAGCACATGCACATACTCATCCACCCATCCCTATTCATGAGTGGTGTTCTGGAGTTTCTCTCCGGTTTTGAATGTGGTAGAGACTGGTCTTGTTTAATGTCTTCTTCTGGGATATTTAAGGCAGATCTTGGTCTGTACTAATGTCACTGATGTTGGGGTGACACCAGCTACTGTGGCATCCTTGTAGCAGAGCAGGGAGGAGTCTGTGGCCCTGGGGACTCACTATTTGACACTGGAAAATTTCAAAATAACACTGTCATTTCAGTGCCCTGTGTCTGATTGCTTGGGAGGATTAGGTGTTGGGTTTATTTGGAGAGGATTAGTAAGCCTACCAGCAGAGCAGATAACAGCATCTGTGCTGGGCATGCCTTTACCTTAAACACTGCTCTCCTTGCTTTGGCAAGGACTGGATTCCTCTGCTGCCAACACACCTCTTCCTTTCACCTTGGGATGGCTGCGTGTGGAGAGGGAAAGAAGTGCAGGATTCCATGGGAAAGAACTCCTCCTGTCCCTTTCTCTCCATTACTAGGTAGTAACACTAAGCTGAGGGTCTCAGCCCCTCGTGCTGCAAGGGTGTTCAGGTTCACTGCTAACCCTTCCACTCTCCTCCCTGTGTCTGGTGACATCCTGGTGCTGCCTCTGGCAGGGACTGCACCAGGCCCCAACAGCCACTGGAGAATCTAAAAGACAAAAAGAATTGCTGTTGGACAAAGAAGTGTTTGGGTCACGAGCAGAGGTGCATAAGCAGTCTGTATGTGTCCTTTCCTGAATTGTGGGAAAGGCCCTGGTGATTGAACCAAACACACTTTACCTTTGCTTCAGATTCCTTGACTGGAACACCCTTCCCCAAGCATTTGGCTTTAGAAAAACAAACACACACTACCCTCATGGAACCAGCAAAACCCTCCAACACTAACATAAAATCTAATCAACAAGCTGGGTTTGTGTCTTAGATTGCACAAGCAGATGATGCCTCCTGGTTTTATTTCACTACAAGCCCTGCTGAGATCTGTGGTACCTCTTGTTTCTTACCAGCTCATCCCTTGCTGGTTTCTGGGGAGCAGAGAGTCAACATGGCTAAAGCAAAAGTCAAGCAGAACTATGGGCAGCTGGAGAAGGAGTTCCAGAAGCAGAAGGCAGAGATGAAATCAAACGACGCCTCGGCCAAGATGGATGTTCCCAATACCCGCATTAAAGAGGAGCCTGTGGGCCTGGAGGAGCCCATGGATACCTCAGCCCACAGCGAGGGCCTCAACAACGGCCTGGTCAATGGCCTGCACCCGGCCCAGGGCTCCCCAGACCCTGTGAATGGCCACCTGCCCGGGGGCTGCATCGACAGGGTGGCTCAGGAACTGAAGGCCTTTGTGTCGTCCACATTTAAGAAACAATTTGTACTCACCCTGAGTGAGCTTAAACGGTTATTTAACCTCCACTTAGCCAGCCTGCCTCCAGGACATACCTTGTTCAGTGGCATTTCGGACAAAATGTTACAGGACATGGTGTTGGACACTGGCTGCAAACAGATTTTGGTGCCTGTAAGTATGGTTTTCCATTGGTGTGCTTTGGGGAAGGGACGTAGGGGGCAGTTAAACATCTGAGCTGTGAAATGTTGTGTCCTGTGCTGCTGGACTGGAAGGACAGATGTGCTTGGAATAACTGTCCAGTACTGGACCTGTTGAAACTGCTGGAATTCTGTCTGGAGCCCTGCTTCTGGCAGGTCCTGCACTCTGCTCTCTCTGCCCTGTTTTTCCTGGGGCTCCCTTTCCACATCCAAGGCGTTGGGCCACAGTGCTTTGCTGTCCCAGCTTGCTCCTGTTACCATGATCTAAGGTAGTCCCACATTCCCGTCAGCTCTCCTGGAATTGCACAAGCTCCTTCCCTCAGGGACAGGGACGAAGCTGGGAGGGGAAAGGTGACATTGAGTGCCTGGGAGCAGCGGGGCACACCCAGCACAGCCTCTGGGAAGCGACAAAGCTCATCTGCAGCAGGTTTCTGTTTCCTCCTAGGCTGTGCAGAGGTGTCTGTTTGAGTGTCTGTATAGAAATGATGTTTGTGATTGCGTGAGACAGAGCAGGGCTGTGAGACAGGGGATTGCTTAGGAGAGGAAAGGGAATCTGGCATCATGGGAAAGAGCCTAAAAGGAAATTAATTTTACAAGACATCTGGCACTGCTGACTGGGTTGCAACCAGAAGGAGCTTGGGAGCAGCTGCCTTTGGGGAGAGAGGAGAAGGAACGTGTGAACTGCTCAAAAGAGCAGGAAGCAGGAGGGCTGGGAGAGCCTGGAGCACGGGAGCTGCTGGGGGGCAGCAGGAACATGTTCAGTCGTGTGCAGAGTACATGTTGTGGCACCTGGGAGCCGAGTCACAGCCTGGAAATGTCACTAGGGAGAGCCCCACTTGTGCTGCTCCCTCCCCTGGCAGTTTCCAAGTGCTGGGGTGGTGCTCACCTGGAACTGTCTCGGTGCTGGCCAGGCTCTCCCCTGTGCTGGTGGAATGTGTGCCATGCTGGTGGTAAACAGCTGAGGTCATTCCTGCTCTGTTACTTGGGACTGAGACTTGTTTGCTTTGGAAATTTGGGGATTTTGGAAATTCACACGAGGAGTGAAAGTGAGATCGTTTCTCTTCTCAAAAAGCAAAATAAAGTCCTGCTGAAGAGAGGTGGCCAGGAACTTCCTTCTCTCTGGAAAACCCTGTCACAGGAGATCTGCAGAGGTGCAGCAGTGGTCCCTGGGATGTCTCTTGAGGAGACTGTTGCAGGTTTTAGTTCTGCTGACTCAGAATTTACTGCAACACTTGAACTCTTGCACGGGAGTCTGTATGAGCCTGTCCTGCTGTCAGCAATGCAAATCATTGCCCCGAGCCTCCCCTGATGCTCTGTGAGGATGGCAGAGGAGCTGGGGCTGGGTTTACTCTTTGCATGGGCTCAGACACTTTGGAGTTTCTTGATTGTTCCCCTGGACAATTTTGTCAGAATCCAACAAGGGCTCCTGAGCTCAGGGAAAGCCTGGAGGGTTGTTTAGCGTGGGATTTCATAGTTACTCATTAGTTTTCTGTAATTGAAAGTGCTTTGGTGATAAAAATCAATGATGCGAGGTAATTAAAATGATGTTCTGTGAGGGGTGAAGACACTCTTGGCTTGAGTGCTTACCTATTATAGAAAATGTGTGGCTGAAAATGGCAATTGAAACCTTACCAGGGGAATGCAGGGTCTATTACAGAGCTGACCAACAGCACCCGGGGTATGAGATAAACAGGGTTTGTGGGGAGCCAGAAGAGAGGCCACTCCAGCTGGGAGGCTGTGGGGATGCCTGCAGGGTGCTGTGCTTCGTAGCCTCATCAAACAGGAGGGAAAAGCACAAGTCAGGAAAGGGCAAACCCTGGGCTGGTGCTGCCATGGGAGATGGAGAGGAGCCCTGGGCAGGCAGGACTTGGTGCCTGTGCCTGGAGCTGTGCTGGCTGAGCCTCTCTCCCTGCCATGGGAAGTGTCTGTGCAGGACTCTGCTCCTGAGGGTCTGCACCCATTTCCTGCAGACTGGGGGGTGGCTGGCTCCTGCCAGCTCCCTTCCCAAGGCCTGTGGAGTGGCAAGGTTCTGCCAGAACCTGAGGATATTTTTGAGGCCTCAGGAAATGATGTAACTTGTGGGCATCCTGCCTGGCTGGGCTGGCAGGAGGGGAGTGCAGCCCTGCACTCAGAGAGAGCCCCTCAGGCTGGTACCAGTGCCAGGCTCCCTCAGAGGTGAGATCAACAGTTTAGCCTTAGAATCACTCCAGCTGATAAGTTTTTTCTGGCCCACTCAGCCCCTTCCTTCCATCTGGTGTAGCTGTACCGTGAGGCTGCCTGGCAGCAGCTCAGTGCTTGAGGGAGACACATCCCAGAGCCCAGGGCTCCTCTCTGAGAGGTTCCCTGTGAGCCTGGCAGCCCTGGCACCTGGGGCAGCTCTTCATCTCCCAAGACCCCTGCACTTGCTCCAGGGGCTTAGAGCAGGAGGGGGCACAGGACAAATATATTTTTTAAGGATTTTAGGGTAGCAGAGAGCTGTATCAAGGTGAGGCTGGAGAGATGAAGGTGACATAACCCAGCAAAGGGACAGCAGATGGCAAGGCAGTGAAGCTGTTTGGGCTGCACGTCTCTCCAAGGAATCCCTGCTGGCATTTCCCACTGCCATGGCCAGGCTGTGTGACAGCAGCATTGAGCAGGGAGCTGTTGGCACAGCTCTTGCAGAGCACTTGCAGAGGAAGGCTGGAGGGAGGAGGAGACTCTGCGTTTTTCTTCCCAACGAAGTGTTGTGTTTGTTTGGAAGCTGTTTCCTCACAGAGTGGCTGCATAAACACAGCTGTGTCAGCCCTGTGGCTGAGGCAGGACGAGTTTGCACTCAGGGCTGTGCTGACTCACTTTGTTGAGCCCAGCAGGTTGTGTCTGGGTGCTCCCAGTGCCCTGCACTTTGCCATTCCTGCTGCAGCTGTTTTGTGAAGGGAAGCTGGAGTATTTGATTTTATCTCTGCTGAAAACCTGCAGGAGAGATTATTCCTCAAAAGCAAGTGTCCTTACGGGAGGAGAATTATGTCAGGTGCTGTGAGCCTAATCAACCTGAATCCTGGCTCTAAACCAAGTGTAAAACCTTGTTATATTCCAGCCATTTGGACTAACCTGAAAGTCAGAGCTGCTAATCCCACCAGGCAGCTCCCACTGGACAAAACCCTTCCCCTCTGCAATAAGATCAGAGGCAGAGCATGAAAGGAAATGCTGATCTCTTCACTCTGCGTTGCAGGAGTCTTTTGGCTGCTGTGAGGGAGGCTGGGAAGAAAGGTTTGGTTTGTACCAGCAGCCAGGATTGAGGGATGCTGGAACAATTGGGACTGGCTTGTTAGCTTTTCACAGATGATTGATTTAGGTCGTCTGGGCGGTTAGCAAGGAATAAATCGTTAGTGACAGACAGGAAGAGACATGTCAGGAGTGAAGGCATATTCCAGCAGTGCTCATTACTCACTGCTCCAAGGGGAAATGTTAAGGCAAATGGATGGTATTTTATTTTTTTAGGAGCTCAGGGCATGGAGGGGAGGCAGTTGTGCTCCTTCCTGTCTGCAGGGGTGTGAGGCTTCTGCCTAAAGTAAAATTAGTGTATTTCTCTAGCTTGGCACATGGGGTGAAAACAAAACTCACAAAACCACTGTCACTTTTGGAGCCTGAAATGAGCAAATATTTGGTTCACTGTCCATCAGTGTTCAGTCTTCTGGAGTGCTGTAGTCTGCCCCAAAACAGGGATGGCAATACACCAGAAGCACCTGCTTGTCAGCAATGCTGACTCGAGATTAGTGAAGCACATAACCACAGGATAGAGGCTGAATCTCTGAAACCTGCCACTATAAAGGTAAAAACCTCCAGAAAGACCCTGCAATGCACTTGGTGCTCTCAGCTGGGTACTGTTCTGGATGGTCTGGAAGCCAACCCTGCTGACAGGAAAATCTGTAGATATCTTGCCATGGGATACCATCAAGGTCCCAGCCCTGAGATTATTCTGGTGCATGGTGCTTGACTCTGCACCAGTGGGAAGCTGTCCCCATGCACAGTTTATGGTGTTCCAGTATGTCCAGCAGCTCCCTTGGAAGCCCAGCTGGGGTTGGTGCGTGACAGAGGTGGAACCAGTGCCCTGCGTGGGCTGTCCCACCCTGACCAGAGCCATCAGTGAAACCTGGGTGCACTGAGGCACACCTCAGGGTGCCAAGGTGCTCATCCCATGCCCTGGGTCACAGGGGTGGCACAGACCATGTTTCTGCTCTGTCATCAGGGCTGGGAGAAGGTCCTGAGCAGGCTCAGGGCTGCCAGAGCCAAGGCACCCCTTCCAGTGTGGGGCAGGCCAGCAGTTGGGTTGTTTAAGCAGTTATGGTATGGCAGGCAGGGTTTTGATTCAGTAATGGGTGTCCAGGGATACAGAATCAGGGAATCATTAAGCAGAACTCATTAAATAGCTGGTTATTTTTAACAGCCTCTTGTTCTCAGTTTCCTCCACAGACTGCTGCCTCGCCAGATGAACTAAAGGTCTATGCACTTTGGGAAGCTGGTGACACTTATGATCAGGTAAAGAGAAAATAAGTGATATTCCCCACTGTTTATTGAGCATTTGCCATTGTTTGCATCCATGTTTCTGGAACTGGTACAGCAGGTAGTTTTCCCCTTTCTCTATTGGTGTTTTCAACACTAACCTGCTTCCAGCTGAAAGGAAGCTCTTAGCTCATAACATGTTGGTAATCATGTCAGTAACCAGTTCAGTGGTTATTTCTGAAGCTGGGAGAAGAAAGGATTCTCCAGTGCAGGCCTCAAACCAGGATCCAGTCCAAGGCTTTTTTTTCCTTTTGATGGTAGTGCAACATTAACCAGAGATTAACAGGCATATCTTTGTATCTGTTTTTAATTAGAGTAAGAAATGATTACAGCATATGTGAGCATCTCCTGAGTTCTGACTGCTGTCAGAGTAAAGGAGGAGAAAAGGGAAGGTGCCTGACCACCTGTGGATGGGCAGTGCAATTCCCAGCTCCCTGAACTAAATACATTTTTATAGGAAAAAGGCAAGTACTAGCCAGCCTCTTGTCTGGAGTGATGTGAACTCCCATGGAAGCATTTGAGAGGAATACATTGCAACCCCTTCTTCAGTGTGTTTTTGTACCTTTGGGGGTGCCCCAGGTCACAGGACAGGTGCAGGTGTGGCCACAGGGTGTGGAGGGAACCTTGCAGAGCCTTTGGAGGATAAGGCACTGCTGGAGAGCAGAAATGGATGGTTTCAGGATTATGAAGCAAGAGTCCTGTAATGTAGTTCAGAGAATATTTTGTCCAGAGTTAGGCACGTGCAGTTCTGAGAGAAAGGCAGGAATAATTGTTCTCTGTGTACTTAGGATATGTTTTCTTTTAAAGCATCGCCAAGTTTTGCTTGAAATCTTCTCGAAAAACTACCGAGTGCGCAGGAACGTCATCCAGAACCAGCTGAGCCAGGAGTGTGGAGAGGATCTAAACAAGCAGGAAGTGGATAGAGTATTAAAGGTAAGCTTCTGTTCACTTTGGGTTTGATCCAATTAATACATGAGTTTTAATGCTCGATTTGAGCAAAGGATTATATTTTACCTTGAACTGACAGATGATAAGGATGCTAGAACAGTTGTTGGAATATGAACAAAGCCTGTGTTTCAGCTTGTTTTCTTCAAAATGCACTTGCCTCATTTTGTCTTCTTTCTCTCCAAGGAGCAATGGCTCACACATTATTTTGTATTATTGCAACAAATCTCTCTGTCAGCTTGCAGCAGCAGAGAATAGAGTGTAGTGAATGTGATACTTGAGTTATTTTAAAATAATGCAGAATTAAACATTAAGGAGGTGGGAGGGCTCTGCCCAGTGCTCTTGAGTTACCAACTGACTGCTGCTGGTTAATGCTGAAGAGCACGTGGGCCACATGTTTGGAAGGAAATGAATTTCATTCTCTAGCAGGATGTGGAGCTTTGTACAGAGCAAAACCCAGGCCAAACCCAGCAGGCAGTGTAGTAGTTACCACATCTCATTGTGAATGTTTATTTGAATCCTTTCATCTGTCTTTGAAGATGCACCATTTCCTTGCTCAAGAAGTTCAAGGTATAAAGTACAGCCCTCACAGGCCATGACTTTAAAAGCAATGGCCAAGCAGAAAGTTGCCAGCGAATGTAATACTTTAATCATTGTGGCTGGGCCTTTGCTCACTGTCACCCACTTCAATAAGACAAGTGCTTAAGTACTTTATTACATTGTGATCTACAAATGAATAATAGCATCTTTGAAGAAGTACAGATCTGGTGCTGTGATAATAAGCAAACTGGTCTTGCTTGAAAGAACCTGGATGTCTTAGCAGTAAAATAAGCTCAGACATTTCTGCCTGCTAGACAGTATTTCCTGTGGCTGCCTGTGCTGGGGGATTTGTCATCGACTACATGAGCTCAAGTATCAGCTCTCCTGGAACATCTAGACAATGTCCTGGCATTAGTTTTTCATGATGCTGTTGCTATTTAACAGATTACCTATTTCTAGAAAAAATACCTGCCCCTAAGTCATCAGGCACTGTTTTTATTTAAGTCACTAAGTCAGTGGGTGACCAGCCTTGTGTTGTGGCTGGCTTTATTGCCTTGAATACATTTGTCACAGGAGTATGGGAAATTACCTTTTGTTTCTGAAATAAAATTTAGAAGTATGATTTAATGAACTGGGAAGATTCTCTGGCTTCTTTAAGCCACAAGAGATTGGATTCCTCTTTGAGTGAAATTGGATTTGTTGACTCCTATTTCCCTGTCTGCCTGTTCTCATTTTTATACACAGAGGAACAGAGTGACAGGGTTTGTATTTTTGCATCTGCAGATCAAGTCTGCAAACCCTGTTCTAACCTCTGGGTTTGTTTTTGTGACGGATGAGCCCCAAGACTTCTGAACAAAGATACATTTAAGCTCCACAGCCTCAGTTCCACAGTGCCACTCAAGCCTGTGTTAAATTACCTAAGTGGGAGGTTGGAGCAAAAGAAAGGGAAGCCTTTAGCTCAGAACTGCAGAGACTTTGTGCTCACCTGATAGAAACAAGGAAATGAGCCCTACAACCAGGCAGTCCCTGTGCTCCTTTGCTGAGGTGCTCTCCTGCCCTAAGCATGGTCACAGCAGGGTTCTGAGGTTTGATACTTCCTTATTATAGAACAGGTTTCTTAAAAGGCTTCAGATCCAGGCACTGCCCTCACCCCCCTGCTCTGTCCTGCTGCTCTCCTCAGCCCCTGTTTACCCCTCCATTGCCCTGCTCCTCACACACCCTTCCCTCCCTCAGCTGCCTTCTGCACGAGCCCCAGGTTCTCCCCCAGGAGCCACCGCTGTTCCTCACTGTGCTGGTATGATTTGTCTCTTTGTGGCTCTCAGCCTGTCCCTGCTGTGTGTCCCTCAGGGTGGGGATACCCTGTGCTCTGGGTTCCTGCTCTCCTGGGTACTGGAGAAGGGCTTCTCCACTTCATTGTCCCAGAGCCAGCCAGTTGTTCCCAAGATTTTGTGGACTTTAGAATCATAGAATCTTCAGGGTTGGAAGAGACCTTTGAGATCATCAATGCAGCACTACCACTGTAACCACGGAACATCAGCCAGCACCAGATCCAGGCACCTCTTGAATGCTTCCAGGGATGGTGTCTCCACCGTGTCCCTGCTCAGCGCCTTCCCCTGCCCGAGCAGCCTAACAGAGCTTTCCGTGTCTCCCCAGGACTGCTGCGTGAGCTACGGCGGAATGTGGTACCTTAAGGGAACGGTGCAGTCCTGACAGAGTGGCAGCGGTGTCAGGAGATCTCCGGGACGCAAGAGGAACCTGCAGCGGGTGGCAGAGCCGGAGCAATGCCGGGGCCTCGGGCAGGATCCGAGCTGCTCTGGGGCACGTGGGCATTGCAGGCGGCCGCTGACATCCCAACACTCAGAGTTTGCATGGCCTCCAAGGAGCGGGAGCCGCCGGGAAGGCACCGTGGGACCCTGTCTGCAGCTTGATTAATCTGGGATTTCTGATGTATTGCAATTCTCCTTCTGTTTCGTTATGAAAAAATAAAACCATATAGTGACACAGACATGATGGAAAATCATGGTCTAAAACTTTATTTTGTAAGTAATGCCAATAAATTAAATTTGTTTACAAACATCCCAGTTTTTGTTAAATCCCTGGATGCCCATTCTTTAGTCTGAACATTGTCATAGCCCTTGCAGCCCTCTCCATAGAGAGCAGATAGTCATGTTCATGGGAATGTCAGGCCTGGGAGGGGGGAACAAAATCACTGTCTGTGAACTCTGTACTACATAGCAATTGTTCTCACCTGTTGTCTGTGAAATGAGTTACTTGGAGAAGTACCTACATCTGAAACATGGGGAACAGCTACTGGATTTCTTCTACTGGCATGGGGTTGGTTTGAGGGACTTTTTGCATTACTGTACGTGATAGAGCGAGGTAAGTAACCGAGGGCACCCTCTGGAAGGCATCCAGCTGTAGTTACCACACAGCAACCATGTAAAACCTCTATTTTGTGTAATTTTTAAATAAAATTTTATCTCAAAGGTCAATTCTACCCTGCCTTGTATTTGTCCAAGAAGAAACAGGGGCTGCACCCACTCCTTTTACATCCTGAAGGCCTGGGGAGGAAGGACAGAGGTGGAGAGCAAACTGCAGGGCAGTGCCCAAGCTCCCTGGGACTGGGCAGCAGCAGGGACAGGGACCCAGCCCTGGTGGCTCATCCTGAACTGACTGTACCTGCAGCACTTGCAGGAGATCTGCTGTGGGCACTGCACAGCATGGGCACTGCTGGTCCTGCTCTCTGCTGTAGCTTCTTCCACCACATGAGAAGCTCAAGGGGATTCTATTGATTTCATCTACTTATGCTCAGAAAAGGCTGAGTTGAGTTGTTGACTAAAATAAGCAGATTAAGGTAGTTAATCCAGATAAGATTGGCTAAGAATATTGTTACCATACTTAAGCATTTTGCATTTTGGTGAAAAATGGCTATTTTCAAACTGCTAAAAGTCTACCTTATTTAATAGGCTAGTGTAGTTTATTAACTCCATCAATAAAACTGGAATGTGTTTTACGTTCAGGCAGCCCTGGCTGGCACTGACCCACTGGCTGTGGCTGGAATGCTCTCTGGGAAAGACATGCTCCAAGAGAAGCTCTAAGAAGAGCCCAGCCTGGAGAGGTTTATTGCACAGCCTGCACAGGTAAGTGCTGCAGGACAGCCAGAGCTCAGCAATGGCACAGGAAGCCAAGGGGGAGGTACAGTACAGAAGAATCAAGAAGTTCTGAGGAAATATTTTTGGTATTTTCAAAGCACAAAAATTGTATCTACCAAAGTGCTCTAAATTAGCCAAAAGTAATAAACCGCTGAAGATCACCTATTTAACCAAAAATGTGGACCTGCTTTGACATGTCTTCTGCCCAGCAGGTGTGGATTGCTCCTGAAGTGGTAAGGAACTACTCTGTGCCTTTCTCAGGTTCCTGCTGTCTCTGAATTGGGCTGAGATGGGTGGCAGGGACACCATGGCAGCACAGTAACCTCACGGCAGAACAGCTTTTCTGCTTCTCCCCACCTTGTCTTTTTTGAACAGCACTGAAATAAACCACGAGGAAAAGCTACTGACTTTCATCTGGATTTCTGCCCCAGACAGGCCTGTTCTTTTTCATGTAGCATAACTTCTCTAAAATACAAATTTCATGGGAATTCCATCTGAGCTCTGTAGGAAAGATGGCAAGACTAGATAATGCAGGTGTCATCTGCATCAAGTAGTTTCCTGACTGGCACAGATGGATATAATTACTACTTACACATGTAGCTTAACTGGATTATTTATTTGCTTAGAAAAATATTCAGAAGATTCAGATTCCCATTTTTAAATAATTTTCAGACTGCAATACATGTTTTAGAGAAACTCCCACACCATGCAGTCTTAATAGTGCACCTGAAGGACAAGCTGAACAGAGAACAGCATAAGGCAGCAGAGCTGCAGCAGCAGCAGCTGGGCTAAAGCTGAGAAACTCAACATTCTGGGTCAAGGATTTCGTACCTTGCAGCAACTCAGCAGGAAGCTTCTTCCCAAGGACTGCTGGCCACATTAAGCTGTGAGACCCTTTACAAGAAGGATTCACCTTTTCATTGTGCCTTTTTTTTCCTCCCTCTTCATCTGTTTTCTTCACAGCTTGAAGCTGTTCTAAAGAACAACCATCTCCATGTTCTTTGTTTTTCAGAAATTAAGAACATATGAATTACGATTAGGGAAGGGAAAAGGAGAGGAAGAACAAGAGTGTGGTCTCCTGTTTTCAGCAGGATATGTGCTGGCAGTGTTGTGTCCACCCTCCTACCCCCCAGGCAGCATGGAATAGGTCCAGAGAGACTGACACAGAAGCAACAGACAAAACAATATAAAGTTTTACCTGGCCTGTCTCCTCAAGCACCTGGAGTTTGTGGTATGTAACATTGAAAGCTACTCCACTATGTCAATGCTACTGCTAAAGTTAAATAGCTAAATAACAACTCTCTAACTCACCAAATACACATAAAAATGTACTTAGCAGACATTCCACCAGAGAACAGTAGGTCCCAAATAACACATAAGACTCAATTCACAGTATCTTGCCTTAAAACAAAGTGCCCTACAAAGGAAACCACATCTAAAAAGCCACACAAACTTTACATCAAATCCTTTCTTAGCAGGAAGACATTTATACTAATCTGTGGGAGAGCTTAGCGATTGTGAAAACATGTATTGGCTTAAAGCAAGCACAGCTTTCTACCACCCTGCCAAAGCAAGCTCAGCTGGACTGCTCCCTCCTGGAGCTGAGGAGACCCTGCCCCTGAGACTGGTCGGGGCTTTGCTTTTGGTAATTTTCTGCATCAGTGTAGTCACAGGGCTAGATCATCCCTGTGAACCAAAGGAAAGCTTCAGTTTGGTTCTTGTGAGAGATCCAGAGTTCTTAGCTCTGTTATTTCTGAAATGGAATAAGGAAACAAGTGTCAGTCACTGCTCTGGCCGGAGATGAAGTGTAATATGCAGTAGTAGTGCAGCATTAAGCTATGATGTTTGTTTGCTTTACAACCACTAGTTTGTGTGACAGTGCTAAATATTAAATCTACTGCTACATAGAACAGGGAATCTAGCTGATAACTAACTAGCTTGTTAACTACAGGGCTACCAGCCAATCCAAAACATTCATTTTGAGTGCTTAAGAAATACATCCATTTAAGGGGGTCTTCTGACATTCATATGAAGTGTGTTCTTTAACAGATAAGGTTATGGCTGAGAGGAGAGAGTCTTGTACTTCGCTCTATGTTCATCTATTTCTTCCTTTGTTTTTCTGATACAGCTAAAAATCTCCTTGAAGAGTGCTTTATATTCAGGGAGAGCATTTGTGGAAGAGTCACTTAGCTCAGCAATTGTGAATTCTTGATTGCTAGCTGAAAGATCATACTGGGTGTTTCCCACATTTATGTCTTTGGAATACTGCTTCAGCGTTTGTACAGCCTTGTGTTTCAGAGAGTCTTCATCCATTTGACACTTCTTCAAAAGTTCCTCATACTTCACTTTCAGAGCATTGTACTGAGCATCAACTTCATTGAGTACAGAGATTCCTCGCTGCTTCACAGCTTCAGCTCTCCTGATACACGTTTCTTCATGGCCCCTGAGAATGTCTGCCCCAGCAGCACTGCTCAGGAGGCTTTCGCTGCAGCTCCGTTTCAGCGCCTTCTTCTCAAGCTCCGATACTGTCAGTCCATCATCTGCCAGGCTCTGACCAAGCTCCTTGTCTAGAGATTCCTTGAATGAAATGAAGAAGGATTCTGGCACCAATTTCTCTGCGTTATGGACTGTGTTTTCAGACTGAAGTATCTGTCTCATTTCAGCTACTTCTGCTTCCAGCTCCTCTGCCCGAGCCCGATACATGTCTGTATCAACCAGCCTCTGCTCCAGGTCACAGTTCTCTTTCACCATAAGACTGTACTCCTCTTCCATGGTTATCCTCTTCTCTTTCTCTAGGTTCAGCTGGGCTTGCAGAACTGTCACTGCCTTCTTTAACTTCTCATTTTCTTCTTCTAGAGGACTTAGCTGACTATCCATCGAAGTAATCTTTTCTGCAAACACGTGGTCATAAACAAAATACCTGCAGAAACAAAATAAGGATTATCAAACATAGGAAGTACAGCTGACCACACCTAAAGTTTTCCTGTCCTGGGTAACTAATGACAGATTTAAACTGTGTGCTAATACACTTCGGAGCACTCACAGGGGCCACTTCACTAACCGATCAGTCAATGTAGTAATCAGAACAGTTTGTAAGGACTTACATGCCATTGAAACAAGCTCACAGCTTAGGCAGAATGGCAGCTAATTAAGAGTTTCAAGTTACAGACAAGCTGATTGAATAATGGAAGTTTAAATTATAATTTAACTTTAAATACACGTTGCCTCCCTGTACCATACAGTACTTTCTGACACTCATTTTTTCTATAGCACTCCACTCTTGTAACTTTTGTCACTATTGATGGTAGGAATAAGCTTCATAATTAACAAAGCAATACTGTAGGCTGGTATTTTCACAAGCCTTTGGCAGCTTGAAGGATCCACTTATCTTTTGAATTGCCAAGAAATAACTTATTTTTGGATGTAGGATTTGTCCTGGAGTACTACCTCCATGTAGTGCTGAGGCCCAGACACAAGAGCCTGCTCTGTCTGTGGAGGTGCTTCCCTTACAAAATTGCCCTCTAGGCTTGCAGTTAGGCTGAGCTTTCACCACGTGATGGTACTGATGGCCCCACTAAGGCAGTTCAGCTGGGTCAAACGGCTCTACATTTAAAAGGCAACCCAATGCTCCAGGCACTATTTTCCCAGCTTTTAGTATTATTTTAACCAGCTTAAGTTCAGGTACGGTAAGGAAAAATCCATGGACATACCCAGAAAGGGTAAGTTACAGAAAATATTTTGCATTGGGTAAGTTGTTTGTTTTTCTGATTATCTGTGTGTTTGCCTTTATCTGACTGAAAAGACTAGGGTGCAAATTGTTGTAAGCTTTCTAGGCCACCATTGGGTATGGCTGGCTCTGGGGGAGAGAGTGGAGCACCAGTACTGGTGTGGTCTAGAAGCAGGCCAGAAGTAATGGCAGCACCACACAGTGCAGATACTTCTCTAGTTGTGAACATCAGATAATTTTTCTTCCAGCTTGTCTGGTATCTTGTGTCTTAGTTTTTAAAGCTTTGCTTAAAATAGTTTCAGTGTTCTTTACTATGTAAGGTAAAAAGTCTTACTGGCGGAGGTCATACAGCTCCTTCAAGCACGAGAAGCTGTGCATTGATCTTGGCTGTTCAGATCTCTCCTGGCTCATCTGGCCCCGTCCTGGCTTTTTCAGTTCTTCCACTTGGCGTTGTAGGTCATCTATGTGTGTTTGTAGACTTTCAATAGTCTCTGTCAAGCTAAAAAGTGAAAAGACCTTTAAATAAAACCAACCTTTCAATTTACCAGTATTCTAGAACACTGTAGACAAAGACAGCCACCCAATAACTACACAAATACACCTGGACTGCTCTTATTGATATCAGCTGAGAGGAGGGAGTCTGTAAAACTTTGTTACCTTAATATCTTTTGTTGTGAAGCTCTACTCTCTGCTACCAGTTTTTGATTAGTGTCTTCCAGTTCTCTTGCTGTCACATCCAGCTGTTCATAGACTTTTGCATGCTGGTCATTCATCTGCCGCAGGAGCTCCACTTGCTTTGTGAGGTACTGCAAGACAGTTCTGCTGTTACTGGTTTGCACTTGAAACACAAGCCACAAGTCCTCTTTTACATTTTTATTCACATTCAGAGAGAATCTCCTGAGTTTTACAAATGTAAATTCCTGTGTTTGCCTTGGTAAACTGAAGAGGCACTATCAGTAACTCACTAGGCAGCTTGCCTTTGTCATGGAGGTCACCCCAGGCTGATCCAGCAGCCTTTTACCTGGAGGTTTGATGGTGCCAGCTGTCCTTATCTGTGCCCACGCCTTCTGATGGGGCTGTGCAGCACCAACAGAGCCTTCAGACTCCAACACAGCCTTCAACTCTCCACTGGGGCCTAAAGGTTGCAAGGGGGCTCCAACAGAAATTTCTTAACTGTGTTGACCCAACAACTTTCTCAACATTAAAACTGAAATACTGGGTAGCACTATCCATAATTAAATTTATTTTCAGCTGACCTGAGTTCTTCCAGTCTGAAGCAGCATTAGGTTCAGCACAGCAGAATTCATGTTGTGGTCACACTTAAGACAGTATGTGGGCTAATATGTGTTAGGAAGTATAATCAAGTTATTGAATTCAAATCTTTAATTACTCACAGGGAACTGTTCCAGTTTCTGTAATCCCAAACAAAGGTCTCCTGGCCTTTTTTTTAAAAAAAGCCTCACAAGAAGTATTCTCAATTTAATCCTCTTGGGTTTTACAATTAACTACATAGACTGTTTAGTTTCCTGAATAACGTCAGAAAGCTTGGAATTCTTAGTCTGAGCAGTTCACAATCACCTAAAGCTCTTAAAAAAAGTATCTTACATTCTCCCACCCAGGACATGACCATTTACATGAGACAGGTTTTTTTGTTTGAGTCTAACCCCTAGATCCGAAATATTTTGTTCTTACATAGAATTTGTATTTTGCAATATATTCCATATTGCTACATGTTACTTTCTTAAAAGTGAGCTTCAAGTAGGAACACCCAGCAAACTCCTAGGCATAATTACTTCTCTTTATGTTGGCCTGTTACATACTCAAAACTTCCAATATTCTACTTAACCTTTCACCTCATTAAAAGATTGGTGGGTTTACATTTTAGGCAATTTAAGAAGAGATAATAAGTTTATCTAGGACTAGTAACTGCTCCATACAGACTTCTAGAAGATCAACATGATAGCTGTCGGCTAGATCCTTTTGTAGCCTGTGCACACATGACAGAGGATTTACACAAAAATAGAACCTAGATTAGCAGTAGAATCTCAATGTGACCCATTTCAGATTAACTTTCCCTATTGGTTATAGCTGAAGGAAGGAGCTGGATATCCTCAGACTTTCCTCAGCAATACGAGTGTGGCCAAGCACAGGAGCCAAGGCTTTGGTGTCTGCAGAGATGCTGCCACTTATTACAATGGGCTTTGCAGAAGTTCGAGATGAATGGAAGGGGTAAAGCACCACTTCCTCCACCTTCCACCTCCAGTATCTTCAGGGCTGGTGTCCAGTTGTCCTGGTATAACCAGACCACCAAAAGATGATGTAATAAATACTTTAGAAGTTCACATTTAATCCACATCCCCGACAACTGAGCACCTAACATGAAGCAGCACCTCACATTCTAGCATATGAAAGTTGGATAGTGTCAGGATTTCCAATGTCTGAGTGCTGAGAACAGATTCAGGCAGGAATGAAGTTGCTGTTTCCACCCAGCCTTTATTACTTCTGCAGTGATTAGTTAGTGGCAGACGTGTCAGCACAAAGGTCAGATATAATGATCCAAAGCTATAAAATGCTTAATATGCTAGTATTTAATATATGAGATGTAATCTTAAGCACAGCCTTTGACCCTTCTTTTTCAGTGCAGGCAAGGCAGTGCCGTATTTCAGAATGATTTCTCAGCCAGTTCTAGACTTTGCTACCCGTAAGATCCAAATTAATAGGAAAAATGCCCTAAAAATTTACATGGATACTGCACTGTAAAAGCTAATACAGAAATTCAGCAGAGTAACTACAGGAATAGCTGAAAGATCACATGGAGGTTACAGAGCCAGGCACTTGAAAATTGGGAAAAATCAAGCATAGAGACTGAATATGCCATTTGCACATGTATCCTGTGTAACAGGGCATCCTGTGATCCCACAAGAGACAGAAATTCTGGTATGAAAATAACAGACTGAACTGCTTTACCAGCTAAGTACCACACCTTGTGTATGTGAATTTTATTCCCACTTGTTTCAGTGAATTCCCGTAACAATTTGTGCCAGTAAGCTAATATATTCAGTTCCTCAACTGGAGGATTTCTCTGGGTATTTGATCTCTGGGTTCATTTTCCCTTTTCTGCCAGAAATCCAGATGCAAGAGAAACTTCTTTGGAGGAAGGAAAATTTTTTGTTGCTATTACATTTTAAATGGTACTGGGGAAAGAGAAAAGATTGAGACAGGAGATGGAAGTGAGAAGACTGTTGTGACAGCAAATACAAACACAGCCTTTGGCTCAACAAGCTGGGCAAATAAAAGGTGCAGACACTATTTATATGTCAGAAGCATCACAAATCTGTTCTCCCACTCTCCCCCTCTCCTTTTGGAGGGAGCTAATAGGACAATCCAATACACATCTCCTACCCTCCCTGGGGGAAAGGAAGAAAAAGATTAAGAAGTATCAGATAAAGCCTTCAAAAAGTAGTATTGCCCAAGTCTTGGTAGAGCAAGACATTGAGAGAAAAAATTAATCTGTCACATCTGAGGTTGTCTGACCACACAAGTCCTTGACCCTGCAACACACCAACTATAGATCACTGCTGGAAGGACATTCATGACACTTCCTGGAGCTGAAGCTCTCTTATGTAGTCAATAAACACTGACCCACCAGAACAGCTTAAGTAAATAAACTGGCTTAAACCAATAGGATATTGCATTCTTAACAGCACTAGACTATTTCTGTAAATCAATGTAGCTTAGCAATAATGTATTTTCCATATTTCTAGACAGTGTTAAAATACAGCTGCTTATTAAGTAGCTACACCCAGTGAGCCAGGTTAGCTGCCTATCACAAAGTTCTGGTGTGTTATTTCGAAAGGTGTGTTGTAACTCTGCTGAACACTTTCTTAAACATGGCTGTTCATGCAAGTGTTGAACCTTGTATACAGTATTTGTATAGCATAAAGGAAGTGTTTGTCCTCTCTACATCTTAACAATTTATCTTTTTATAAAAACTATTCATGGCAATGAGTTATTTTCAGTCTCTGCATAAGTAAATACACCTTTTAATGCTGTGGCACTAATATAAATATCAGTCATTCCAACCATTGTATCCCAGAATGAACAGGATAACAAAGGTGCCATTTAGCACAGAACAGAAGAAAGCCAATACATGAGGTACAAAACAAGAGGAACTTCTAAAAAACGCCCACAAATCAAACCTGCACTCAGAAATTTTTTATCACTTACTAAAAATGCTGCACTTGTGTTGACTACTTTAAAGACACCTATATATTTTTAAGTATTAATCTTAGGATTCTTTCAGTTACCTGTTGCCACTACAATAGTGAGTGTTTGCAGTCTGAAGTTGCAGCTGTACAAAATGCACATCTCTACCTGCAGCAGTACTGCTAGCACAAAGGAACTCAGATTTTGTAAAAATCTGGTCTATACCAGTCACAGCCTGTTCCCTGTGATTCACACCAGAACCAAACTGAAACGCTGACTACGTTTTCAATATGTTGTCAGTCAGCAAAGTCCTGAATATTTAATAATTTAATTATTAGAGACCATTCGTTGCCCTCTAATAGCTGAAAAAATCTCATTATGCTGACAAATGCTGGGTCTGCAAGAACACTAAAGGCCATACTAAAAAAAAAAAAAAGAAATTGCCAAAAATAGCCAGGTTTTTCCACTCTGTTACCTAAAAATAAGTGGTTTTGAAAGGATGGTTATGTTTTTGGGTTTTTCCCCTGGACAATATATCCACTATGTCCTATATTTAGATACGATTTTCAGGTTTTTATTGTTTGTTTGTTGGCTTTTTTTGTCCTTGCAGGGTTAATTTTACATTGAAATAGACTTTGACTCCCTTTATCATGGCCCAGTTTACTGGAAGCATGTATCTTCAGACTTAAATCTCACTCCTGCACTTATCAGCATTTAAATTTCAGTGTGAATTCATTAAAATTCTCATGTAATATTTTAAATTTTAATGTATTTATTGTCATATATTTTAACGTCATTTTACCTGGCAAGATCAGCAGGGTTTAGCAATAAAAATAACTGAAGTATCTTTTCTGTACAAAAATGAAAAATACCAGTCATTTGTCATTAAACAAACCAAACCCAACATGACATTTAGTGGCACAAAGCTTCTGGTAATCAGAGAAACAGTTCTAAGTATGATCTACCTATACTGGTTCTCCAATTCTCAAAATAGCAGAAGTGGTGAAAGATTGTTCAGTATTTCCCATCAGATCTCAAGGAATTCAGATATTAATTTATACACTGTATATTGTAGGTCTAGATGTTTTCACATGGTGATCCTTTAGATATTTTACCTCTATCTCCTGCAATTGCTCTTGATTTGTTGCATACATTTGCTGTAAGGATTCTTCTAGTTCAGTGTTACGGTCCAGTAGTGTCTTCCCAAGCTCAGCAGCAAGGTGAAGATCTAAACAAAGAAATCATGTTTGCATGTAAGTGAGAGAAACAATAATGTAATCTAATTCTAAAGCATGTTATCAAATACTTGAGGTGTTTTCTTACTGCTGTTATAACTGCTCCAAGTTATCTCCAGCACCCAAAATGGAAGTTAGCTTCCACTTAAGTACAACATTCATCTACCATCTCTAATGCAAGTCGAAGCTGGCCCTGAGACCCAGAGACACTCTTATGTTATGAAGCTTCCTCAGCTCCTCCAAAAGCCCTTCAGACACACCCAGCCATGTGTGTTCACCTCCCACACTGTGCCCAGGCTGCACCAGCTCTGCCCAAGGTCTCTTGGGCTTCACCACCTTTACAGCACTCAGGATAAGCGTAGCAGACCCTGTAAATGTTCATCAGTCTAGACCCAGGCCTAAGCTGATGAACTCTTTATTTACTTGACTGTTCCTACCCATTACCCCTTCACAGAGTTCAGGTCACTCAGGATCAAAGTGCTAAATCAAAGTTTCAGATGATTTTTATAGTGAAACAATAATATCAAAAGACGTAAAACTGATGGAGACTTGCAGCTATTCTGCTTTTCAAGCTCATAAACTCAGGTGACAGGAATTGTTTCATGTGCTCCAAAACATCACCTTAAATGTCATTTGTTCTCAGGCACTTAATCTCAATTTCACTTCAGTCATCTTCAATCACCTCCAGGGTGCAGCGACTGTAGTTGTTGCAAATTAAGAAATAAGTCATCTGAACACTCAGCTCCTTTCTAGAGGGAAGCTTGATATTTGCTCAACAGCATCAGAAGTGCTAGATATTCTGTATTATTATGTTTAAAGACAAGTGTAATTTAAAAGCTAGCAAATTGTGACAAAGTAATAAATCTTGGTATTAAATGCTAAAATTGTAATTACTCTGTGCAAGGTCCTACATGTCAAGGATCCAGCAGATTTCTAGAAATCTCTATTTTTCCACCTCCTTCCCTTCACGTGACCTGCATGCAAGCAATACAACCTCATTGGTTCTCACATATAACTTGTATCATTAATGAGAAAGAGAGAGACGAAAAGTCAAGAAAAACTTTGAGTCACATCAAGAAGCCTTAATTAATAAACAGGAGACGTGTATTGCATCATCAGTAGTTACAGCCAGAGAAGAGAACACATTAATTCCATTTTCATTTGATTGCAATGCCCTTTTTTCAACATGTTATCCTACCTCTTTCCTGCCCCCTCTCATTTATCTTATCAGCTAGGAACCGTAATATATACAATACTGTTCCAAGATTGTTTTGTGCTAACCTTCAGTTTGGCAGCCTGTCCAAAATGATTACTCCATCTCCATACACAAGCCAAAGATCTTATTCAGACCAAATTCAGACTTACAAGGACAAGTCAGTACAAACATTTGTCTATAAAGTTGTAGATGTCCAATTCTGGCAAAACAACAGCTATGCTATTCTTCACACATTCTTTACAGCCACAATGCATTGCTTCCTACCTTAAGGTCAGATTCTTAGCATAAATGCCATAGAAATTATTTAAAAGAATATCTCCCACTGCATGGGAGTTCTTCAGTTTCAAAAGATGTACAATTAGAAGGCACAAGGCATACTGGGCTGTACTTAAGAGTTCATCCTCACATCACTTTTTCACTGTAGCGCTGCTCATTATGAAGCAGCCTATGCTAGAGTTAGATTTAAAGTATTTGGATAATGAAACCTTAAGGCATCCTGCTTACATTTTTCCCATCTGGTAAACAGATAGCACATTGTTTACCCATGGACAGAATAACTCCCAGTCAAACACCAAGCTGTTTGTTCTATCTCATTACAGAATACTGTAGTCTTCAAATTCAGTGAATTCATTATCCTATATAATGAATTATAGAAACTCCTATAGAAAATGGAGTCCTGCTTCACAAGTTCTTATACTGCACAGATCTTTACTAGGAGCCACGATCTTTAAAACAGTACTAGCATCATTCAAGGCAAAGACTAAATAGTCTATTCTTTTATTTTAATAGAGTAGAATAAGAGCTTTAGAGAGGATTTAGGATTATGTTAAAGACATAATGCATAATGGAATTACTACCATTTCCCTTCCCGAAGTGAAAGTTTGTTTTCATGTTTAAGTACACTTAGGAGTTTATAGTTTCATTCTTAAAGGCCCCCTCATCTACTAAATCAACTAGCACATACCACACAGTACTTGGAATATGAGGTGAATAATAGAATTCATGTCATACTTCACACTCAATCTGTGTGTTAGACTGGCAGAAGCACAAATGGGTTACTATGGGAGAAACACCTTTAAGACAATTTGTTTCTGAGGGGGAGACTACAAGTGGGAGCCGTCAGGAACATACAATAAAACCTCAACTCTAGAGAAAGCAAGTACTGAAATAAGTTCACCTCTTCTAAAATTTGGAATTTTTTCCAATTTTTTATTTCTACATTGTCAAATACCTGGAAGTCCTATTAAGAGCAAATTTTACAAGTGAGATGTGCCATGTATGTTTTCCAGATACAAAATGGAAAGCGTTAATTTACATTTATCTGGAGACAGTTAAGGTAGAACACTAGAAGCAAAACTGCATTTTCTGTTGTAAATTTATGTAAAGCAACAGCTAAATTCTGACAGACATGCATTTTTCCTTTTCACTACAAAGATGGAGCAGAGAGGTTTTTAATAATGCAAAATGTGCATGTGCAGATCTAAAGATCTTAGTTTTTGTAAATCTGATTAGTTGTACTGGTGTTTACCAGCTCCATCAGAAATCCCAAAACAAGACTTCAAGGATGTCTTCTGTGATGTTGAACAGCCCTCACCAGTGCCTTCCAATCTTTTCTGACTGCACTACCACTCTTGAAAAAAAAAATAAAAACAGGACCAAAATCCTTCTCTTCTACTTTTTCATAACCCACCTAACAAAATTATTCAGACATTTTCAATTTAAGATCAAGCCTGTTCTTTTAAACAGTAATCAGTTTTAATCAATTGTGCAAGATCAATTTTATAAGTAAGCCTAGTTGAAGTTTACCTAACTGTAAAATTAAATCTTTATTTTTTTACTTAGTTTCCTATCCTGTATTCAGAATACCCTCTGTTCTGTAAAACTGAGTAACAGCAAGATGCAAAAAGAGCAGCCACATAAAAAAATTCTTTTTTAAAGGTCAGCATGCTACAGCAAAATACTGCAGAAGCATGGCTGTTCCCATCCTTACAAGAATTCCACAAGCACTTTTTGCACGACCAGTATGCCAGAAAAGCCACTCTCCAGTGTCCAGGCAAAAGTCTTTGGTACATAGGAAGACTGTCAAGGTTTTCCCAAACCCCTACCCTAATTTTAAGTTTCAGAGACTGGCTGACAAGGACTTCAGGCTTTCAGGGTGCTTTCTAGTGTTTTACAACCTAGGTTCTCATAATCATACTCGTCAGTTTTTAAACAGGCAGTGATTGTTTGGGTTGTGAAGGGTTTCACGAGACCTTGATAAGCACTTACTACCCTGTTTACACACATCCGTGTGTCTTAGCCTTAGCAGCAGGAGGAGTAATATCTTTCAGAGTCCAGAAATAAAGTATAGCACAACATTTAGCAAACCATTCCTGTAAGGAATTCCTTCTTTGTGTTTCAACTTACTTGCCCATCAGTTTATTTTCTTCCTTTTCCTTTTGGCAAGGCTATTAGTTGCTTCCAATTAAGCTTGAGAAGAGAGAATCCCCAGAAAAAGATTGTTCACATGTTGAGAGTGAATTAACCAACCCCCAAAACGCACTAACCTCTAGAATGGAATACTGTTTCTTAAAAGCTGTCAGCAGAGTCAACTGGTGATTATTTCACTCATTTTAATTACAAGATGAAAGTAGAAAAACATCAAGAAGGCAAGAAGTCAGTTGTTATATATTGTTAAGTCTCTCTGTAAGTCTTCTATTCCATAAACACTGACATAGTAAAAACATTACTGAATCACATCTTCGAATTTTTCACTCTCTTCCTTTTGACAGCAAGCTGTAGTTTCGGGATCTCATTTAAACTGATTTGTTTGTATCCTAGAGCAAGGAAAACATCAATTTTCCTGGCTGAAGAGTACCTAAATACAGCCTCCAAACAGTTAGCTATTTTATATAGCATACAATTAGAGAGACCTGCTCCTGTCTTAAAGTTTCTGCTGTCAGATGCCTGATCTCAGTGCAAATACTGCTTAGCTTTCTCTATGGTTTAGAGTACAGCAGCCCCCACCCATCCCAAGAATTAATCTATTCCAATATAAAAGCAAAACATGTAAGATGAGCAGGTTTGCAGGAAGCTACTTCACCACTTTGAGGTGGCTGTTCAAAATAAACTCGGGATTTAGAACAAAAAGTAGAACTAAGTAACTTAAGTAAATACCAGTCATAAATGCCACTAAGCGCTTAAGGAAATTGCACATTCTTTCCGTATCATGCCTGTTAAAAGATTTTAGTGCAATTACACTTGTATTCCTGTGGCTCCTTTCATATCTGTGAAACGAGAACAGCATTTACCTCTTGCATGTAGTGTTTTAAGACCCATTGACGGAATTACGGACAGAAGCTATACGTGTTTATTTCTGAGGCATAATGGAGTTATTTGATGTCTTAATAAGAAAACCTATGAAGATTTTAATAAGGAACGTGCGAATAATCTAGCACTGCTACGACTACAACTTCATCGACTGGAAGCCCTTACAAAGAACTCAACAGGGCGCAATAGCGCATCCCACCCGGTGCTTCCAGCGCCTGCCCCGAACAGAAGCTGCTTCACCTTCCGTGCAAGGTGCAACTTTTCGGAGAGCCGCTTCCCTCTCTCCGGGCGGAGAGAGACCCCGGCACCATTCAGCTCGGCTGCCGCACCTCCTTCCCGCAGACAAAGACGGGCGCAGTCGTTACCGCTGACAGCGATCCCGCGGCGGCGGGAAGCACGGCCGTGCGGGGATCCCGGGCTCCGAGCCCGGCACGACC